>JALBCR010000300.1:0-57500 GCA_030710515.1 Abscondita cerata
CCAAGTTACGTATTGCTCTTACACTCTTCTACCATGTGCTCTTACATTCTCCCAATTTCTCCCCACACATTCTACACATTCTTTCTTCATCTTTTCTCCAATATTTATTTTCTTTCTTCCTATTCTAGTCTATATCTGGCTACCATACGTTTCTTTTATATCCAATCTTCCTGTTATATATTTTGGTATTCTTCCACCATTATATCTTTATTTTTGCATTATACTTTGATTCATTTATCTTCATTTCTCTTTCTTGTTTTGATTGTCCTTGTCCCTTTGTGTTATTCTTCTTCCATTTTCTCCTTCATCCTCAATCTTCTTATCTCTTCTGTCGCGTAACCCCTTTCTGTAATATGCTCTCTCTTCTTGTCCATGTTTTGTTCTTTCGCAATTTTACTTCCTTCCAACATTCATATAAAATTTCATTATCTTTTCTATCTTCCATCCTTTCCTCAAATCTTATTGCTCTCTTCCCTGCTTGTATTCTTATTTTTTCTATTTTCATTTCTTCCTCTATTAAATATCCTGGTGGCTTCCTCTCCAATCTTAGCGTCCATCTCCAAAATTCTTCCTGTATCTTCTCTAGTTCTTCCCATTCCTTCCAACCCCAAATTTCCGCTCCGTACATCATCACACTTTTAACAATTTTCTCAAATAGCCACTTCTTTTCTCTACTTTTGCCAATAATTTTCTCCCATACCCCACGCTTGTCCCATTATATTACTTCTTTTTTCCTTAATTCTTTATATGATCACTGTCTTTATTGTCATACCTCATCATGTATCCTAAGTATTTGTATTTGTCCACTCTTTTCTATTTCTTCTTTCTCCCACCACCATTCTCTCTTTTTTCTCTCTTCCTTTTTCTTCTTACATATCATTATTTTGGTTTTTTCTACGTTTACCTCTAATTTTTTCTTCTCTAAATATCTTCTCAACGTCTTTATTGCTTCTTTATCTCTTCTTCCTTTACTCGTAAGAATTACTATATCGTCCGCATATGCAAGCGTTATTATATTTTTCTTTCCTATTTTATTCCTCCAACCTGATCTCTTCTATTTCTTCCTCTAGATCTCTTAGATATACTAGAGAATAGCATCGGGCTCAACGGACAACCCTGTTTCAACCCTTTTCCGTCCAAAAACTTTTCCTAATTTCCCTTTTACCTTGACTCTATTTTTTTTCTTTATAAATCTCTTCCACTGCTTCTATTATCTCTTCTTTTATTTCACTTTCCTCATCATTCCCCTCACATCTTCTATCTACTTATCAAATGCAGCTTTATATCCACGAATACTGCATATACCTTGCCTCCTTTCTTCTCTATCTCTTTATTTATTAATTGTTTTATTATATATATGTTAATCAATTGTCCCTCTTCCTTTCCTAAAACCTGTCTGCTAATCTGAATTATCTTTTTTTCTTCTATCTCTTTTTCCATTCTTCCTCTTATTATTTCTGCGTACCTATATCTTATATCCAATGTTTGTTAAACTAATCCCCTGTAGTTTTCATTTCCTGTTATCCCTCCCTTGTATATTGGACAAATATGCCCTTCCATTTCGGAAAACTCCCTGCAATTTTTCAAATTTTCTATTTTCCATTCTTCCCTGTGTAATTATACTATGAAAAGAAACATAAATAACATTTGTAGTGTGTCACTAAAGTAATTACATACATTTTAAATAAATGTTGTGTTTTTATTTTTAAAATTTTTAATTAATTAATTTTAAGACATTAACTGAAGAAGCTATAGAAACGTTAATTAAAACAATTTAAAAAATGTATTAGCTGTTTGTTTTAAACTATCTGCGTTACTGAATAATTAAATAACACAAATAAGATGTTAAAATCACATACTATTGATTTTTCAACTTTCATAGTTTTTCCGCCAAATAATAACACTTACAAACAGCATAAACCGCGTTAATGGGATGCTGAAAATTATATACCTATAACTAGCTTTCCGGGCGCGCTTCGCTACGCCAAATAAAAGAATTGTTAGCAGTTATCTGTTAGATCTGTTAGATATTCTGAATTTTTTACTTTATTTTTTTAATAAGAAGTCAGAAAACACGTAAAAGACTAATGAAATCAAAATAGTTAAGCAATTGATGCGTGTGACTTCCTTTATTAAAAGAAAATAATTAAATAATGCTATTCAATAATCTAAAGTCTATTGAATGAATTAATTCTATTAAAATTAATTGATAATGCAAAAAACTTCTGCATAAACATAATAGAAAAATTTATAATATTTGGCATATTTTTTTTTTTGTACCCCGTATAGAATGTTCATATTTATGAAAATGTTTTGTATCTCAAATCGCTTTAAAATGTCATATGCAAATTGTTGTTTCACAGGTCCGTATTTAAAATTTTGATTTTAAAAATTCAACACCTGTATATCAAATTTTTGAAAAAATATGTTTTATTTAGTACATAAAATATTATTCTAATTTGACATACTTCTAAAGCTGCCGCACTAAACTATAAATCTTAAAAAATGACAAATCTTCTTCTTAGAAATCAACAAAAATATATCATACACTTAAACAAATAATTTCCTTAGCACTTAAAACGGATTCTATGAACATCTACCAAAGCAAAAAGAAACCATTGGAAAAGAGAGGGAAGTTCCAATAGACCACGGCTCAATAGCCTAGAAAATCCGTTCGGCCTGTAATAATTACAACGTTTCTGCATTGACCACTTTTCAATAAGAATTGTAAGAAAATCTATCAATATTAAGATTAACAAAATCAGAACGTGATACAAGAAATTTTAAAGAAAGGAAACAAATTTTATAATAACCAACTAATTTTTCAATTTTGAAAAATTAAAATATTCATAGTTCTTTATCAGGCAAAACGCTTATTAGCAACTAAGCAATTTTTGGGGTTAAGAATATCTATAAATTGGAAAGTTTTCTAATATTTTCTAATTTACATTTTTGAAACGCACATCAATGATCGCGACCCTTTAGAGTCGTAGAAATATAAGGTTTTGTTACTTATAAAATCAAAGTAAAGAACAAATAGTTCATGGAAACAGGTTAAAAAAGAAATTAATGATGAGATCCAACCAGAAGGTGTGGTTGAAGCCGATAAACCATTTTAAACATTTGGAGTGTGGAACCCGATGAAAACATTAAATAATAACGTCGACCCAGAAGACGTCACTCTAAGAACTTTACAAGGCTGTGAAATTCAACCAGCAATGGTGTAACAAGAGCAAGTTTGAGATAATTTATAGATAACAATACTGAACAAACAAATGATCTCGAAATGTAGATTCTATAAATCTATAATGGAATAAAGTATGTTCAAAAAGTACGTTTGCGTTTGGGCCCACATTTCTTTGATATGGAAATATACTTTCAAAAAACATACTTCAATATCAAAGATGTCAAGATGTAAGCATAATGGTAGTATTAGATAAAACAATTACGCACAAATATTTGCGTCCGAAAATCCAAAACTGGAGATACTACACGTCCAATGGCTGCCCATTGGCGCAAACATGCCTTATTCGGAAAGCTTAGAAATTTTCGGAAATTCAAGCGTGTTAAAAGTCGTAATTTTAATTCGTTTTTGTCATTGTTCTGAAAATATCTGGGTTAAAAACTTAAAATTTGCAACGATTTGTTTGTTTATAGGACAAATAAGATACTAGTTAAGCAATTTCCGCGGGGTTGCTCATATACGGCGCTTCTACCACCAATTTCATTGATATTTAGTTTAATAACTTATCACTCTAAATATGTGAACATCAAATTTAATTGAGAATTTGAAAGCAATCATTTTTGTATCAAATTATGTATTGTCGTATCATATCGATATCTCCGTCCGTTTCTAGAAAAAATTGATTTAGCGAACATTTTTAATAATATGCGAAAATTAAAAGAAAATTTTTCCTCCATAAAAACAAGTAAATAAAAACTGTGCTTCAAATAGACTAGATGGCTGTGTCGTGTCAGATGAAGCAGTAATTATTGTTATAAAAATTTTGAAACAAAATGTTGGTTAAATATTATTTTTCTCAGAAAACGTATCTAAATATAAAACTAAAAATACATAGTTTATGTAGAAACCGGTAAATTTTTCCAGTTTGAAAAATGGGTCTAATTCTAGACAAATCTAAAATTAAATACCTGAGGTCACTGTTCCATGTGAGAGGTTAAAGGTAAGGCCGATTTGGGACCTATTTTAAAACATTTCTTGGACATCCTGAACACTTTGATATATAACATGCCTATGTCACCGTTCTAGGTCAGAGGTCAGCAAGGTCTGTCAATTTTATGACCTCCCCAAGATCAGGGCTCTGGAATTCCTTAAGAATTTGACAGTTTCGATCTCCGAAATTTATTCAGCTGACAGACAGACAGAAGAACAAACCGGACCAAGATTTTATTGTGAAGATATTGATTTATTTTTCAAATTTTAAATTAAATTTAATGTTATAAATACAAAGATGATAAAAAATATAGGCAACTTATTTGTACAAAGTCCAAATGAGATTTAATTAAGGTAAACGTCATAATCATAATTCAATAACTTTCATTAAGTTTCATCATATAATCAAGCAACCAAACCCCATTTGAAAATGGACCTAATCTTAGACAAACCTGTAAATTAAAAACGTGAGGTCACCGCTCAGGTCAGAGGTCAAAGATCCCAGACTTGTGATTCAGCCTAAGATCGCGCCTGGACCTCCTGAACAATTTGACGTATCGATTTTCCAAATCGGTTCAGCTGTTTCGAGGAGAAGACGAACATACAGACAGACAGACAAACAGACAAACCGGGCCACGATTTTATGTGTATAGATTTGAAGGTTGCTTTAATTTTTAGATTGGCAGGGGCATATCGTCGCCAAAAGCTTTGCAAATCTCAAAAAGACGAATGTACAGAAGCTACATTCGTTGATCGAATATTGAGAATCGTCGATAACATCAATAGATCAAGACTTTTGGGATTCTACAAAAAATATGTGCACTAAGCCAGCCAAATACTGAATCTGGACGATTATCTTTATTCTATAAGAACGGGTGGTAGAAAAAAATACTTTTGTTAAATTAAAAATAAATCGCCAATTATTTCAAACTGTCTAGTCCTGAACTGTACACATTACTCGCAAATGCAAGAGAAGAAATTGTGGGAAGAAAACAGATGGAATGCTCGAAATCACATCCTCTTACTGGAGCAGTGCATCGATGATTTAGTTTCGAATAAACAGAGACTTGCTTAAAATATTTTTTGTGGACAATTTAAATCATGTATAAAAATTGCCTATGCCGCAGTTAATTATCACTTTGACATCGGCAAAAGTTACCTGCAAACTTTTCTAGCGACAAATGCACTAGTGGTTTTATTACTTATAATATCATAAGAGTTTAGATTTTGCCGGAAAAATTTACCGATTGTTACGAGTTTGCCTAGCAATTTTGCGAATGACAATCGGTAATTTTTTTTCCCAGCAAAATCTAAACTCGAATGGTATTCATTAAGACTATTTCACAAAAACAAGCACTTTAAAAAAATGTTGTTTATTGTGTAACTAGGGTGACTGCTGCAATTGTTATTTAGTTGTCGTTGCGTAAACCGATTCTATTAATTGAGAAGCCGCGAAAACATTTTTGGCAGTTAATTTTTTCTCTTGAAATTTTTTCCCATCGTTGAATAATGTTATGTGATTGGCTCAATATTCTATGACTAAAATAGTCACTTAGTTGTTACTTGAAGTTGTCAATCTGACAGTTTATGAAAATTGATATATGATTAATATTTATATGTAACCAAAACAACTTGTTTGGCATGCTCTAGTTTTCTTATTCATTAAATTGTCCTGCCGAATTACATTCGAGGTTTGTATTTTAGAGAGTAGAATTTGTGTTTAAATTCTAATCTGTTTTCTTTGGCAATTTCATTCGAAAAGCTGTCAACCTAAAAACGCTCCTCCAAATGGCACATTCGAAAGAATTTTTGACCTCGACCTTCGATTTCGGTCAAAAATTAACACTCTCATATACCATTTGGTGTCGCATATTTCTTGTTAAATTGCTACACAACAGATTTTCATTAAACAACCGAAATTTACTCGGTAAAATACAAACCTCTTGTGGGAAAACATCCTTCAACAGTTTGCAACTTAAATATGTGATCTCAAATGGAACTAATATAGGAAAGTCAAATAATTCTAATAATGTACCTCTTCCAAATATAGACATCGAATTGTTTTATGTACACTCATGAAATTTAAAACTTGGACACCGAAATTTCTGTAAACAAAAGTTTGCACATTGTAAAGCGGACTTAAGGGTATCATTTACAATTCTAACAGCAGGTAGTCTCAGCAGGGGTTATCTTATAGAAGGACTGTAGAATGAATCATTACACTAAGCACGTTTTAGAAAATAGGTAATTTACGTTGCTTACTTAATTTTTTCTTTAAAGAATATATTTGAAGGTATCGCTAATTAAACACCATAGCTCGATTAATTATCGAATCAAAATTTTGTTTAGGAAATGTTTACAAAATAAAATTAGAAATAATTTTGATTTAAAAACGTCTACAAGCAATAACTTTTAAATTAAATCAAAAATGGCTATTGACTGATTATTACTTATTTTTAAATAAATCTAACCTACTAATTATTGTAAGTTATTAAAAAAAATCATTAAACTCTCTATTCATAATATTTAGTCCTTACAAAATGTATATTTTATGACGTTTCATTTTTTTCTGTAGTTAATATAAAAGTGAAAATAAAAACTAAGGCAATTCTTATTGTCAACGTATATATTTAGTTTTTGACAAGAATTTATTACATAATTATAATTAAGATACCAAGTTATAGTTTAAAATTAAATGAAAATTTTTTAAATAAAGGTATTACTATATAAATAAATATAAGAAATCAATAATGGGTGTGACCTCCATTATTATTGATACATTCTTGGAGGCGTCTGCTCATTGACGCTATCAAGGTATCAATATAATTAATATTAATCGTTTCCCATGCGGTATCAATGGCTGCAATTAGTGCATTACGGTTTACTGGTATAAAATTTGGCCCTTGTTGTCTTCGGATAACAGCAAGTATTCGAGCCCAAACATTTTCGATAATGTTAAAATCTGGGCTTTTGCTGGCCAGGGTAACAGCTCCAAGTTATTTGCTTGTATCCAGTTGCGCACAACCTGCAAGTATAGGGTCATCATATCCCGATAGTTAATTATCGAATGTTCCAAGAAAATATGTGTAAATAGTAAATGGAATCTACTAACGTAACGTTAAGTCGTTAATTATAGTTACATAACTCTCCTTTCATAAGATATAGTTCATATTAATATGCTTATTGTAAAGCTTCGTACACACCTGAACAACAAACCGAGGAACAAACAGAACAACGAACCCTACGGCAATCGGAACATTAAATTGGACGGTGCTACGTACAATTTTAGAACAGATTCGCAAGTACCTGATTGTTCCACGAACGGTTTGCGGCGTTCCCGCAACTTGTCGGTTTTTTCTCCGACATCAAAGAAAATGCGCGAACGCGTTTGCAGGTTTGGACGAATCTAAACAAAACGGCGAACAAACTTATGCGGGAGAATTAAATTATTTATTTTTTGTCCTCCCTTTTGTGGGTTTGTTGTGTTTTAGGTAATATTATGGAGTTGACAGAAGAAAAATGTTTTAAATTAATCAGTGTTTAAGATGCAAAAAAAAATGATGTCCCTATTAGCATCATTTGGGCGGGAAATTTAGCTTAAGTAAATTATAATTTTTACTCTTCTTTGTGCGTGTAAAAATTTGGTTGGCACTATCTTCTTGTTTTCCGCAATTTTCTCTTCTCAATAATAAATATATATAGAACTGAAAACTACTGAAAATAATTATGGGAACAGCACAAACGTTCCGTTTGTTGTTCGGATTGTGGAAATCATAAAAGATCGTTTGTCGTTCTGTTTGACTTTCGGTTCGTTGTTATGTTTGTTGCTCGGTTTGTTGTTCAGGTGTGTACGAAGCTTTAAACTTAGCAACAATTTTTGGCGAATAAAGATTAGTTTGTGATGTAATATTAGAAACACAAATTTATATCATATCAAATTTATGACCAAAACCAAGAACTTTTTTTTTTTTTTTCGAAAGTTTATAAGTCCTCTATTGTAATCTTAATACTTAAAAGAAAATCCTGTCCATTAGCATTATAAGGAAATGGTTTTACTTTATGAATAAGTTTCAATAACAATAGAATATCCTTGCTTGTTTAATTTACTTCCTTTGAGTCATATTGCTCTAAGGGTTGTTACATGGTCATTAGAAGTATGTAATAAATAAACAATTACCTACTGTTTGAGAAGGGTAGTGTGAACCAATAAATAAAGTAAGAAATGGGGGGCTCGTTGTATCGAAATTATTGAAAATGCCACCTCATCTCGGTGCTGATTTGAAAGCGCGGATTGTTTCGGAATTAGCGGCGGGCCGTAGCGTGCGTGAAATTTCACGTATGTTAGATTTACCAAAAGCACCGTAGGGCATTACCGAGTAAAATGGAATCTTGAACACACTTTGGAAAGAGCCATCTAAGTGGTAGACCTAAAGTATCTACACGTGCTCAAGATTCTCGAGTTGTTTCATTACCCGTAACAGTTAACAACCAACAAGTTTTATTTTCACTCTTTTATATTAACTACAGAAAAAATGAAACGTCATAAAATATACATTTTGTAAGGACTAAATATTATGAATAGAGAGTTTAATGATTTTTTTAATAACTTACAATAATTAGTAGGTTAGATTTATTTAAAAATAAGTAATAATCAGTCAACCCAAATAACCATGTTTAGTTTTTGATTTAATTTAAAAGTTATTGCTTGTAGACGTTTTTAAATCAAAATTATTTCTAATTTTATTTTGTAAACATTTCTAAACAAAATTTTGATTCGATAATTAATCGAGCTATGGTGTTTAATTAGCGATACCTTCAAATATATTCTTTAAAGAAAAAATTAAGTAAGCAACGTAAATTACCTATTTTCTAAAACGTGCTTAGTGTAATGATTCATTCTACAGTCCTTCTATAAGATAACCCCTGCTGAGACTACCTGCTGTTAGAATTGTAAATGATACCCTTAAGCCCGCTTCACAATGTGCAAACTTTTGTTTACAGAAATTGTGGTGTCCAAAGTTTTAAATTTCATGAGTGTACAAATGCATTAATGTGTTACCTTGTTAGAAAGTACTTAAGGTATTTTCATAAGCTGCTTTAAAACCTATTATTTTTGTAAATTCCATCTACCATTATTCTAGTGGAATTTTGTAATTCGTTTTTGAACTTGTGTACGTTGTACCCAAACGTGCGTATTTTAAAAAAATGAGAAAACTGTCTTATGGCTTATGAAAGACAGAAAGTAGACATTAGCAACCCACAGCAATTAGCTGAGCAGCTGCCATTTGAACAACGGAATTAAGAAAAGCATGAACTAGGTCTTGATTAGAATGTTCATATAATTAGAAACAATAAATTTCGCCAGTAAATGTAAAAACTAAACATACATGTTGTTTAAACTTTTTCTTCCTTAAGTTAACAATTGCATTGTCTCACATTGCCATTCATAACATATTATTAATAAATATCAATTATTTTCAATGTTTATATTTTAGTGAAGCATGTATTAAAATTATACTACTATCATGGAAAACACATTAAAACATAATGTGATCACGGTTTAAAATATTTTGTACAGATTATTTTCTGCATACAAAGTAGATAGTGAAACGATTTGTTGGTTGTTTTATAAGAGCTTTCATACGTGCAGAAAAAATTTCTTTTCGCTCTAAACTGTATTTTTCATAACTTTGGAAATTCAGTTTTAATTATTTTGCACACTCAATATGTTATGTTGGTAATAAACTTTATGAAATATAATAGTTATTGACTAATTCAGAAACAGCATATATTGGCGAAAAAGAAAGTTGTGAGACGAAAGGGAACGCTGAAAGTGTTTCTGGGATACAAGAAGTTTTGATAGTAAATAAAAACCCTTTCTTTTAAAATAAAGTCCAAAATTTACATTAATTTAGGTTTTCTTTTAGGACCTGGTTACATGTATTTGGCAACTATAGTAACAACGTAACTGTTGACTAGTTACTGGCTGCTTTATGGGATTGCAAAGTCGTAGTTGCCGAACAGTGGTACAAAAAGTTATTAAAATAATAAATACCAATATAAACAGAAAGGGTGGCGTGAAGACAGTCTTCTTGATACCGACGAATACAGGTTTGCAACCTGCCACCTGAATCTATTGCTCATTTCCTACAACTGAGAGGAATCTAACCTCATAATCCATCCCATATTAATCTAGCTATCCACCTCTACCCTATTCCATCCAGTAAGAGGCCAGCGTGGAATGGTAAAACTCTAGCAATCCCAACCAAGGCTGCGAACGAATATTCAAAAGAATAGTAGGGGCTAAGAATCTTAGAAAGGACTATGCTGCTATAAAGACTAGACTACCAAGTTATGGACAGGTACTAATGGTATAAAGTTACCGACCATTGAACACGATGACGAGACGGATTTATTCTACAACGAAATACGAAAAATCTCGCTTCTCTACTGGAAAAAACCAAACATCAAATCAAAATGGGATATGGGTATGGTAACAGAAACGACAGAGGAGCAGAGCAATTAAATTTTATGTGAGAGCAACAATTATACATCATGAATTCGTTCTTTCAGAAGAAGGATAAGAGAAAACGGAAAAAATATCCCAAAATAGAATAACAAAGCTATACAAAAATCTGTATCTATAATTAGAAGAGTTAAAAATAATAGAAGAGAAACTACAACAAATCAATATGAAAATTTAAACGTACAAAATATTGAAAAACATTACAAAAAAATAATAACAGAAATAATATTAGAAAACTCTAAAGAAATCAAACAAAAATATAAAAAGATCTGAACGCGAAACTGATAAGGTAACAAAATAGTTGATAAACAAGCGGAAAAAGCAAATGAAATAAAAAAGGAACCATTGAATATGAAGAGGTCAACAAACTAATTAGACAAAATATTAGTAACTGTACAAAAAATAATTATGCAAGCTAGTAAGAGAAACTGTAAAAAGAAACAAAAAGACCCAATATAGGGAACAAAACAAATGCGGTGTTACATGGATAAAACTAATCGAATAATTAACAATAGCTAAAAGTGATACAAGATTTTTATACAAACAAACGAATCCAATAATAATAATAATCTTTATTTAGTTAATAAAACTAATACATTAGTCATAAAAAAACAAACAATATATTGCTCATATACTGAAAGTTATTTTTTACATAACTACTTAACATCCTTTTAAATGAATATTATTTGGCAAATAATTGATTTATAGATCAATTTCTCCCTACCGTATAGACAGCCGTGTTTACACTCGTGCGTTTGAATATGAACTTTTTGTATTGAAAAATCTTCTGGGAATTTTAGTTATTTGAAATTGCCAGTTCCGACAATTTATCTTCATTTGCTCGCAAAAGATATCCCTTATTTTGTATTTGTTTACCGTCGTGAAAAGATGTACATGGAAAATGTTGTCTAAAAATCGAACAATTAGACATGTATCAATTGAAGAAAAATCATCCCATTCAAATTAAGGAATAAGTCTTCGACTACTGTTCCTGTGTAAGTACCTTTTTTTTTACTTTCCTTTGTGTTAATAAAATATTTGCTATCACGGGTTCTATCAATTGCAATTTTTTTGTTTTCCTATTTGGCTTCCTCTGCTGGTCACTTCAGACGTACTCCATTTTCTACTAGGGATTAATTAATCAATGAATCCTTAATTATGGTTATGCTGGTAAGGATAATAATCCGAAAATTATAAAATAACAAAGTGGGTCTGGTATTTTCGTTGAAATTTCAACCTATCTTGGAACCTCCTTCTGGTCAAGAACACCACTCAAGATAAGCCGGGTATCTGGTTCTTTGTCAACAGCCTAGCAACTGTTATTAACGGAGTCCATTTTGGTTTTTTCCTTTTCTTCATTGGATAATAAAATACTAGATTGGGATACGAAAGCTGTCACATCTGCCGATTAACTGTCGAACACCAAAGACTTCCTATTTATGCAAGCTAAGTTAATTCTTTTATGCATGTCATTCATAAATTTTGTCGCGTTCTATGTATACGTACCGCGGCCGTGAGTTTAGCAACGTACCTTTTTGGCGCTGTATAGATAATTTTGTGAACTAGAAAGATCTTTCCAAGTACCTGATTAATTTTGTGGGCTTTAACCTATTCAAACAATCGGCCAAGGTCCGGTACTCTCCGTAATTGTTGTCAAGTACATTCCAAATAATATTTGCCACATGAACTCGATGAATCGCTTGCATGGAATAATCGGTGCTACGACTGTCAAAAGTTCATAATACGCTAACTTATTTGGGGCGTGCGTGTCTCAAATTATGACTCGTGTTTTACCTCGCTTTCGTGAGTTATTATTATTTTATAACTATATTTTGCTATTAATTCTAAATGATATTATCTATTGGTGTGTCTATGTATTTCTATGTGTGTTAATTGAAGTCTAGCCGCTATAATAATATACATATTTCTATCAACATACGGTTTGTTTCTGTGTCTACAAGTTTCTAGTGGCTCTAGAATATCTCTTATACAAAATCTTAGGTGGCACCTTATAAACTCTTCGTGCAGTGTAGAAGCCTTTATATTGAACGATAGTCAATAAGCCTACGACCACTTCCGACTAGGAGGAGCTGCCGGCAAGGTCTCCTAGCACTGCTATATTTTGAGTTTGTTTACAAATAAACCGTAACACACAAAAGGCCGTATAAAATACTGGCTAAATTATAAACAAATACCTGCATCAACGTATAACAATACCTAAACGGTGATACTACAAAAAAGAGCGATAAGAGAAAACTGGAGAACTATAGACCTATAAGCATTTTGCCGCATTTCTATAAACTCTTAACTCGTAGAATTACAACTATCTCAACAAAAAAAGGAGATGAGCATTAACTATCAGAAGGGGGTGATTTTCGAAAAGGATTATGCACGGCCGATCACTTATTAATGGTAAAATTATGAACAGAAAAGTCTAACAATTATAGTATCCCAATTTAGTCGGCAACAAAGCTTAAGTATTTATTTTGGAGTTTTATTAAATCAATTTTTGTTGATATACGTATTAATGATAAAAAATTTGGAAAACAAGCCTAGATAACCGTAACCTTATTTAAATTTATCTAAATGTAAATATGGGCAATTTCTTGAATTAGGTACTTTGTTTTATTTTACATTTAACTATTAATATTACAATAGTATATCCTAAAACAAACTTAGGATGAAAATTCATTGCGAGTGAAATGTTACGAACGCGAGCCGGAAGCGAGCGTGGGGAATTTCCATTCTTGCTGAGTAACAGGTTTGAAATATACAGTGTTTATGAAAGATGTGTACATGGCTTTACCAGAGGTTCTCTGGCTCAAAATAGACCGTTTGACACCAATTTACCTATAACCAAAAGTGCACCATAAGGGCGCCAGACGGCGTCAAACTTTCCAAAAAAATATTGTATATTGGGAATAACTCGAGAACGGTTGGACGAATTTTGTTCAGCTTTCGTATGCTGGTTGTCTGTTTCCGAAGACATTTTTCTGGGTAATGTGGACAAATTTCTGATGCCAAGAAAAGTCGCTTTCATATGGGCAGTGTCAAATAAATGATAATATTTTAACGACCGTCAACGATATGAAACCAAAAAAATTCTGACAAATAAAATGAACAAATATTCACAAATACACAGTTTCCTGTGAAGAATTAGTCAAAACCTAAGTACAAACACTAAATTATTATTATTTATGCAACATGTAATATTACAAAATTGCAGAAATCCAACTACTTCTGAATAGAGCATTGAGTTGTATCATTAAATATATAAAACTTACTACTATTGACTTAATGTTAAATGTTTATCTCGATTAATCAATAATTCTTAACATTGTGTTTGTCTATACAGGTTGATTGTAAATTAGGGCCACTTGATTTACTCTTTTATTATCCATGATAGACGAAAAGTTTATTATAAAAAGTTTTACAAGTATTTAAGATGAGTATTTTCCAAACTTTGCACAAAATGGCTGACTTCCGGTTTAAGCGGAAATTACATCAACTTTATTTTTTTAAATAAATCATGTAGTATTTTTTAGGCTGAAATGAGTCTTTGATAAATTCCTTTAAAAAACTGTAACACAAGTATAGCGTAAAAGTTACTAATAAATTAGTTATTTATTATTCAAAATCTAAAGAGATGCTTTCGATTGATACAATTAGTTTTAGGAGGCTGTGAAAACTAATGTGCACAACGATCAGAATACGATTGTTAGTAGTCTTTAAAAAACTCTAAAACAGGTATAGCATTTAAGTCGCGAATCACGAAATTAAAATTTAACAGCACTCGATCATCAAACTAATATTTTGCAACTTATAAAAACAGAAAACAGCTAATACAAATAACAGCTTATAAATATCTCAAACCAAACAACAAAACAAAAAATAACTAGTTTAACAAATGGTCAAAGTGCCCCCTATTTTGTTGTTTACTTTTTGCAAGAATTTGGGTGTTATTTCATCGTATTCTGACCGTTGTGAACTTTACTTTTCACAGCCTCCTAAGATTAATTGTACCAATCCTAAGCATCTTTTTAGATTTTGAATAATAAATTACTAATTTATTAATAACTTAGCGCTATACTTGTGTTTTTAAAAACAATTTTTCAAAGAATCACTTTAGCTTATAAAATACTACATGATTTATTTAAAAAAATAAAATTTATATCATTTCCGCTTAAACCGGAAGTCAGCAATTTTGTACAAAGTTTGGAAAATACTCATCTTAAATACTTGTAAAACTTTTCTTAATAAACTTTTTGTCTATCATGGATAATAAAAGAGTGAATCAAGTGACACTGAATTTACAATCAACCTGTATATGTACAATTAAAAAAAATGTTACCTTCATATTTCCACGAAAAAATTAACTGTTGTAATAATATACACAATTATAATACCAGAAATTCTGAGGATTTTATACATAGGGTTACTCTAATAAAATGCACAAAACCATTTTGAATCAAGATTATTAGAATTTAATAAATCACCTAAAACATCAAAGGCTTTGTAAGCTTAAATTCATTTAAAATTTTAATTAAAAATATATATTTCTATTGTTTTCTGTTTAATTCTATGAATTTATTTGTTTTTAAAGTTCGTCTAACTACATTTACATTTTATGAAGTTTTTAGGTTATTAATGTACAATGGAATGAATGTTCTATTATGACAAATGTAAAGTGCATAATTTCTAAACCCTTTGTTTTTAAAATGCCATTGCAACAAGCGTCATTGTTATTAACATGACATAAAGGCAGAAAATAAAAGTTTCAACTTGATTTCTACTTTTATTTTATTTTAAAACTGGTTTTCAGCCTTATCCATAATACTCTTACAACCGCACTAACTAAAATCGAACTAAAGTCCGCAAGTCAAGAACTAATTATTCATATGCACAAAGATATAAAAACAACGTTTTAATTAAATTTGATTTAGAGCACTTTTAATCTTACAATCTCACATCCTCTATGAAGTATCTATCTTAAGCACAGTAATAAATCATTTTGGGAAAAAATTTAAAAAAATAATTTTAAATTTTCCTATTACTATTCAAGTACAATAAAGTTTTATGCATGTGTCCCAGGATTGATGTTACAAGAGGTGTAATGGACTAAATTTTTTTTGAATTTTATTTCAAGATTCTGGAATTAAGACCTGCTTGGCGTGAAACAAATTTAAAGAATTTTTTCGTATTTTGAAAAACAAAATGGCCGTGACGGTGAAGCAAGAACTATTTTCTTTCAGGTAAAGTATGCTTTTGGTTTGCGGTATGGAAAAATGTTACTAAGAAAAGTTGTTCATAATGACAAATCATGGCCGTATACCAAACTTCAGGGACACCTACTTTCATTAAACTGTCTGTTTTAGATTGAACAAAATAAATTGTAGGTATGTAATTCATTTATTAAAATTTTTATTTGTAGACCATTGAACAAAACAAATAGTATTTACCACAAATTTAACTTACAAAACAAAACACAAGATTGTACTGCAATAAATTATCTATTCAAAGCAACCGCCACCATTTTCTACACATCTTTCTATGCGACGTCTGAATTCTATGAAACTGTTCCGAATTTCCTCTATGCGTATTTGTGTTACTGCGTTTCTTATACTTTCTTTAAGGATTTCTCTACTGTTGGGTATTGGTTGAGAGTAAACCAGTTGTTTGAGGCGACCCCATAAAAAGAAATCTAATATGGTGAGGTCGGGCGACCTTGAAGGCCACTCAATTGAACCATTTCTAGCTATCCACTTTTCTGAGAACACAGAATTTAGCCACTCAGCTACGCGTGCTGACGAATGTGAAGGGCATCCGTCTTGCTGGAAATACATTGCTTGTCTTTCTATTAGCGGCAAGTCATCTAAGTAGTCTTCCTTGAATTTTTCAAGTAGGTGTAGATAAACATTTTGATTTAACAGTTCCTTTATGAAGTAAGGTCCAATTCTGCCAAAAAGATATAAAACAGCACACCACACATTCACTTTTAGGTAATACTGTCTTTTACAGTTGATCCGAAAGTTTGGATTTTCTGTAGACCAGTAGCGACAATTTTGAGAGGAAACAACGCCATTGGTAGTAAAAGTTGCTTCGTCAGAGAATACAATGTTTTATAAAAATTTCGTTTTTGAAGACATCGCTCCCCGATGGTAAGACAAAATAATAATCTACGACCTTCATCACCTTCTTCGATAGTGTGCACAAATTTTGGTTTGAATGCCTTTACATTGGTCGACTTAGAAATTCTTTGCAGTTCTGATTTACTAATATCGAGATTACGTGAACGTTCCCTTAATGATAGTCGGGGATGTTCATCCACCGAATCAAGGGCAAGAACAGTTGCGGTATCATTTTCGTCATATTTCTTTCTTTCTTTCTTAACGTTACCAACGCTGCCAATTGCAAGAAATTTTTTAGCTATTCGCATGGTAGTCATACGTGTAAGATTAGTGTTGGGAAATTTTTTGTTAAACCACTACTCTTAGAGCCGTTGGTCCAAGCCCGTAACACTGAACAAGGTAAATTCTCTGTTGTAACGATAACATAATCTAGCAGTAATATACTTTGAACTAAAGGCAGTTACTACAAATTGCAATCTGACAGTACTTGATATTATACTCAAAGATAGTTTTTTCATGGCCCTCCATTGTTATTTTTTTTATTTCACGCCGTTTGGTGTAAATTCCGAATTCGCAGATAACGCTGAGTAATTTTTAAAAAATTTATCGTACATCAATGATATTATTAAGCTTTGTTAGTTAAATTTGTTGTAAATACTATTTGTTTCGTTCAATGGTCTACAAATAAAAATTTTAATAAATGAATTAGATACCTACAATTTATTTTGTTCAATCTAAAACAGACAGTTTAATGAAAGTAGGTAGATCGTCCTGAAGTTTGGTATACTGCCATGATTTGTCATTATGAACAACTTTTTTTAGTAACATTTTTCCATACCGCAAACCAAAAGGGTACTTTACTTGAAAAGAAAATAGTTCTTGTTTCACCGTCACGGCCATTTTGTTTTTCAAAATACGAAAAAATTCTTAAAATTTGTTTCACGCCAAGCAGGGCTTAATTCCAGAATCTTGAAATGAAATTCAAAAAATTTTAGTCCATTATACCTCTTGTAACATCAATCCTGGGACACACTGTATATCCAATTTTTAAGCAAAATCTTGGTAAATTTGTTTTCTGAAAAAGAAAATTGCAAATATCTCAAAAGCTGCTAACTTTAGGTGTTCTATTTAAAAAAAAGTTTTTCAGTTTAAATTTAGCTAAAAGTGACATGAAAAATGTACCGCTTGGTATATTATTTTATAATTTCTTTTAATTGCATAAGTTAGACCACTCTATTTACTTACGCTATGCCAAAAATTAAATTCAGATGTACACACCATATGCAAAAAGTTATAAGGCTCCTTCCAGATCTTTCAAACTGTAATTCGGCATTTAAAGACTAAAAGCTAAAACCTAGAAAAACGATATCTTTTATAAAAGTAAACTTCCAACAAAAGTTGTCCAAAAATTGTCTTGTGCAAAAGGGCGCTATTCAAAATTTTTGAGTTATGTTGTGCATTAAACAGCTGAAGCTGAGATATTTCTTAGGTAAAAATTTGATAATGTTCTCAGTAGCCATTTGGTGGTAAAAATGAACTATTTCTATAAAAAGCATTGCTTCTTCTGGGAAATGAAAATTTTAAACGCCTGTATCTTTATTTGACGCCCGCGAGAATTTAATTAATTTGCCGTGTTTTTATGTTTCTCACTCCATTACTCGTAAACTAAAGATCAAATAAAAAAAAGTAATTTTTACAAATGAAAGAGCGAAGCTAAAGCTATTTTTAAAAGCACTGTCGCTATCAAAAAGTCTCACCCTTTAATTTGTAAAGAAGCCAAACGGCTACAGATAATATTATAAAATTTTGAACAAAGAAATATCTCAACTTCAACTATTAAAGCATTACATAACTCAAAAAAATTGAATATCACCCTTTTGCACAAGGCAATTTTTGGACAACTTTTGTTGGAAGTTTACTTTTTTAAAAGCTATCGATTTATTGTATTTTTTGTATTTTTGCTTCTTGTGCTGAAAGTGATAGACCCCTACTGCAAAACACTATGGGGTATATGAATTTAAAAACTTTCTAGATGTAACTCTAGCGACATCAATGTTAACAAACAAATTGCAAATTAATGACAGTAGAAAAACTTCCCTTTTTCATCTACTTTAATAAATATTAACAATTGACCTAAAGGTACAATTAAACTTTTTGCAAATAAATAAATTCTATTAATTTTATATTCATTTGTGCTATAATAATATTAAATAAATTATTAGTTAATTCTTTTTACATAATATCAAATTAGTAGATTTATTTAAAGCTCTATTAAAAAAAATATTGTGTACGCTAAGACTAAAATACTACTCGCCTGCTAATCGCCTCGCTTTGCTTATTTCGCAATTTAAAATTATATATTTCCTATACAGGGTGATCTGCGTAGAGTGTGCATTAAAAGTTTTTTAACTTGCAGAAAAATCAGAAACTTGAAATTTGGTACACGGCTATAATCGATCATTTTTGTTCTACCTAAAATATTTTCAGACCTTCAGCTATACAAGGTTTGCCAAAAGTTGCTATCAACTTTCGTATTTTAAACACAAACTTATAATTCGACTGGCCATATAATTTTAAATTTATATAACCTAAATTATGTTATCTTAACCTTGACCGTTTTTGATATATGTCGTTTTTTTCCCAAAAAATTGTGCTTTGTAATAGCTAACTCGCAAATCAGTTGAGATTATAAAATAAAATTTATGGAACAGTTCGCTGAAAAACAAGGCCTACTCCTGATGTCCTACTAAAGAATCCATTTTGTACCGTGTGGGCCCAGATAAGTTTCAAGTAACACAATCAGAAATGATCAAAGTCAATTTTTTTTTAAATGGCATTTTCTGTACGTCATTTGAGAGAAATGATGTAAAAAAATGCAAAAGGTGCCATTTGAAAAAATTAATTTTTTGATCATTTTTGATAATGATATTTGAAAAAAAGTACGACATTCAGGAGTAAGTCTAGACTTTCAGTCAACTGCTCCAGAAGTTTAATTTTATAATTTCAACAGATTTGCGAAGTAAATTTTTTTTTATTAACTACTACAAAGACCATTTTTTGGAAAAAAATGACACGTCAAAAACGGTCAAAAATTAGATCACATAATTTAGGTTATATATACTCAAAATTATATTGCCTATGGACCCATATAAAAAGAATTATAGGTTTGTATTTAAAATAAGAAAGTTGATAGCAACTTTTGGCACACCCTGTATAGTTTAAGGTCTGAAAATATTATAAAGAAAACAAAAATATTCAATTATGGCCGCATACCAAATTTCAAGTTTTTGATTTATTCGCAAGTTAAAAAACTTTTAATGCACTCTCTACGCAGATTACTCTGTATATTTAACAACTTTCCAACATTATTGTAAATCAAAGAAATACTGACTAACTTGATTTATGTAAAGTAACAACGACGTATTTGCAATATAATTACAATAATACATAATAGTTATTTTAATAAGTTGTTTATATTGTGCGAGTGATAACGTTAATGCGAACAATAGCGAGCGTAGAAATCTTTTGAGCGGACAATGCAAAACATTTGAGATAGCAGTGATCACTATTTTTTAGAATACCACACAAAATAAAATTTTATTTTTTATTTAATCCGTTTATAGAATTTATTATTATATTATTTGTTGTTTCTCCATCGTCATTGGAACGAACAAAGCGTTTGTTTTAGATTAATATTTGAAAAATTTGTTTTGACCTTTTTTGTAGGTTTTTTAGTGGCTACAATTTAAAAATATTTTCAACTATACAATGCGTTTCACTTTTATGGACTATCTGTCAATTTTGGCATTGTAAATAGAAACATATTTTTTGTATTAAATTGAACTCAACTGTATTTTTATTTTTTGTTCTAAATAAACAAAATGATACTTTTTGAGATATTGATTTTTAAACACTTCTTGGGTCAATATCGGCCTTCAAATATTTCACATTTTTTAGGTTATTATTTAAAATAGCAAACTCAAATTTTATTCACATTTAGTGCGGTAACGAGTCTAACTGTCCTTGGTAGAAGTTGACATGGGTATGGGTTATTTAGGGTATGAGAAAAATATGTCAACTTTTGTTATAGAAAATGATGAATAACTTGATAAACTCAAATGGAACATCCTGCACATTTTTCCCAGATCGATGTAGAATTAACTGTACATGTATGTCTGTCTGCCAAAGCTTAACCTTTAGCTGCAAAACTTTTTTTATCAAACCTTATCTAAAAATTAAAATTAAGAAAGTTTACTGTTGTCACGGTTGAATTTGTTTTCATAACCTTTTTTTTAGCCCTATTGGGATCGAAGCCCATCTATCCGAAACTAACTATTATTTGGAATACACAAAGATACACACTTCATGTAGAGAGGCCAATCACTACGACTTTATAGTTACAAACAGTTATGAGGCCATGGTATACGAGAGAACTTACAGAGGAACAAAACAAATAACAAAAATAAACACAAGAAGGTAAAACTAACCCAGTCTTTTAAGTCAAGAAATTTTGTTCTAATTTCTTTAAAATTAAAAAAAATTTATACCTGACTTTCTGATGAATAAAATTATTAAATGAAATTCCGCTTTTCTATCTGTCGATAATAAATGTAAGATGTTCGTATATAGTGGAAATTTTATCTTCATTAGTCGCAGTAACATTTCATTAGTATTTGCCTTATTGTGATAGCATTCAAAAAATATATAGTCTAAGGGTAGTTACGATGTCTGAGGTTTAGTATGGTTATTTGTGAATAATAAAATCGATTTGCGCTAAAATTTTTGCTCTAGTGGGTTGTTGTTAAACATGGATGCAATTTGGCATATTGGGTGATGTGGTCTTTAAATGAGTCATGCTAATATTTTTGCCAGTTCACCGTTAAGATTTGTTTCTTTTGCAACATTTATAATATCTGATATAGTAAGATCGAGATGATAGCATGTTCCATTTAATACTGCCATTTTTGCAAGCTTATCGACTTCTTCATTAGCGGTAATTCCCACATGACTTTTTATCTATTGTAATTTAACCAACGTCTTCTTAACCCTTATACTTTAGATTATAGGATTAGTTTTTATACATACATACCGAGAATATTGATGCGCTTGGATTTAATCTGAATGTTTTGAATGTCGAGTTTGTAGGGTCTAAAAATGCACAGCCTGTGCCACTTGATGTTTTTGAACCATCTGTATAAATACGCAGTGTATCCAGATTTTGAAAAACTATTGAATTATATAAACAATTATCAAATTGTGGTTGGTCCAGTATGAAGGAAAATTAATGTTTAACTTAAACAAAAGGACTTCAAACTGCAGCAAAGAAGCATCTGGCAGGTAAACTTCTCTACTCAGTAGTGTCTTCGAGTATCTGAATGCCCAAGCTAAAGGAGGGGATTTTTTCAAATCCCAGTAGTTATAAGTTATCTTGTTTCGTGAATTTTAATATATATTTTATTGTAAGGTATTGCAGTCGAAACTGAAACGGCGGTTCTTGTGACTCAACACTCACACAGATCCTTAAACCTTTATTACTTAATATAGTAATTTTTAAATAGCGAATCACTAGCAGACCCATACAGTTGACACTTATAGTCCATTAAGGGCTCTGTCCAATTTCATAGCCGTTGTGTAGTCAGAGCCCCAGTAAATTTTTTGTTATAAATCTAAGAATATTTAGACTTTTTCTCCTCGTTTAATAATACTGTTAATATGAGGAAGCCATTTTAATTTGTTGTCGATTGTCAATCCAAGGTATTTGAAAGAGGAAACAATTGGAAAGTTTTTTTTACGTTAATATACATATGGTCTGTGGGTAACATTCTTTTGCGTGCAAAAAACGTAATTGCGGATTTTTCAGAGGATATATTGAAACCGTTAGAAAAACACTATTTATGAAAAGATGTTGCACCTTTATCCATATCTTTTGTCAAAGTTTTTATATTTTCCTGAGTAAAGTAAACATAAAAGTCATCTGCGTACTGGATTATTTAAAATTTCTTTTCTGATTTGTGGATATCTGCCATATAAAGGCCCACTGATGCTTAAACAACTGATTACGAAAGTAGGCTGTCACCGTATCTAACATAGACACATCGCCTACTTTGATTATTAAACACAACGTCCAACTTGGACACATCGCTCAATTTGCTTTATCGACCCAATGCCCAGCTTAGACACATCGCCGAATTCGCTTTATGGACACAACGCCCAATGTAGCCATATTGCCAAAAATTGCAACTTCATTTTGTGATTGACGTTTAATTATTAGCCCCTGGAAATAAAGGGGTTCATCTGTGCATAAACTCTATTATGGAATATGTTTTAAACTTGTTATCCTTCTAGGTGGAGGTACAGTTAAAAATAACGGTCTAAAATTACATATACGGCTGACGTTTCGCCCAAACCTGTGAGAGTTTTATCAAGGCTAAAAGTAAATTTAAAAAAACAAATTGGAGAAAAAATATTCTTATCTATTATGGAGATTTTAATCATGGGTTTAAGTTTAGATTAATATCTATGTATGAATATGAATCTAGATCATCATTTACTGCCACTGAATTAAAAAAAAAGGCCGTTTTTATGTAGTAACTGAATGTTATAGTTGTAACAATAATTGTAGAACAACTGTAATATTTTTTTTGCCAAACAACTAAGGGTGAAGAATGATTGAATTCAGTGGCGGCTCGTGGTCAATCATACTGGGAGATCAAAAATTAATTTAAAAAATAGGCAAACATTCTCATTAAAATCTCTAAGGGAATTTCAGTAAGCATTGTCTAGCTGTGTACGAATATCAACATTTCCTACGGTTGCAAAATTTACCGAGCATTTCATGTGTTCTGCAGACGAAACATGTTTTTTATTTCTCTCTTTTAAATGTTTTAAATCTCTGACACCGGATTTGGACTATAGCGAGTCTGACGAGTCTTTAGAAAATAATAAACAAACAAAACAGTAAAATACGTTTGATACTTTACAACCACATATCCAGTTAGCTAAATCGTACATTACCTTGCGAAAGTTTCGATGAACATCTTTATTTTTGTCTTTGCTAGTCTGTCGTAAACTTAGTTCTGTCAAAGGACGACCATTTGCCTTGAACTCAACTAATTTTGTAAAATTAAGTTTGTTAGCACTTTTTAGTTGTTTAATTTTCTGCACTACCGACATTTTCTATTATAGCGCATGCACACGCGAATCAAAAATAGTATTTTTACAAAACAACACAGCAACAGTAAAACATATCAATAAAAATTCTTAAATTGATTTAAAACACGCGAAAATCGAATCAAAAATCGAGCGTAGTTGTACACCCTATACGAAGTCAACGTAAACTGCGGACCCGGCTCATGACCCAAAGTTGATTATTGTTTCGGATGTTCGCGTTTATTCGGGCGCTGCACGTTTTTCGAGTTTTTCCGGGTAGATCTAATTCAATGAGGACAATTCGCACCGCCAGCCCAAGGTTGAAGAGGATGAATTACGAACGACGGCCGATAAATTTTAAGTTATTATACTTGCGACTTTTGCGAGTAAATTACCTATTTTAATAAAACACGTAATAATTAATATTTTTTTATATATTGTCAACATTTTTGGGAGGTCATTGACCAATTGACCATATGGACAAGCCGCCACTGATTGAATTGGCTGACGCTGAACCGGCAGGTGTAGAACCGCCGGCGTAGAAAGGTTTCATACCAAGTTCCCATAGATTTGGAATAAAAAATAAAAAATAAATGTTTCTATTTAAGTGATGGTAAAAACTTCTTAATTTCGATTATTTTGTTATAATATCCCACGATTGGACCTTCTTATTAGATGTGCTGACGATAGTAGGAGTCAGTGAAATATAAATTATAAATTAATTATATATAAGTTTCTTTTTAAAGTATCAAAGTTGACAGGTGGTTCATGAAACTGGGGACCCTGTATAATTAAAAAAAAATTTAATTGTAGATGAACCTAAAACAATGGTCAAAATTGATTTGAATAAATCTACTTTTTAAAGGCAATTTCAAACTTCCGTGTACTAGGTTCGAACGAGAACATTTCAACAAAACTGTAAAAACCTCATTTTCTGGTATTACAAGAAGATATTGTAATATGATACGTCGAGTGGTTAATTGTTCCCAGTTGTGCCATGCACGGCTTGTATTTGGATAAGGTAGTACTAAGGAGATAATAGATAATATCCACCAAAAAACTATTTTGTATGTATTTTCCGTATCTCTGTACACTTAACTGAAAACAACATTTCTTCATACTTACGTAGAAATTTACTTATTACAAAAAAAAGATTATCTAGAATTATATGTAGTAAAAGAATAAACAAATAGATGTTCACCGCAAAGTAATCTTCAGTTAAATTATGGTAAAGTCACGACCTGCATGAAAGGTCTTGCTTTCATCTAAATTAATCCTCTAAAATTATGTACACAAATTAGATATGAACTTTAAACAGTCAATTTTAAAATTGCAGGAGCTTGTACAACTCTAAGCGCTTTTTTTTAATTAACGAGATAATAACGATATTAAATACTAATTAAGAATTCAATATTTTTTTATTGTAGAATTTAAAACTTTTCAACCTTTTCTAAGAATAAATTATAATAAAATTTTTAACCTCATATACGAGTATATTAAAAAGTAGAGCAATTAGCCCTACTAATAAGTAGAGCTAAAAAAATTTTATAAACTTTTCCTAAAAGGTTTTGTTGTTTACTTTACCCTAGAAACTACGAAACTTAAATTACTATTGATGTTTATTCTAGTTTTACATTAACTTAAATTACTAAATAAAAAGTTAAACAAAACCAAAGTTTCAAACCCCAAAGTGTAATTGAAATTTGTAAATGTTGACACTTTTTTCTATGTATCGAGCCGTTAATTTTTATAAGAACTCGCTTGTAATAATGTGGGTGTAACATAACGTACCTAGATTTGGATAATATGAACGAAATAAAATATTTAAAAAGTGGGACTGTAACATAAAATGTCATTGTTTGTAATTAGCATGAAAAACAGCAGGTTCAGTACTCTATGACGTGAGTAACAAAAAGTAGCATGTTTTTTGTTTGTTTGTTACACTTTTCTAATAGACTGCCACGTAACAATGCGTGTTATTCAACGGCAAAGTAAATTATTTATTTCAGTATGTACTCGTAAATACCATTTGTAATTGTGATGGTGGAACGATTAAATCCAGCACTAGTAACCATACCCAACACCAAAATAACAGCTGAAAGTGTGAGTAAAACTTTTCCATTTGTATTAATTAATTTAATTTTTGAAACGAGTTGCTCGTTTCTCTCGTCCCATAATTATCACATTCATAACAAAAAATCATAAGGCGTTTCGTCACTGATTACATAAATAGGTATTATTTCTACGTAATTAAATACAAATGAAAACCGAACACTATCAAATCAGGACTAATAAACATTGATTACTAATTATAATTAATGTATACAATAAAATAGAGAAATAATTTAAAATGTGTTGTTTTCGAGATCTTATTTATTTATTTATTCGTATGGTACATTATACAAATATTGTATTGTGATGTAAGTGTTATGTATGGTGTTCCAGAAGATCAGTATAAACCTGTATAGTGTGGTGACGAAACCGTGTGAAACTGTCAAAACGTACGTCAATTTCGTTAGAGCTTTTTCGTGTGTGTTTTTAGGCGTTTTTAATACAAACATAAAATATGAAAGGTGATCAGTACCTTACAGTACTCCATGGTGAACAAGAAAAACATGTTCTTCCTGAAAATCACCACTTTGGTTTTCGGATCTGGTCATCAAGACCCTCCCGGATAGTTACGAAAAAATGTATAACACAATTTTGAGATCTAAAAAATATATTTGATTATATACTGTGTGAACAAGATTTGGCAGCTATTAATTAAAGTATACAGGGTGTCCCAAGTTGAATAACCGCAATCGATTTCTCGGAAACTAGACGTCTGATAATTCTGAAAACTTTGTCACATGCTAATGTTAACAGGGCCAACTCAGTTAAAATATTTTCAAGAAGGTGGCACTTTCGGTTATATCGGAAGTAACTATCAATTTTGTTATTTTAAATAGAACACTCTATATATTTTTGCATTTTTAGATTTTACGACAAATTTTGAACATTTTCGATGTATAATGTTCTATACCTAAGTCTAGCCGTTTCTGACTTATTCAAGATTTTATGTCAATAATGACATTTGCAGACCAACACAGAAGTATCAATTTTACCTATACGGGAACTTGTATTATTTAATTTGAGGTGACTTTTTTGTAGAGGAAGAATTACTTAAACAGATTCTTTATGCCATTATGATAAATATTAATACAGTGTGGTCAATCAAAGAAGGTAAAATTTTATTGAAAAACTCGTCAAAAATCAATTTTTTTAAATGGAAACGCCCTATTTTTATAATCTTATCTCGTTTATCATAAAAAATAACAGTGACTTTATGTAAGGTAGTTTATTCTAAAAGTTTGTAGTTTTTGAAATATTCGCAATTTTACAATTTCATCAATAGAAACACAGGTATCAGTTAGCAAGGCCAGCCACAGAATAGAATGAAGTGGTATAGAAATGTTTTCAAAGTTTTGTATAAATCATTTAATACTGTTGGGTGATATCAGGATATCTACGAGCAAATATTTCGCATGTTCTTGATGAAACTTTCTAACATTCGCCATAAATAATAAACAAATTTAAATAATCTTCTTGCGTATTATTCATTCGCCCCGACATAATTGTTGATAGCTGTCAAATTACAAGGAACAAGTGATTAATTGACGTTTCTTGAGCAGTTGACACTATTCTGTGGCTGGCTTTGCTAACTGATACCTGTGTTTCTATTGATGAAATTGTAAAATTGCGAACGTTTCAAAAACTACAAATTTTTGGAATAAACTACCTTACATGAAGTCACTGTTATTTTTTATGATAAACGAGATAAGATTATAAAAATAGGGCGTTTCCATTTAAAAAAATCAATTTTTGACGAGTTTTTCAATAAAATTTTTACCTTCCTTGTTTGACCACCCTGTATTAATATTTATCATAATAGCATGAAGAATCTGTTTAAGTAATTCTTCTTAAATTAAATAATACAAGTTCCCGTATAGGTAAAATTGATACTTCTGTGTTGGCCCCTAATGTCATTTTTGACATAAAATCTTGAATAAGTCAGAAACGGCTAGACTTAGGTATAGAACATTATACATCGAAAATGTTCCAAATTTGTCGTAAAATCTAAAAATGCAAGAAATATAAGGTGTTCTATTTAAAATAACAAAGTTGATAGTTACTTCCGGTATAACCGGAAGTGACCATCTTGAAAATATTTTAGCTGAGTTGGCTCTGTTGACATTAGCATGTGACTAAGTTTTCAAAATGATCAGACGTCTAGTTTTCGAGAAATCGATGGCGGTTATTCAACGTGGGACACCCTGTTATAACATTTAAGTTTGTACACATTTAAGATGTTCTCAAGTAAAACAAATTTAGACTTCCATTTTTGTAAAAAAAACGTGGGCAACGAGTATATCAGCGTTAAACGTTTATTTTCTTCAAATAATCTTTGAAAATCCTAATTCCGTGTGAAGCCTTTTTCTCATATGCTTATTATCAATAGAAGCAGTCACCCATTCAAGTACTTGACCACGCACGGCGTTGCTTAACTTCACTGATCGGACGAGAACCGTTGCTTTCAACGTGGTATAGCCGTTGTATAATAACGTAAAAAATGTAACACTTAATTTTGAAATAAATAGTTGGGGTATAAAATTTGAGATTTTAAGTAGTCATTATGAACATAATTTTTTAAAGATTAAAAAATGTTCTTTTGTCAAGAGCTATTTAAGTTACTATTATAATCTCTAAAAAAATTTTTTAGATTTGTTTCCTGATAAAAATGATTTTATTCATTAAAAAGTAAAATTTAATAATTAAAAAATAACGCAATAAACGTTTTTTCCATGAATGTTTTTCTGAATTATTATTATCGGCGCAACCCTGGCTTAGCGCCGCCTTGCGCCTCGATAGGGTTGCGTTTCGCGGTAATCTAGCCGCTTCGCGGCTCATGGATTACCTTATCTTACTCAAAAAAATAGTTTTAATACAACTTTGATAAAGACACGGCTCGCTGCGCTCGCCAAAATTGGGAAAATCAATCTACGCTCAATTTTCTTACACAAAGAAATAGTGTCGATGACAATTTGATAAACTTGCTAAACTGTGAAAATTAGAATCGACCCGTTTCTTACTCACAAAAAAAGAACGCAAAAATTTTTAAAAAAATAAAAAAAATTAAAAACTGTAATAAAAGAAAAAAAAGTAAGGCTCTTTTCTTTCTTTCTAAAGAAAAAAATTGCCCATTATTTTATTTATTTATTTATTTATTTATTTATTTATTTATTTATTTATTTATTTATTTATTGTCTAACAGCAATGCCAATTACAAGACAATTTTACAAGTGAACATAATACTACTAGATTAAAAGAGATAGAAAAAAGTAATTAAATTGAAAAATTATATATAAATGAATACATGGTAATATCTATTACTACCTACTACAAATGTGAAAAAAACAACACGTTAATTGATTTTATAAATGTTATAAATTCTGACAAGCTACAATTAAGAATGTCTGTTTGGTTGCAGATATTATTATAATTGTTGCACATGTCATATATGGGAGACTTTAATATTACATTAGTTCTAGCCTTTGCGAGATAAAATGTTAATTCTTGCCGAGAATGTAATCGAGGAACATGGAAATGTAATTTTTCAACAAATACGAACAGTCAACCTTATTATGCATTAATTTTAAAGAAAAATCAAACTGATGTATACCCTCCTGATTGCACATGAATCAATGTTGAATGTGTTTAGTAAGATTGAGTGATCAAAACCGCTGGGTGGATAAACATTATGAATCTTAAACCACAGAAATTTTAGAAATTTTCTCTGTACACTTTCAATGGACAATACATGACAGTCATAAATTGGATCCAGGCGATACTTCCGTACTCTAGTTTGGATCGTACAAAGAAAAATACAATGTTATTAAAGCCGAAATATTTGAAAGTGTATGCAATTGTAATCCACAAAAAACTCTTAAATGAACATTAAAAAAGTACCAAATTATTTATTTTATATTCTTAAAAGTGGAAAAAACTACAAAGTTAATTTTTTCTAGAACATTAAACATGAAAAATAACAACAAATGGATTTTTTTCATACCTAAAAAATACAAATACCATTTTTTCATTTTTTTAAAAATAAAAACAGCTTCTAAATCAAAAGAAAAAAAATCATTTTTATTTTAATCACTGAAAGGCAAAAAAAATGCAGAATAAAAAAAATAAGTAAGTATTTTTCGCTTTCCATTTTTATTTTTTAAAACTGGAAACTTGACGTCCTAATCAATAAAAACAAAAATCTTTTTATTTTAAGATACTATTTTTGCTCTCAATAAAAGAAAATGCCATTTTTTAATTTTTAAAACTGGAAACGACTTCTAATCAAAAGAAAACACTAAACTATTTTAAAATGTAAAACTTATAAATAGTACAAAATAATATGACTCAGTTTTACTCTTTCATTATAAATAAGCAACAAATCCAGCAAATTAATTTTTTGTCATTTTTTGGAAAGTACACAAGTACACCGTAATTATGTATTAAAAAAAATTTTTCAATCAGATTTAAATTTTTATTACGTTTTTAAAAAACTTTCATCGCCGCATGTATTTAAACTATTTCTATTGAAACAATCGCGAAATCTCAATTTTTATATATTTCGATTCATGTTTTTACATGAAACGGTTCCGGAGATATAAATTTAATTCGTTTAAATAAGTACATTTTTTAGATGTTTTTGAATTTTCTCGGACACTTTAGGCTTTTCTGTAATATTATTATTCTCATATTATTCTAGGGACCCGTAAGAAAAATCGATTTTGACGGTTTTGTTTCCGTAACTGTCACCGTTTATGAGATACAGACCTTTAAAATTTACTCTACGATTTTTAAACAATTTTTCGATCTTTTATAAAAAAAGTTTGTGTACCTGTAGGGCGTTATTATAAAAAATAAAGAGAAATCTGTAAATTGTGCCCCAAGCTTTTTTGATATGTTGTAAAATTTTTGAGTTATAAGCCTTTAAAGTTACGAGTAGAATTTTTTTGGTTTTCAGAGTGCAACTATTGTCCCCGACGTTCCTGGCTTTCAGAAAAAAATCACTACGTTTTGTCTTTTTGATTTCTATCAGACGTCAAAAATTTTTTTCATAAATCGCGGTCCGTTTAGGCAAATAATTAGTTCAAAAATTTTCAAACTCCTGTAGCTCTCAAAGCCGTTTGACTCGAACGCGATTTATTTTTTAATTCTTGCGTAAAACGATGTTATCTTCGAATCTACTTGATAAAATTGGAATTATTTGTACATCGGAAGCGTAAAATGTAAAAAATCAAAACGAAAATCAGAATTTTCCGTATGATATGTCGGAAAAAATTCCTCACTTTGTTTTTTTTTTGTTTAAAATAATAAATATAGGTCGACACTTGCGTTACAACTGTGTAAGGTGTTACTTGAGGTACAATCTGTTTTAAATAATTTTGGAGATGCTTCATTTGAACCATATTTAATTTTGCCCTTTTGCATGTTCCTAGTGTTTACCTTTTACGTTCATTTAAACCTCGACTATAGTAAAATTATAAACCACTAACGTAGTTTCTTTTTCTGAAAAATTACTGCGTAGGAAATTATCTCGCACGTGTTTTTTTTTGTTTAACGTACTCATAAACTGTTTGTCATTGATGAATTCAATACATTTTTCTTATTTGATTTAAGGTTAATTTAAATTGAGTTCATATACAATGAGAACATAGGTGGTATAATTAGGTCAATCAACGACTGTTACCCGGCCATTTAAAATACACCCATCCGAATTGAACTAAATTAATATATAAAAAAAAACATTATCGGCAAGAAGTTATCATTCAGAATCGTTCCTATCCTTATAAAAGGTAATTAGAATTAACGTACAACGAATTCTTGAGTAAAACAAACAGTTTAAAACAAATCATAATTTAGTTACGTTTCACATCTCATTACAATGTTTCAAAAAATACGCCGCTGCGACAGTATTTATTTCATCTGAATTAATCATACTGTAAGTTTTGCGACACCTAAGTGTCGACTCGTGTTTGCGATCACGTACGCAAATAGTTTGCATTAAGCAACTTTGGTTGATTTAATTGTCCTACCTAGCTTGGTAAAGTGGGGTCGTAATTTAATTTAATATGACGTTTATTATGCATATGCTATGTGTTGTTTTAATGCGTTTGATGATTTATTATTTTATTTGGTTTTTGGGGGGGTTGGGGGGGGAGGGGGGGGGGGGGGGGGGTTGGTTGGGTTGGGGGGGGGGGGTAGAGGTGGGAGAGGGGGGGGGTAGGGGGGGGGGAGGGGGGAGGGGGGGGAAAGGGGAAGGGGGGGGGGGGGGGGTTGGGTGGGGGGGGGGGGGGGGGGGGGGGGGGGGGGGGGGGGGGGGGGGGGGGGGGGGGGAGTTAGGGGGTGTTTAGAGGGGGGGGGGGGGGTGGGGAAGGGGTGGGGGTGGGGGGGGGGAGGGGGGGGGGGGGGGGGGTGGGGGGGGGGGGGGGGGGGGGGGGGGGGGGGGGGGGGGGGTTGGGGGGGGGGGGGGGGGGGGGGGGGGGGGGAGGGGGGGGAGGGGGGGGGGGGGGGGGGAGGGGGAAGGGGGGGGGGGGGGGGGGGGGGGTGGGGGGGGGGGGGGGGGGGGGGGGGGGGGGTGGGGGGGGGGGGGGGGGGAGGGGGGGGGGGGGAGGGGGGGGGGGGGGGGGGGGGGGGGGGGGGGGGGGGGGGGGGGGGGGGGGGGGAAGGGGGGGGGGGGGGGGGGGGGGGGGGGGGGGGAAGGGGGGGGGGGGTTTGGGTGAAGGGGGGGGGGGGGGGGGGGGGGGGTTATGTGGGGGGGGGGGGGGTGGGGGGGGGGGGTGGGGGGGGGGGGGGGGGGGGGGGGGGGGGGGGGGGGGGGGGGGGGGGGGGGGGGGGGGGGGGGGGCATAAAAGAAATCAATAGCATTTGTGCAAAAAAAAATCTTAAATTGCCAATATTTCAAAAACCATGAATTTTTGAATAGACAACCTTGTACAAAGTCAACCTTATTTTTGATGCTAAATAAGATAAAATTATAAAAACCTGGTGCTTGCATTTAAAAAAAATGACTTTTGACGTGTTTTTGAATTTAATTTGAATCCTTTTTTTGATCGCCCTGTATTAATTTATTATCAAAATATTGACATAGCCCACTAAAATAGGTCCCCTGCTACAAGAAAACCTATTCCAATTAAATAATAAAGGCATTAGTATAGGAAAATTTTATAATTTTGTTTAGGCCTGAAAACGTCATTTTGACATAAAATTTAAAATTGGTCCAAAACAGTTAGAGTTAGGTATAGGACATTATACACAAAATGTGTCTACAATTTTGTGCAAAATCCAAAAATAGAATAATATATAGAATGTTCCATTTAAAATAAGTAATTTGACACCTACTTCCGGTATAACCAGAAGTGTCACCATCTTGAAAATATTTTAACGGAACTGCCCCCGTAGATGTTAGTATACTACCAAATTTTTCAAATTTTTCCCATTTTTTACAATCAGTATTATACGCATCTTTATGAAGATATTTTAAAAAATAGTTATTTATGAAACATATGTGTAAAGTTTAATCAAGTGCAAACACTTTCGCACGATGCGCTAGCCAAGTGCACAAATGGTAGCAATCTAATGTGAAGATGTCAATCTTGGTTGTAATATAGGCTCCACAAATTGAACTAATAAAATAATTCCATTCAAATTGTGGGAGTGGCTGAACTATATCAGTTCGATAAACAGATATAATAGTACTCTTGTCGAAAGTGATGATTGTATATATTTTTTTGTTTTTTTCATAAACCTTAAATTCTTGAGTCTTATTTTAAAACTTATATATTGTAACGAATCTTATCAATTTGTTTTCTTTATCGCATTAATAAGCGCGAGAAATTAATAAACAGTCAGAATAGAATTACACTTATTATTTATTTTACATGTACAGTTATTTTATTTCGTATAAAATACACACACTATTCCACACGTTTAATTTATATCAACTTAACGTAACATTAATAACTTTAAACTGAATTCAATAACCATGCATGACTCACTTTGATACTTTTTAAAAGAATCTCTAAAAGATAATTGAACGTTCTTGAAACACCGCAAATATTTTAATTTATTCTGGGAACTGCTTGTGGCGTAACAATATGTTTTGTTCACAAGAGTTGCTTTATAACAAATGACAATGTCAACTTTTTATGGGACACGCAGTATAAAGGATATAGATCTAACTTAAAAGTTTTGGATCTAAATCTATATGTTGTTGTAGTTTTTGAATCTAGATTTATATTATAATTTATAAATATAACTATTAAGTAATTAATCTTATTTAACACTGCATGTTTCATTACTACTAATAATAATTGAATTATTTGATAATTATTTGTTCCATATAAAACCAAGAAACATCTCGTAAAAATCATTGCTTGACAATAATGCTGGATCATAGGTTTGAAGAAAAAATGTTTAAATGTTAATTTGGCTTCAGTTTTTGAAAGCCAATATTTGAGGTTCAATTGTAAAACCCGTAGAAATAACACAAAATCCTTCCGTAGAAATAACACAAAATCCTTGTGACTGTCCTCTGAGTGGAGAACAATTTAGTCAATTTTAAGCATTCAAAGACATTTTCGATTTCATTAGTTTCTTTCTTCCTTTGAAGGAAAATGAAATTCTCAATGTCTAGATAAAAAATTACTGTTAATAATTGAACTTTAAAGTGGATTTGTATAGGAAAGAAGTGACGCTGACAAACCCGAACACCAACACTGATCCAAATTTGGAAGATGATTATGCTCCGATTATGGTTAACTTTGTGAGCTTCACTGATGAGCTCTGCTTTTAACGATGTGCAATCTAGGGAAGACCTAAAATGTTCCTCAGATATACGTTGGTGATTAGCTCATTAAGTAGTACCATTAGTTTTTTGCCGATAATTATTTTAATAACTCATGATGTCACAAGAGCAGAAAATATAGATCATAAATTATGTAAAACAGTGAACTTGGTAGACAATGGAAAAACTAAAAAATCTTGTAATGATAGAATGAACTGTTCGTTTCTAGTTTATTTCTCATAACATTATTGGATTAATTTAAGTATTAATGTAAAAGAACTTTCGGAACTTTTTTTAAGTTGAATCCTACGATTTCATCGGTACACAAAAAATTTAACACTCATTTTTATTAGTTACTCTAACTTTAGTTAAAAGAAATTTATAAATAAAAAATAAGATTTGGTCTCAATTTCTAGAAAAACAAACCAACGTTTTTGTGTTTTTGTTTTGGAAAAAACTTTTTTGATTAATTTTATTTAAATTTTAATTTTTTTAATTGAACCAAAAATGAATGTTTTGCACTTGAATGTTTATTTAATATTTATTGAACTGTTTTTTTTGTTTAATATTTAATGTAGTTGTTGTTTAAATTATTTGTTTCGTACTTTTAGGTTTTTCTCAAAGAAACAGTATATTTTATTGTCTCTTAAAATTCATACATATTTGGGCGCAATTCATATCTTACTTTTAAGATTACATCAGTAGCATGTCATTCTTTAAAGATAAATACCATGCAATTTTAATCAAATTAAAGTAGACACTTATCAAATTATTTAAAAATTAAATTAAAACTTGGAAAAGCTTTTTTTAGACGCGTTTGTTATGCATAGTTGCCGATAGATTTGTAATATGTTTACTATATTTAAACTTTCACTAAGTATTTACGTAAAAGTTACAAATATGCAATATTAACATAACAATTAAAGGTTTCGGTTAATGCACTTACATAAAAATATATTGAAACACAAATAGCTGATTTTTACCTCTATTACGAAAAAGCTGGTTAAACGTAATAACAAACAATCGCAACAAACCACGCTATAAAAATTAGCAGTTACTTTATCAGAAAGTGTTTCGGAGTTTATTAAGGAAATGACCCAATTTTCTAATTAAATTTTTGCTACTAACCGAAGTAATTAAAAGATTAAAATTTTAAATTCTAATCTGACGTGTTACAAAAAATTATTTTGTTTATGTTCGCGTAAGTCTTCTCCCAAAAAAAAACATATAAAAGTAATAGAAACATTAATTCTACCTTGAGTTACTTGTGAAGTAGAGCTCGCAGAAGCGGCCTTTTTTAACGAATTGAAGAACCCGCTCATGAGGGCATTTCTTCGAGTACCACACACTCATCACTACACTCAGCGTATGACTCTCTGTCTGCGGAACTTCGATGAAAACAGATTCAAAGAAAAAGTTTTGCTGACACTTTACAGCTACCCTTATTTAACTTTTACGAAAGAGAGATGGAGCAACATCAACGTTATCAAAAATGTACATGGATTGTTAAATTGTATTGATCAAACTTACGTTTACGGAGGTGGTTACTGATGACGTCACAGTGAGCCTCTCTCTGACGACGCAGAGCATCGCGACGCTTGAGCTTTCGTACCAAAGCGCAACTTGTGCGTATAACATGGTCTTCCAACTGCTGTTTAACTGTTGAAAGTTCCAAAACACCTAAACAAAAAAAGTTTTAAAAAATTTTTTTTTAATTACCTAGTTTATATGATCAATTATGATTACTTTGGCAGGTAGTGTTTTCATTTATTTGTATAGTTAAATTAGACTTGACGGCTTTGCGATGCTTGTCGGAATATTAAAAAAAGTATTTGTTTTCAAATTCTACAATTTCATAAAAATATTTGATGATAATGTAAAAATTAACTGCTCAATAACAAATTCATTGGGGCTTTTGATATTTACCCTTACTGGTTTTTGTATTTTATGAAAAATATACAAACTTAAATGAAATTTAGTAAATACTTTTTTTTTAAAGAGAAAATTTTGTCAATTTATAATTATAATTTATAAACACAAGCAAAGACGACTAAATATATGTCGGTATGACAAATTCTTTCTGCAGTTCATATTTGTTTGAGTAAAATCATACAGTTCACCATAAAATCTTGTATGCAACTCTCCATAAAAACGTAGATTATGAACTTGTTACAAAAATAGTTATTAATTTCAATTTTGTTAATAAATTTTAGTTAAATTTAAGGTAGTTTTTGTTCATTTTTAAGACTCTTAATAATAACATTAAATTAAAGTTGAAAATTTAGCTTCAAAGTTGAAAAGCTCATAAAATGAAATGCATTTTCATTAAAAGGAAAAATGTTTATTTCAATAATAAGCATGATCTTTGTTAAGCAAGTATGCGTATAAACTAAACAAAAACTTAAATTGGGTTTAGTACGGTTGCTATAAATAAGTTATACCGGCGATCTACAGTTGCAAAACAATTAGCTTATGTAAACAATAAGGTATAAACAATTCACAGGTTTCGATTTCAACAATTTGAAACTAAATTAACCCTTCCTAAATTTGAACAATAAATTAGCCTTATTATTCTCTTTAACCCAGGTAAGCCTAATGTACTATATGTAGTACGGCTCAAACAAGTCTCAGCCTGTGCAGTGCCGACTGGCTGCAACTTGTTCAGATGCATGAATCCATTCAGTACATACCAGACAACGCAAGTGTCAACATTCAATTGACTTTTCAAATCTCGTTTGTGTCTTGTTCCGTTTCAAAGTTAGCCAACAAATAGAAATGGACGATCATAACATCCGCTTCGAGAGGTAAGTTGATTGCAAATAAATAAAAAACTATAAAAATTTCGTTCAATGGAAAACATAACAACAAATAATCATGTTAACAGTAGGCATTCATATATTCAAGTTATTTTGAGAAATTGTGGTAATTTTGGGGGTGAAAAGAGGTGTACTAAATATAGTACATTAGGAAAATATGTGTCTACAAATATCATTCAATTACAGGGGTTCTCGCTTCATGAAGCTCTTGCAATGTTAGAGGACAATGAAGAAAATGTTGGCAGTGTCGACAAAATCACGATATTTCCTCCTGACAATGCAACAGATGAAGTAACAGATGAAGATTCTGGAGGTGAAGATGATCTCACCATTGATAATCTACCGGCAAACCAACTGAATGCTCCTGCAGAAAGCCGATGACCACGACAGCGATTTTTCATCGGATGACAATTTACCCTTATCCCAACTGCGAACAAACGTGCCGATAAATAAACAGAAACAAACAAAACCACCTGCGAAAAAAAGAAGGATTACGATTGGGTTGCGGAAGATTTGGCTCTGATTACAACAACCTTTGATAATAATTTTAACGTACCTAATTTAGAGAGTCCTTTGGAAATGTTTTCAAAGTTTTTGATGAGGAAGTAATAGACACCATTCTATACTGCAGCAATCAATACGCCCAACAAAAGAACCGGAGACCAAACATAGAAAGACATGAAGTCAAGGCTTTCATTGGAGTTCTGATCCTTAGTGGATATGTGCAAGTGCCAAGGCGACGGATTTACTGGGAACGCGACAGAGATGGTCACAATGACATGGTTTCGGAAGCTATTTCAAGGGACAGATTTGACTATTTGTTCTCGAATCTTCATGTTTGTGACAATCAGAAGCTGGAGCCACGAGACAAGTTCACAAAAGTGCGGCCGATTTTCACACTGTTGAATAAAAAATTCATGGAGCATTCGCCTCCAGAGGAAATGCACTCAATCGATGAAGCTATGGTCCCATACTATGGACGTCATGGGTGCAAGCAGTATATTCATGGAAAACCTATACCATATGGCTACAAGTTGTGGGTTGGGACTACCAGGTTGGGTTATGTGAACTGGTTTGAACCATATCAGGGAGCTTCAACAAACATTAGTGAAACTTATAAAGATTTTGGAGTTGGTGCAGGAGTAGTCTTGGAGTACGCTCAAGCTCTGCGCAAAAAAATGGCCAGACATGAAGTTTCATCTTTTCTTCGATAATTTCTTCACTTCAATTCCCCTGATAGAAGAGTTGACAGCACTGAATTTTTACGCTACCGGTACGGTGAGAGAAAATCGATTGAGGGGAGTCTCGCTGGTGAGTTCAAAGGATATGAAAAAAAATAGTCGAGGGAGTTACGATTACGCGAAAATCAGTGATCAGAATTTCATTGCAGTAAAGTGGCACGATAATAGTGTTGTTTGTCTCTGTTCGAACTTCGCGGGAGTTACACCAATCCACATGGTCAAACGTTATTCACAGAAGGAGAAAAGAATATCCAGGTGGAGCAGCCTCATCTCATCCACATGTACAATGCCAATATGGGAGGGGTCGATCGATCTGATCAAAATATCAGTTTGTATCGAATTTCTATTCGGGGAAAAATGGTATATTCCATTACTGATGCACTCCATTGATATGGCAATCCAGAATGCTTGGCATTTACATCGCCGAAGTGGAGGAGATTTGGACCAGTTGAATTTCAGAAGGAGAATTGCTTGTGCATTACTTGTTCAGAATAAAAAAGACCGTCTTATCAAAAAGGACATGCAAGTAGCTCCCGAGACAACGATCTACGTTACGACCATCTGGACCACCTTGTCATTCCTCAAGAAAAACAAACTCGATGTGGTCATTGTCACCAAAGAACCACTACAAGATGTTTAAAGTGCAATATCGGGGTGCATGTTAAGTGTTTTGTGCAGTTTCACACCAAAAATAAATGTTATATTACAAGTGTCGATGTGCCTAATGTACTACATGTAGTACGGCTGAAATTTTGCCTATTTTGGAAAAAATCCAATTTTTTGAGTTTCCATAATTTTGTTATCATTAATAAAATGCAACTTCATTAAATTATTATTTTTAATTTTCAACTTAACCTATAGGCATATCTGGGTTAATACAATTATGTAGTAGTTTAAAATGTATTTATTATTATTTTTGTATCTAAACATTGCCAACTTTTAGGTGTGAAGGTGCGTTTTATTTACACTCTTCACTATTCGAAATTTTGTACAATAATTGTACGATAATTTTTGTTATAGATACATTTATAGAATAATATTGTAATGTAGCCAATTTAACAAAGTCACTTGCACAAGCAAGATTTCAATAGTCCGCCACTAAACCCGAAGCGAATTTATCCGTAGAAAAGTGAGAGAAGCTTTTTAAAAACACCTACATTGAATCGGGATAAAATCTCTTTAACAACCCTAGAGTGTAGTGTTAAATGTACTAATATAAAGAAATGAAATAAATCTCAATCGTAAGCGTAAAGCTAATAAAATGCAAATTTTATTTTTTGCGTAGGCTACCCGAGGAAAGAATGGTCAAGAAAACTCCAAGTTTCGCCCAACAATTTAAAAACATAACATCAACAAAATAGATACTATATCAAACAAACATCCTTGTAGAAAGCCGTTTATCAGTATGAAAATAAACCTGGTGTCCAGACACTTAATCACTTGCGTTGTTGTCGTTGTGTTTATATGTCTGTGTTTAACTGTCCTATGTTTAACTGCCGAGTGATTAAATGTCATTTAACCAATAAACCTATTTAAAATTTAAACACGAACAAACTCAATTATTACGATGTAAATGTAAATAAAGAATATTGGTGGAAGCAGATACTTGTTTGTTAGCAAAAGATGTCATCACCGACACTCTTTTACAAATTATATCTTAGTACAAAATTATTATTCATAATAGAGCAATTCAGTTCATTTATACCCTGCCTCAATTAACACTGAAGAATTTTTATAAACTGCACATTTAAAAACAAAGCGCAATTAGAAAGAAGTATAGTATGTTTTCTTCCGAACAATGAAACACACCTAATCAAAATACATGTGATTGCATCAAATGCACATACAATACTTTCAGTTGCAATGCAACAACATAAATATTATAATAATTGCAAATACTAATAAAATTTAATAACGACCAAATATACAATATACATCTTGTCGCTATGAAGTTTGGAACAAAGATGTTACTGAATGTATGGTCTTAAATTCGGTACTTCCTCTAGTACCTACCGGTTTTTGTGACAATAAGTAAACAGAAAATTTTAAACATAAAGTGCGTGCTCAGTTTAAATAAAGATACGGTCCTTTCAATATGTTAAGTAAGTCACAATTTTGACATTTTGCAAATGGTTTGCAAAAGTTATCGTTTTCCTTTAAATGATTTTTTGTTTTGGTAGGAGTTTTTTTATCGACTACAAAAACTGGCAATGGTAAACCACAATCATTGTCTGTGAACAAAATCATTGTTAATTTTACTGTATTTCGGCTCTATAGTTTATTAAACCCTAGCGTACCTTAACTACAGCTTTTATTTGGCCGTTCCCATTTTCTTTAATGTATGATATCAATATTTTCTTTTTTTCTTCTTCACTTTTAATTACTTCACTATTTTTTTTCTCTTTCCCCAATTTTTTTCACGTCTACAATTTTATACTTTTTGTATTACTTTCATTTATTCGTTTACCATTTTAATATATACTCCCTTAAAAGTTTATAATCAAATGCTTAACTTTTACCATTGAATGCAATTACGCCTTCTTAGATACTTTTATCATATAATTTTAACGATGCGATACAATACAGCCGCTTACCTCGCTTATTTTTTCACTCTGTACAGATATGTATAATTTGGAAATTATTTTAACATATTGCACTAGAAAAGTTTTATTTTAAATTAAAAAATTTAGAAACGAAAATTTATTAATAAAATTTATAGTAAGTGTTTATTCAAATCAATCATTAATAAGGTAATAAAATTAAGATACGAATTTCTAGAATCAATTTAATTTCAATTATGAAAAGTTTATGTGAAACGTTCGGTTGAATTGAACAAAATATCAGGTATTGGGTATATATTACCGGCATTCAGGCACCGCGAAGTAAGATAACAGCGATACCGGGAAAACAAACACAATTATTTCGTGTGTGAACATTTTGGAAAGAAAAAATGAAAACAGGAAGACAAAGGTGTGAGTGATTATTCAAACAAAAGGACATTTGGTGTTAAAATGTAGAAGTGTGAAGACGTTAAAGTAAAAAGCGCTAGAAGCGGGAGAATTGGAAGTTAAAATGTTAAACTGTTAAGACGTTAGAAGAAATAAAATAAACATGTAATAATGAAAATTGGTCAAGTGTTAGTAAACTAATTTAATATTTCAATTAAAAACGTACCCAAACCTGAGATTAAGAAAGAGTTAAAAGTTTGAAGCTAAATTTATAAGATTTATTTAAAAAAAATTAGTCTCTTGCTAAATAAAATTTTGTTGATTAAAAGCATATTAACAATCCATCGCCATATACAGGGTGGCCCAAAAAATTATGAAAAAATAAAGTAGTATATATTCTTAAAATAACACCAGTTGATTATTCTTCGTTCCTTATAATCAAAGTTTTTACATAAACCCATAGGAAAAATATCTTGCAAGCCATATAATTGAACGACCTCCTTCCTTGTCCAACAACTTTTGTAAGCCCTAACCTGTTGCAAAAATGCGCCGGAGCTCCATCATGTTCTAACCACATAATTTGAGTTTACATGTTTGGTTTGTTAATAATTTAATATATATTTGCTCGGTAAGATAACCGTTAAAAAAGTAAGTAGTCGAAAATTTATTGGTGCTGAATGACGCCTTTCGGGAAACTGAGTAGAATACATTCTCCTTGGTGCTAAATATTTTTTTTTTATTTTCCCAATACAAAGATCATAACAATGGGCTGTACTTAAAAAAAATATTTTCAAAAATAAAATACGCGTAACGTCAAAATTGTCTGTCAAATAAAAACTTTTGTTTTACACGGCTGCCGACATACATTTTAAAAATATTTTAATAATCCAAAGAGCATATTAGTGGTATTTGTAAATATCTTGATAACGTTCCTAAATTTTATATTTAAATTGTGCATCAAAAAGTAAAATAACATGGTAATCCATTTAAAAATTTAAAAAAAAATCGATTTTAAAGTTTTCATTGTTGGAGCAAAAGTTTGGACACCCTTCGTATTTATTGTAAAAGTATCAAATACTTTGTGTATTAAAGTGCATAGTATGTAGCTTGTAAACGGCCTATTCAAATTTACATTCGAATTTGAAACGAGCATTGTTATCAACGCGACCCAGACTCTACGCCGCATATTTTTGGGTTTGTTCATGGTTAAACACCTCGAATTTTGTGCGAAATTAAATTATTAGTACTATGTACTAAAATACAAATAAAAGGAACAATTTCCGTAATTTATTACATTTAAAAAAAGGCTTATAAAATTCGGTGTGTCGTGTATCAAAGTGCGCAATCAATTCAATAATTTGTGTCTCTATTTAGGGGTGTATTATCTAGTTTTTGTTTTTGGATTACTTATCTACGAGGATGTATTGATATCTAGTTAGCTTAGACCTGTTCCTTGCATAAACAAAATATTGCGTTACCATAGCAACGAACAATAACTTATTAGAAGTGCCAGTGTAAAGTTTGACGTCAAAAAAGTCAACCAGAGTCACGCAATAAATTAAATGAAAAAGATGTCCACCGAAATTGTGAAAATCGAAAAATTGGAGTATCGAGCCATCATCAAGTACCTGTATTTAAAAGGGTTAAGAGGTAAGCAGATTTACGAAGATATGCTTAATACCCTTGGTGATCAATGTCCTTCGTATGCAACCGGGAAGGCCAGTTTCTGTGTCAGTCCCCGAAAATATCGATGCAGTTCATGACATGATTTTATCAGACCGTCGAATTGGGCTAAAACGGATATCTGAAGCACTGAATATTTCATACGAACGCGTTCATCATATGGTTCACGTCAATTTGGACATGAGAAAAATTGCTGCAAAATGGATCCCCAAATGTTTGAATGTTGACCAAAAGCGTGCAAGGGTAGAAGCATCGCGTTCGATCTGTGCTCGATTTGAAAACGATGTAGACTTCTTAAACCGAATTGTTACTATGGATGAGACTTGGGTACATTTCTACGATCCAGAAACAAAGCAACAATCGATGGAATGGCGACACTCTGGTTCTCCAAGACCTAAGAAGTTTCGTGTCCAAAATCTGCTGGAAAAGTTCTTGCTTCAGTTTTTTGGGATTGCCATGGAGTAATCATGATTGATTTTTTGGATAAGGGTAGAACAATAACTGGAGATTACTATTCGACATTATTGACCACTCTACGGGAAAATATTAAAGAGAAAAGACGCGGAAAGCTATCCAAAGGTGTTTTGTTTTTGCAGGACAACGCCCCTGCACACAAATCTCATGTTGCCATGCAAAAATTCGTGATTTAGGGTTTGAATTACTAGAACACCCCCTTATTCACCCGATTTGGCTCCGTCCGACTATCACCTCTTTCCTCAACTGAAAAAAGTTTAAAAGGTCGTACATTTTCTTCCAACAAGGAGGTAATAGAAGCTGTGGAGGTCTGGTTTGCAGAGCAAGAAGAAACATTTTTTGAAAGGTCTAGAGACGTTGCAGGTTTGCTGTAATGAATGCATCCAATTAAGAAGAGAATATGTTGAGTAATAAAATATTTTGACATTGAAATTTTGTTTGGTTCTATAGTAGGCTAAGAATTTTTCAATATATCCTCGTACATACCCGTACCTGATCTGAGGCGAGTCAACCCGATGGTGTATTTGGTCGTTCTAATCTATTCCGCTACCGGTCAATGCGATACTAAACCGAAAAGATTTATCAATGGATAAATGGTCACACATGCCTAATCATATCGAAAACTTGTTAACAATCATCCGTAAATGGTCGTAGCGCTGCCACCTGTAGATAAGTACATGCTTTGACTATTATAATTTTCTCTCGTATAACATAAAATACTTTTGTACGAAATACGAAATATCACTAATTATTGCTTTTGGACGGTCAGGATACTTTACGGAAAAACGCAATTAGCGGGTTTATTTCGGAATGTTTTATATCCGTCTATTTTCTTTGATACACCAAAATTTTATATTCTGCGTTTGTTTTCTTATCTGTTTTAGAATGTAAGTGCTTGTTGCGCCCTATTTTTGTTAGATTGCGTACAATTGTTGAAAATCGCACTAGATTTATTGTGTTATCTCTTTTTTTTAATCATTAAAACGTTGGTTTACGCAGTGTACGTAGTTTATTAATTTGTATTTATTAATCTGTTTAATCTCGCTTTAAACGGGTCCTATAATCTTTAAATTAGTAGCGAGTGGCGTCTAAGAGTGCTTTGTTTATACTACATCAAAATTTCTTACTCACGACCACTCTGCGCATCTTGGAGTCCGGGCTAACAAGCCTACTCTTTAAAAATAATAATAATAATAATAAAATATTATTTAGCTCTAAATTATGTTTCACCCGTCTCAAGCTTGGACAAAACAAAATTACCAGTGTTTCCAATATTTCTGACCTTCTTATAGTTGTAATTGGCAAAAGATCCATTAAAACTGCATGTACTTTATGATCCCAACTTGTTACAAACCGGTTACAAAGAAGAACATTCAGGCTACTTCATAAAAAAAATCCCTTAAAACCACCTTATCACCTGAACTTTAGTTACCGTTTAGCGTTTTAGGAAAGCGATAGTCTCCAGAGAATTTTAGAAAACTAATTTTGCTATGCTATAAAGTGCATTTATTTAAACTCAAGTTGTTCGATAGACATTATAGAACCAACTCAATCAGTTATGTTGATTCTTTTTTATACATTTAACAGTTTTACGGATAATGCGTCAGAAAAACGAAAAGTTGCATTGCCATCATATGCCACGCATATATGGTTTGGACTTAATAGATTGACTTAATGAAGTCAGGAAGGATATCCTAAGAATGCAAACATATTCAACGACAAAGATTTGGAAAAATGCAGTGAGAATTCGGAAATAGATTTAACTATTGTTTAGCAAACAATGGATCAAATTTTGAACAATTAACATAAAAGTGCCAACTGCGATGATTTTAAAGTGCTGTTTATAGTTTTTTGACTCTTAAAGCAACCAATTGACCGATTTAATATTTTTCTGTAGAAACTGCTATGTGGTGGTAAGGAACGCAATTGCAGTCAGTTTAAATCAAGTATATTTATTTATTAGCTTATAAGCTTTGTATAATAATAATAATGTTTATAGATATAGTCTGTATACTATTGGCGCGGAGTAATAAACCTGTCAGAATTATCGAATCTCCCGTATTGCAGTGGCGTAGGTACGTTTGGAAAATCATATTTTTAGTAGGTAAATATATTTTAATAGTAAAATCTACCTTGGTATGAATTATTATGTGGTTATGTTATTTATTTTATTTGTATAGTAGATCACATTACAAATTTTACTTCTTACGTATTATATACCATTATTTTTATATCTTGGTATAATACCCACATCTACGGCTATGATTCTCGTTTCGTCAGTACCTGGGCTGATGGCAACGTGTTTTCACAGATTAACCTATTGTTCTCAGACCCTAGATGGGTCGATATGCTTCAAGAGCGGCACAATGATCGTATTTTGGTTAGAATTTATTGGTTTTTACTTAACCGTAGAAGTACCGCTTTCACAAGAAAATAAAGAATTATTTCAAGCAATTATGATTTATTACTCCATGCCAATAGTATACAGGCTATAGTAGCTTACGTTTTTAATATTTATAAGTAAGAGGATAAATAAGTATTTGTAGCAATTACATTTGTTGCATTCTTTAATTTTGCTATATTGTTGGAATATTTCAGAAAAGAGTTGAATATTTGGAATAACCTGAGTGCATTTAAATGCGCATATTTTGCATTTTTGTGTGGATGAAATCCTTTCTTTAATTAGAAAGTTCTTGTAATTGATTAATTAAGAAGTAATTATTTACATATTAATTTTGTCAAAATTATAATTTAATTTTAAATTAATCAATTAACACAGATATCGAAGAATTAAAAACTAAGAGGCGGTAAAAATAACGTTAAATTTTGAAAAAAAATAATGTGTGTACGTTTATTTCGATTCAAAAGAAGGTTTATCATCATCCATTTTTTCAGGAAATTGTCAAATAGAATAAACTCCGACGTTTAATTTTCGTTAAATGTAACTTTCATTTAATTAAATTTTATGTAATTTTTACCTTGTCGCTCGATTTTTTGGCAACATTTTCAGTTATATGATTCGCTAAGAAAACTGAAACAAAAGCTATTTTCCCCCTAAACTAAATACGTTAAACTCTAAACATGCCATTCAATTATGTCTATAAAATTAAAAAAAATAAGTTAACGTAATTCTTAATCGTAACGGAAATTCCGTTACAATTAACTATTGACATTGCTTAGTTTATATTATTATTTATTACGTGTTTTTTATATACGAGATGTCATATATTTCACTTGTAATTCCTAATGTTGGTTTACGTGTTAATATCGTGTGATATGTCGGCAAGGAAATTGTGAAATATAAAATTTAGATAATCTTGTTTGTAAGGATGTAGGTAAATAATTTTAATGCCTTTAAATCCCAAGACAGCTATTTACAGTAAAAGTTTAAGCTACCGGTTAAAACCGAGTATATAACGCATGCTACAGTTTTCTCTATGGATTTTAACTTCTATCTTCACATTAATAATTCTGAAATTTAAAGTAGGGTAATGTAGCGTAAAATTATTATTAATATGAAACAATAGTTTAAAGGTAATTAAAAATACTAATGATCCACACATACTTTATCGTTAATTAACGAAATTATGTTAATAGCATGGTTTTAGTAGACTTTGTATAAAATACAGTTCACTATTAAATTTACATAAACTTTAAATACAGTAAAAATAGTTCATAACATCTAAGAAATTATTTTTTTTAATTTTGTCCAAATCGTGCAAATTTATATTCAAAATAATCTTGTTTTTCGAAAGAGGAGTTTTGATAACAAAGCGTCTTAGTATGTTTATCCCTGTAACCTCGAGCATCATAAATATAATTAACCCATTTGTTATAACATAATTCAAAATTCCTTTTCATGGGAAATACACCAGTTGAAAATTATTCAAATTCGCCAAATTATAGACCAAACATCGCTCACGAAAAACGTATACCGTGTATCTCGGATGATCTGAAGCATTCTGTTTAACATGGGAAATTTGAAAAGTCCGATTTATATGTCCCCAAAGTGTTTTTAGGATATTTTCATTATCAGAACACTTAACAATGTGTACTAGAAATCGTTTTGCATAATAATTTCAAAATTTAACCAAACGTATTCAAAATATTTAAAAAAATATTCAATAATATATCAAAACGTATACGAGGGTTCAAATATCAGTTTGATTTTTTTTTTTAGTTTCGATGAACAGCATTGAATTTTTATCCGTAAATATCCGTGAATATTATTCAATAAATCCATTGCCAGTTCAAGTAAAAATAGTATAAAATAGTGCCTCTTCACCGATAGAAATTAAACGCTGTTCTTGAATATAATAATACAATTAAAAAAATTAAAAGCGACTGGGATTTGAACCCTCGTACGTTTTGAATTATTATTAAACTCGATAACAACTAAAGATTCAGTGTCGATTTTCTTGGAAAACGGTTGACCGAATCGACATCTTTCAAGTATACTTTTTTGAGCTCATCACGTCAAGGAATGAAAATCTTCGAACAACAATCCAATATTACGAGGGACAAAAAAGTTATGAACATTTTAATCTACGCGAAGTGCTGCTGGTGGCGCCCTACAATGTACATCAAAATTGTGATCAGATTTAAATTTCTCATGCTGAAAAACTACTGAATACCAAATTTTGTTAAAAATCGTGCTTTTATTAAGGGAAATATTACCAAAAAACTTTTAAAAAATTATAAATTTGGCACCCTGTAACTTTTTTTGCATGCACATTTGTACTGAGGTAAGTTAAGTTCAATCGAGTTATTTTTAGCTTTAAAATATGTGGTTTAATTTATGATTTCCATTTTTGTTACACCCTGTAGAGTGATGTGCGTATGTGAATCAAAATTTCAAGTTAAACGTGGTCCTTTTTTTAACAAAAGTTGAATAAAGCTAAGTTATATTTTTCACAAATAGCACAAAATAAATGATAAATTGGGAAAAACACTTTTATCCAGGCAAAAAAATGTAACCCCTGATTGTGAAATGTGTGTCTTACGACATCTCGTGTATGAAGAACACGTACAAATAGTATAGGTATAATATAGTATCACGATAATTCACATAAACATTCAACTGCCGTTACAGTTAACTGTTGGCATTTCTTAGTAACCCCTGATTTTTGCATAACTATGTCATGAATATTTCAAAAATTTATTAAAAATATTAAATGTGGAATTATTTTACAATTTTTTTTAATTACTTGACAGAAACAATTAGACGTCATTTTTTTTATTTTTCAAAATTATGTTATTAAGAAAATGACGCTTTCTTATTGGCTAATGGAAAGTAAAATCACGGGACAACAAATTTCGATGTAATTGCCATATTCTTGTTTAAATGGAGATTGCCCAAGAATCTAACCAACACACTAATCAAATTATCTATGAGAGAGATACAGATCTAAAAATTAGATTAGGAAAAACAGTTATGGAAAGCAAACGATAGTTCTATTTACAAAGATAATTCATAAAAGTCAGATTAAGAATTTAGATATTTGAATTAACAGAATAGCATATAATACTGCGAAAACCGTTTATTTTAGATAATTACATGTTGCCAATTATGTCTGATAGAGAAGGGGCTCTTCGAGGTTTTAGTGAAACACTGATAGAGTTTATAGGTTAAAACACGATGTTAAAGATACGTTTCAAATCAAATTTCTAATCCAGAAAATGAAGCTGTTCGGCTAGCTATTCTTTCAAAATTAATCGATTTACTTGAAATTTTTAGAGTGAGTGGGAATAGTTATGTTAAAAAACAGTCTCAGTCCATACTTTTTCAGCAAAAAATGGGAAAAAAAAGAATTTTAAACTGTGTTTCATGATTAACTTAAAAAGTATGCATTTTACCAAAAAAACCGAAAAACTGTATGAAGTAAAATTGAAACTTAAACAAATTTCAAAATCTTTTTGCTGTAAGACCAATATGTGAGCGAAGTTATAGGTAAAAACAATGCTGGTCTATACTTTTTTCAGTAAAAAAATCGGAGAAAAATCTAGAAGTTTGACCAGTTTAAAATGCTTAATTTTGAAAAAGTTGGAGCTAAAAATAAAAAACGAATTTTTGCAATTTCGTAAAAAATGCCCTTCTTTTCCAAATAACTCCAAAACCACTGGATATTACAATTTAGCTTTTTAAATTCCAAACATTTTGTTTGCGTAAATTTTTTATACGATAAATATTAAGTAAGATATGATTGTTTAAAATCTGTATTTACGAGCAAACTCAACCTTCTTTAAGCCTTTTAAACTAAAAAGCTTAAAAAGATTTGTATAACCTTTAAGCCCTTAAAAAAATTACAAATTGAAATATAGTTCAACTTTCTATTATCAAAAAATCAGTTATGATTAAAAAACCAATCGAAGTTCAAAAAACATTGAGTATAACATTTACTACCGCAAGAACATTTATGCCCTTAAAAATTTTCATGCAAATGGATACATTTTGAAAAAATTATAAAGTTATTAGTTGTGGTTTGGTACGTGTTGATGCGTTAGTTTATATGACAATCTGTCAAGAAAAATGCAGATAACATTACGATACAGTTGCACAAAGAATAAATACAGTACAAAACCTGCAACATATTCTATAGGTTTGGAAATTGAAAATATGGCGGAATATCCAAATGCCGCAAAAGGAATTTAAATAAAATTATAATTGTGATCAGAACAAACTAGTATTAAAATTTAAGAATTGGTGAAGCTGGTAAATATATTATATAGGTATAGATTTGTTCGCTCAGCAAAGAAAAAAACAAGTTCAAATGAATGAAAGTTAAAGTGATGATTTTTTCAGCAACATAATTACCGTCTATGAATCTTAGGTTTCAGGATCGTTCAGAATGACTGCATTAAAACCTTATACACGGCTCTAAAATTACAGACCACTCTATCAGCAGGAAAAGTGTTCTAGTCGATCGAAGAACTGCTAGGTATTATAATATTAAGTTAAGAGAGTCTATGAGAACAAAATCTCATTCACCATATAGGCTCAAACTTATCTTCCTCAACTACCACTTATTTTCGCGCTTTAGGAGGTCAGAAATAGCTGCTTAGTTAGCGAAAAGGATATTTTTGTATACTATTCACAAAATGTCCAAACCTTGACAAAAATGTACTCTAGTAAAACAAAGACATGGCATTTAAAAATAAAAGTAGTTTCGAACGTAGAACACAGGAGGAGCCGAGTCAATGCCAATCCATCACAGATCTACAATTGAGGCCGAGTTGGTTGATGTAAATAGAACTACCAATAAAATACACTATGAGTTGGACAAAATACATTAAAATAAAATACCTACCCACTAAACACACACAATGTTACTTTGTAATGTTTGCGTTTAAAGCAGTTTAACGTTTATTAAATGTTGATATAACAGATTATGCAAGGTAAAAATGTTTACAAATGTTACATTAAAAAGTAACATTGTGATAATGTTAATATAACTGCGTTTTGTAACATATTACCAACGTTGTAACTATATTAATTTATAATATTGTAACAACTTGTTGTACAATGAAACGTAACTATTTTTATCTTATTGTTTTTATTGTTCGTAACTATTTATTATATCACGTTGTTGAATCTTGATTTGCTTTTTTTTAAATTGGTTCGATAGAATCTCTCGCCGTCAACTGGATTTGAACCAGCGCGCCTGCGGTAGTTCAGTTTGTCATACTGACACGTCTACCGCTTGGGTGTTCCCACTGATGGTACCGGTCCTACAGCGGTAGCATACCTACCATTCATTCAAATTTTCACTTAGGTATCGAAAGTAATTTTGAGCAAATATAAATCAATTCAAAATAGTTACTCAAAGACGTCTAAATACATTATAAATTAACTCAAACTAAGTATAAACATAAAATGTAACCTAAACGTCCGAAACATAATGTGGGCGCAAATGTTATTACCCCACAATTATACATAAGGTACGCAACAGTTTCCAAACAGAAAATTTTAACATTTTATCACTTTTTCCGACGAATTAGAGCTAGTGTGTACGTTATAATAGAGAAAAGAAAGATATTTTGCCTGGTAAAGAAAAGGCTGGGTGGAGATATCAAGAAAACCACCGGTTCGATTTTTATGAAACTTTGCATATGAGTCTTAATTTTGTTTCATAAGTTTATCACGGATCACATAAACCTTAATATTAAACTCCAAGACCCAGATGATATTGATGCTGCAGTTGATTACTTGACTAGAGTACTCCCCGAGGCCGCCTGGAACTCTACACCACTTCAGCCCTCTACACCGACATTTCATAGTAAACTCTCCGGTGTTCATCAGAGAACTTGTTGCCGAGAAACGAAGAGCTAGATGTAGATGGCAAAGGAGTCAAAATTGTATTAATAAAATCGAGTATAACAGGCTCACCAGACAGTTAAAAGTAGCTTTGAACAACAGACGCAACACTGAATTTGAAACCTACATAAGAAGTCTATCCATGAAGGACAATTCCATTTACAAGGCAACCAAGAAATTCAAGCGACCAACTGCTCACATCCCCCCAATACGAAAGGTAGATAATAGTTGGACCAAAACAGATACTGAGAAAGCTAATACTTTTGCTGCACATCTTGCCGAGGTTTTAGTGAGCTTCAACCACAAATTAACAATTGCCATGATGCAACGATAAAGTACTATAAATCATCCACAATCCCTAAGCCAGGCAAACCTCCAGATAACGTCATGTCTATAGACCTATAAATCTCTTATCAATCGCGTCTAAAATATTTGAACGTTTATTACTGAAAAGACTTAATGAAGATGTCAACTTAATGAATCTAATACTTTCACACCAATTTGGTTATCGCAAGTACCATTCCACCATTGAACAGAGTCATGGACTAGTAAACATCATCCATGCACTTTGTACGACTGCCTTTATGGATATACAACAAGCGTTCAATTGAGTTTGGCATGACGGTCTCCTGTATAAACTGAAACTCAACCTTTCTACACCTTATTACCTTTTACTCAAATCATACCTAAATGATCGATATTTCCAAACCAAATATAACCTCGCAACATCTTCGTACCATCAAATCAATGCAGGCGCACCTCAGGGAAGCGTTGTCGGGCCTCTCCTATATCTCTTCTTTACCACAGATATCCCATTTATACACCTACTACCTCCTTCGCCACATTTGCTGATGACACAGCAATCATCGCTGTTGATAAAGACCTCCAACTTGCCACCGATAAACTACAAACCCACCTTACTCTCCTACAAGTTAATCAAACCAAATCAGCCCAAATTACTTCTTCAAACAAACGCACAAGCTGCCCACCCGTTTCGTTAATGGGATTCAACTACCGATCGTCAATCAAGTTGAAATACTTGAGTCTCATATTTAATAAAAAGCTTACGTGGAAATCACATATAACAGCAAAGAAGACATAGATCAACCTAAAGTTACACCAGATGCATTGGCTCGTTAGACGCAAGTCAAAGCTCGAAACAGCGAATAAAATCTTGGTCTACAAATGCATACTAAAGCCAATCAAATACCAAGATCTTACAAAGAGTTCAGAATAATATTCAATGCTCCATGGTATGTCAGCAACAAAACTCTTCATGATGACTCAGGGCGTCCCACTCGTAGCAGACGAAATTAGGAGACTAACCACCACCACCTAGACAGCCATCCCAATGATCTAGTCCGTCACTGAGAAATCCACCAGAAGTCAGAAGGCGGCTGACAAGACGATGGCCAACAGATAATAACTAAAAAAATTATTAATTGATTATCCCTACATCTGTACTCACTGGAGTGCTGTCACTGGATAGCTTCTCCTCCTCAAAGTATTACTTTTATCCTATTTACTTATAAGCTGCTACTGAGCAGGATGTAAACTTGCACTGTATATACTAATAAAAAAATGAGGTTTTATTTATAATCGCTTATAGATACGATTTTGATTTTGAGTATAATATGTCAACCCAATAGACAGGATTAACCTACATAGATTTTTCCCAGAAAGTTAAGTTGGTTTTTTGCACCGTTTCTCTCAACATTTTGTTAGTTGTAGTGTAACGCTGTTACACATTTTTTTATCTGTCGAGTTCTGCGGTAAAAGTTTGTTTATACTATATTGCACAAAAATAACTTACTGTAATGTTGTACTTAATAATGGTTAACACATGTTCAACTCTATTATATTTTTTGTAATATTATTTACATGTTCAAATATTTTTTTCACAAACAATGTTGATGTGATGGAACCAATGTTAATTTGTTACTTAGTTCAAATGTTACAAAACATTGTATTAATGTTCCTTGTTTAGTGGGTATTTTTAAAGAGAAAGGGTTTTTGATGTATGTACTTATATTAAAACATCAAAAAACAACAACATCCAAGAAAAGTTAGGAAATTATTTGCTTGTGGTTTCCAGAAATAAAGCCTACATACAAAATTAATAACTTATATAAAATTAGCGTTGACTGAAATTCAAAGATTTCTGAAAAACAGCAAACCCATGCAAGTTGTGAAAACTGGAAGGTGTACTAGTGATGTTACCACGTTATGGAAAAAAGCATTGGTATTTCACCACAATAGTAGTACTTATTACCAAGTATTTCATGCTTATGTTCAATACAACTCTTAGATAAGTACGCGTTTGGCATTGGAAGTTTTTTGCGGTTATAATACTTCCCGTCAATATCGAAAAGCGAACATGGTTTCATAAAATTATAACGCAAAGTATTACGAAACAAATTGTAGTTGTATTCTGGTAACTGTATAGCAATGACACGACAAAATAGACTTACATTTCTTTTCAAGATCCGAAGAAGAATACTTCGTGACACTTATCTGCGATTTTAACGATGTTGTTGATGTGTATCCGCTAAAACTCATACATTTGCTCCTGCGATAAATATCCAAAAGTAATTCGTCAATAAGTTGGGACGCTCTTCTTTGTTCGTTTTTATGCTTTTCATCCTCAGCCAACGAATCATCAGACTTCTCGCAGTCTTTGAATGTAGTTTCCGACAGATTTGGCATAGGCGTCAATTTTGATTGGGAAAGCATAGGCAGACTTTGCTTAATAATCACTACATCACCGAATACATTCGAATTGCACAGTTCTTGTGCACGTACCCGTCGTTTAGTAATAAACATAATGCACTGCTATATTTTAATTTCGCTGATAAATGTTTCCGGTATTTTAAGCCACAGATATGCAATGGACGATTAGAAATGTACAGTCTGACCTGAAACTAAATAATGTGGCTTCATTTAAAGTAAATAAACGCGTATATGTGCATATGTCTATTTAGTAGCTTTTTAATAACTCCACATGTATGTATGTACACATACGTTTATCAGTTAGATGTAAATAATCAATGGTGTTTACATTTACTCAGCAGGTGCGCGAATTAAAATGTTGGCGATATGTAGATACATGTTGCACTAAATCAATCCTGTAGGTATATTATTAATTAGCTGTGAAATCGTAGTGGTGTATATAATTTACCTTTCTTGTGTTCTCCACTATAGATCAACAATTTAGTTAATAACCATATTATTAAAAACTAATAATGTGATAATTTACATTGTGACATTTGATTTGTCAAAGTGTTCTTTAAATTTATTTCAACAAATTTAAGAGAAACGTGAACTAAAATGATTCAAAAACAAAAATGTTTTAAAAATGGATTCGGATAACATCCAAATTTTTAATTGGAAAGATTGATTATTATCACAGTACACTCAGTTCGGAGCTTTCGGTGACTTCTTTACTTCTAACCAGACATCGTTGTGTGAAATTATTGTTAAATGTACAGTCTACAATATCAACAAAGAAAATGGCATTGTTACATCCACTTGATCGGGCAATATGTGGACCATTTAAAAAGGGTTATCATTCAAGCGGTGATACCTATCTGTATGAGAAATAACCCAAGTAAAACGATGACAATTTTCGACAACTCTTATTGTCAAAAAACTCGTCTTATTGGCCATACATAATTGAACATTACAACTCGGTTAGTTTTGCACTTAAATATAGGTACCATTTTAATAAGGATTGAATTAGATTCTGAAAGCGCAATGAATACAAGTTAAATTTTGAACCAAAACCAAGCCTAGTAAAAATTCCTATCATCTACAGTGCTTTGCCTATGATTCACAGTTTGTCAAGCTCTAAGCTCTCACAGACACCTCTTTCATTTAGTGTAAACGGCTGAACACATTTTATGTGACTACTCTTCTTTTACTCTAGTTAGTGGATACCTGCTAAATTGAGTTAGGGTACGATACCTCTATGGCTAGAATTATCAGCTTACATTAAAATTGTATTTAAACAATACTACTATTGTTTATTGTTAAAATAAGAACTACCACACACAGACAGCATGGTTTATTCCTTGATTATACCCTTATAATGCCTACAATATCCGATTATTCGGACATTTCTGAAATATTCCTAAGCTTATTTTAGGATATTGCTTGGATAAGTTTTAATAAATATTTGGAATATGATAAGCATATTCTTTGAATCATGTAATAGTAATTGAATGTTTGTACATTATTCCATAGTAATAATATTACTGCAATATTTTTTAGCAGATTCTCAAATCATTTCAGTATTGTTTTTTATTTGACATATTGAAAATCGATTTGCACTTTACATTAAATGTGTCGCGTACTAAATGTAATGCGACAAATTAATTGTTGTGTAATTATTAACCATTGGCCTGAAGAAGCTTTCCACTACATGAAAGGGAAACCTAAACCACTATATGTTCTTAAAGAACACATGATTTACTTTGTATTAAAATTTGTTTTATTTAAAAAATGAAAAATATAGTTTGAGTAGTTTCGAACTTCATATAAAATATAGGTCATTAGCAGCATTTGATAGATGCTAATGGCGTCCAATTACATGCGTGTTACATTCTTCACCTTATGATGACTTTTGACTAACGATGGCAACATATTTCTTTTATTGAAATTATTCATAACCAATGTTTTATTTAATATACATATGTACGTTTCTCTAAGGATGACCTATAATTAATTTGTCGAAACTAGCCACACTACGTTATTTTTTATTTCTATGAAATTTTTTTGAAATACAAGTATTGGCCAGATAAAGTACTTAAGCTTTATTTTTATTAGTAGTCACACTATAGTGAATTACAAGATCAAATAATTACTTTATCCACAATCACCATATTATAAAGCTATTATTATGCCATTATGAAAGGTATTATAAAAACACCTATAAAACACTAGTGTTTTATATTCCATAAAATTCAAGAAAAAATTTTGCAGAAAATTTAGTAATTATTTATTAACATTAATATTAACATTCACGTTAACATCAAAAGTAAACTTATTTGCAATATCAGGATTTACATTTACACAAACCACGTTTGAGGAAGACTGCATCGCGGAGATCTCTTGCATTGTGCTGGATTTTTCTTGAATTTTTCTAGCAATATCGATTTTATTTG
>JALBCR010000300.1:62500-143798 GCA_030710515.1 Abscondita cerata
GACATTAGCATATTGTGGGATTGTGCCAGAATAAGTATGAATATTTCTAGCATTTTCGGGGAATAAGTATATCAATTATATATTATATATTAAAGATTATATATTAAATATTCTATGATTATATAATGGTGTCTGGGTATCGGTCATATCTCTGATAGTATCAATCTCACAGTTTTAAGATAAATCTTTTATTAATAAAAATGAACCTGAGAAGTTACTAAAAAGTATTTCTAGCTTCTAAAACATATACATCATCTCAAACACAACTACCACATTGCTGTTTCTTTGAAATATTGCTTATTCATATTGTGTAATATACCAACTATGACATTCATCTCCAAATCTAATACCAAAAATATATTTTGTCGTTTGAGCAAAGTAATAATGCAGCGATCGAATATCAACTGAAGACCATCATGTAGTTCCAAATGGATACGATGCGTTTTTAGGAAGAGTCTGGGTCCACCACCTGATATCAAATTGAAAGAGATTGACAAACCAACATACCATTAATTAAACACAGAAAATTAATCAAATATTTAGAACATTATGAAGATACACGAAAATGAAAATCTCTTTCCTAAAATATTTGAAGAAAGTGTTGATATCCTCTCTGGATTTATTATCAAATTATCAAAAAAATCGGTGAGATTTTCCATAGTTTGAATAATGCGAAATACTTTTTTAAGTTCGATTTGTACAAAGCTTATTTACACCTGAAAGCGAACTAGCAATACAACACTATACCAACCACTTCAAGTAACAAAAGTCAACGAATTATTGGTATAAATATGTGTATTTTAATATATTCTACAATAATATAGCTATAAATATATTAATATATGGTATAAAACTAAACTAAAATATAATAGATATTTCTGTATCTCAGAGCCAAACTAGGTCAAATCCAATAATATGATATAGGAAATGTTTAGATATTACACTTGTGGATCACTCTTTATTTTAGCAGAAATTCGACACAAAATAACAACCACAAAACAGCCTCTGCTTAAAATATAGTAATATAATAGTGACGGTCAAGTCACTATTTCATCGCATCGATGCGATATAGAAAGTGTTCGTTAGTAAGGGTAAAGACACACGGGCTGCAATGCAACTGCAATTCGACTGCAAAATTGCAGTTTTGATGCAGTTTGAATGCAGTTGGCACGACTGCAATGAAACCAGCAAGCCCACTGCACGTCAACGTGCAGTTTGATTACACTAACCAGAATTTTTCATCAAAACTCAAAATTATGAAAAGTGTCCTTTATATTAACTAAAGTAAAAATTCGTGAAGAAACTGAAAAAAAAACAATGTATCGAAAATCAAAATGAACTTCAATCAACGTCAATGGAAAATGGTTTTATATTAAATAATAAATTTTTATTAAGAGAAAAAAGATTGTGATTCCAAAGAGCATTGAACAAAATATTTAAAAAATTGAACTTGACCATAGATAAACAAACGGTGTTTAGATATCCGACTTCTCGTTGATCAACGAAATAAGTTTTAGTTACACCTCATGTCGCATTGTCGCTGTACGCAAAATCTAACTCCGGCGGGTTTTTTAAATCAATAATTTTCAATATTGATTCTTAATAAATTAAAATAAATTTGTAGGTATTTAATAAGAAAACAATAAACAAAAGACAAATACATTTGAATTTATTTTTCGTATGAATACAACAATATTGTTAAATATAATACGATTTTATCTGCAGATAATAAATTTAGTTTTAATGAAGGTTTTAAGACATTATGTATTTCATTAAAACTAAATTTCTTATACGTTTTGAAATTTGTTTACAATAATTGCTTAATTTGTAAATGTCAATTCTTTTATTTTATTATCTACGTTTCTAATATGTAACCCCTTTCAAAATCTTATTAATATTAGATACTCCGATTTTAAATTAAATTGTCAATTAAAATTAATGAATTTACAAATTTTTTTGTAAGCATTTTCTAAATGTTACCATTATATTACTTACTGCCAATGCATATTTCAGGTAAAAATTTATGACTTATTTTAATGCATTATTCATAAATTGTAACGAGTATAAATTGTACCAGACCCATACGCCCTTGACTCAATTAATTTATGCTCTGGCAAAGAAGAACTTGCATTTAAAGTTTTTAATATGTTTTTTGCCAGATAATCAGCAATGTTTGTACGCGTGTTCGTATTCAAAAGATTTGTAGAAGAAAATAAAAATGTTTCAGTTTCGTCACTGTCAATTTCTTCCTACTGTACAACGTTTTTATCAGTTGAATCACCCTTATAATAAATTATTTTAAACAATCTAAACCACTCTTGCTATCGTTCTATTCACAAGGAGTTCCTGGCGAACTAGAAGCAACAAAATTGTTAATTTAATTTAATTTGAATTCCCAAAAATTATAAATCCAGAACAAGAAGGATTAATGTTTTTCACATCATGACTTCGGATGCATAAAAAAAAATTTACAGGATCTTGGTAGAAGTTTCTGTGACACTAATACATAAATTCATTATATTCCAGTTTTTTCCATAACTATATGAAACTGTACTGCACTTATCTAGTTTTGAATTCTTGATGGTACACGTACAAACCAGTGGCTGACACAAATTTTATTGTTTTTAGTACAATTAACACTTACTACCAAAACTGTACACGAGAGGATGTACTTGATACAGCAGATCTCAACAATTTTCACTATTCTGCTGTTCTTCCATTATCGCTGATAAAAAATTATTAAAAAACAACTAATAATCTGCCGTATTTACTGTAGAATCTAGCATACTTTCCAAATATATAATTGCAGCATTTTAAAATTGCAAATGGATTGATGATTCAGTAGCAGAACATCGCAGTACCTTTCCACGAATGGGTGCACCGCTGCTTCCATTGTCGAACAAATTCTCCAAAATAAAAGTAAATTCGCAGTGTCTGTTGAATCGTCCGACATCGTCACTAAACCATCTGAACTTTTAGATCCTACAATAGATAGAAATAAAATTACATGAAAATAATAATTTTTACTTACTGTCAACAAAGCTTATTCTTGTAATGCCAGATGCCACTTCGTTGCTGAATACCTCTTAGCAGCATGACATTTTTTTTTAATATCCAAGGATATAACGTGGAAGTCAGTTAATTTCTTCATTATTCTGAATCGTCCGGAATGGTTATAATCGTTAATAATGTGCTCCTATTTTCCAATACATTTTTCAGCATTCTGGTTTTATAAACTATATATTTTGTTAAAAAGTTGTTACGTACACCTTTTAAAAGAAGTCGGTCATCACACAAACAAATGATCTTTTGTCCTTTTACTTCAAAATACTTTTGATACATTTGACGACCCACTCGAAGATATTAACTAATTGATGGCAGCATAATTGTAGTAGCACACTATAGGTAATAATTATATTACCTCTTGACAAGCTTAGTTTCTTTATTAATTTTTACTAGAATAAATGTCAGATTAATAAACTTAATATTTAAATCTGTCAATTAAAAGTGTTGATAACATAAGATATACATTTAAGTTAGTAAATATTGTGGCACAGAAATAACAAGTAAAAGTGACTGTAGCAATGAAATTAAAAGAAGAATTACAGCCGGTACAAGATGTGCGGGAGCATTAGACAAAGTGTTAAGAGATAAGAATATTACAAGAAACTCAAAAATATACATGTATAAAACAATAATAAGACCTATGCTAGTGAAACTTGGACAATAACAGAAGAAAGCAAAACAAGACTAGAAATTTTTGAAAGAAGAATCCTGAGGAAAATATATGGTGGGGTAAAGGAAAATGGAAACTGGCAAAGAAGAACCAACAGCGAGCTAACAGAATTGTTCAAAAGCACTGGAATAAGTAGTGTCGTAACTCAAATAGACTTCGATGGCTAGGCCACATAAAAAGACTACCCGAAAATGATATAATAAAACCACCATAAACAGAGAACTGCCAGGAAAAAATAAGAGGACGCCCAAAAAGACATGGTGGGACAACATTAAAGAAGACATCAACCGATTCAACATAAAAGACTGGGAAAACATGACAATAAACCGGGAACAATGAAAATCTTGTATTCAAGCTAATGGCATCCTTCAATATACATTGTAAGCGTTTTGGCACTTTTGCATCCGTATATAGGACTTAATGGTACAATGGCATCCGTAACAGTGTTGCCGGAATAATCTTCGTCTAGCGTTACATATATGAATCGAGTTTTAATGAATGAGACATGAAACTGAAAGGTTTGCATTATACATATTGTACTGGTTATATGTTTGTAAAAATAGTCTATCTTGAATCGATTTCAATAATTAAAAAATTTGTTTTGTTGTAATAATTATTAAATTTTGACATTATTTAAAATGTCACATTTTAAACAAAAAAAATAGCAATCATAGATTTTCAGTACATGTTATTTTTATATTTTTGAATAGATAGATAAATTCGTTTATTTTCTTTTTTACATTAATATAAATAATTTTAAAAAACAAAAATTCTCAAATTATATGTTTTATTCCAACGTAAATATTTTTTTTCTTCTCTATTCAATCTCTTCTATTCATTATTTCCTTCATCTACTCGACCCCTTCCCCACTACTCCCTAATAGTATCCTTCTATCTCTTCCGTCCATTCTTAGTCATTTATATTTTTATTTTATATGCTCTATGTTCTCCTCTATCCTTACATAATCTGCACAATCTATCCTTGTCCTTCCGCCAGTATTCTTCCTTTCATAGTATAATCTTCTTTAACTTTTATTAACTTTCATCATTCTTTTGAGCTTATATCTATTTCCAACATTCCTATAAATATCTCATTCTCTTTCCTTCTCTCTATATTTTCTTTATATTTCACCGTTCTTCTTCCTGTTTGAATTCTTATATCCGTACTTGTCCACGATCTCCATTTCTTTTCCTCCACAACGCCATGTTACTTCCCTTCTTTCTCCTTTTTTTAAATTTTCGTATGTTCTTCTAATTTTCACCCTCATTCTCTCTCCTGTGTATCTCTACTGCTCTCCTTATGTCAAACCAGTACCTCCCGCTTTAACCATTTTAATTCTTCTATTGCTTCTTCCATTTCCACTTTTTCAATTCCTCTCTCTCTGTTTCTTTGCTTTCCTTTAATATAATTTTTCATCTCCTTCTCCTAGTAAGTTCTTACAATGTTCCTCCCTTCTCCCTAGTTTATTTTTTCTTTCCATCCTTCTTTTTCACTTTTTCTCCTTCTTTTTAAAACTCCCAAGCCTGTTCTTTGTTTTCATTTCTTTGATCACCTTTTCCAACCCTTTTTGTATTCCTCCTTTCTGGTTCGACAAATTTCCTTGAATTATTTTGTTTTGTCCCTGTATTCATCTATTTTTCCGTTTTTCCACCGTCTTCTCCCTCTTCTAATTTCTTTCTTCGCTTTTTAACATTCTACATTCCACCAATCACTTTCTTGTCTTTCAATTGTTTTTTTTTTCTAAAATCTGTTTTTTCCAGTTGCTTCTTCCATTTTTATTATCCATTTTTTATCTCCTGCTCTATTTCTTCCTCTGTTTCCGGTTCTTCATCTATTATCTCTATTTTTTCCTCATACGTTCTTATACTATCTTGTATCCATATTTTCTTTACCACCCATTCTTCCCTTTTCCTATTATAGTTAATTCCAGCTGTTGGTACTTTTCGTTTACTATTACGTAGTCTATTACAGATTTCTCAATCCCACCTATAAACCTGAGATCTCCCTTTCCTCCTTCCTCCATGTTGCCGTTCATTATTGTCCATTCTCTTTCTTCACATGACTAACCATTTTTTTCCTTGTCCGTTTTATCTATTTTGTCCTTTTGTTCTCCTCCTTTTTACTCATTGGTCTGTCAAATAAATTTCTTCGACATCCTATCTTTTCACTCTTTTAATTCTTTTTCTTCTATCCAGTATCCACAATCCCCACCATTTTAAATCTTCTTACATCATTCTAAAATTCCTTCCCTATGTTTTTTATACCCGTTACATTCCAAAATAATAATTTATTTTTTCCCCTCTTCTTGTTTTTGTATTCCACTTTTCCATCTACCCACATTTTCTTGTACCCTGTTTTCACCATCTTGCCCTCCTTTTAAAATTTTTTTCCTTGTATTTCATCTTCATTTGAGTGTCTCTCTTTCTTTGTCATGTCGTCGTGTATTACTTTTCATCATCTTATTTTTCTTTATTATTTCTATTTTATCCTCCATGTTTCTCATTTTTATTAACACTACGCCTCTTCCTATTTCGATTGCTTCTTCAATCTTTATTTCCATTTTCATCTTTCAATTTATCATATTTTCCAAATGTCTTTGTATTTCTTCTTTTCCTCCTTTTACGTCTAGTCCTCCAATTTCCAAATTTATTCTCCTTTTTTTCCTTCTCTATGTTTTCTATTTATTTTTCTACGTTTTCCTAATCTTTTACATTTATTTCAGCTTTTCGATAATTTTTATATCATCTCTTATATTTCTTCGTTTATTTTTTCCTGGTTAGTTTTTTATCTCTTTTATTTCTTTCCAGATATTCATTATTTGTTCTTCTTCTTTCTTTTGCCCTATTTCTCGTTCATTTCTTTTTTCTTCCTTCCTTTTCTCCTTCTTTTGACAACCTTCCCACTTTTAAGCTCTTTCAAAACCCCTTAAACATCTCTTCTTCCTTCATTCTCTTTATTGCCTCTGACATAGACTCTTCTGAATCTGACTTTTCTTTCCTTTTTAAATAATTTTACTTTAATTATATTGCAATTGTCAGTTCACTTTTTAAAACTCTTTCCTTTATTGTGTTCCGTTCAATTAATTTATTTCTACAATACTTCTACCTAATTTAAATGTGATTTTAATTTGCAATTTTCAAATAGATTGTGCACGCGTGATGTTCTTTCACATCTCGAACGCCGCGCGTTGTTTCTGTCCACTTTCACCTTAATTTAACCGAATGTCTACACTGATTATCTCCCTCAATATTTTTAATTTTTGATTACTAGTTACTTCATTATTTTTCACTGAATACAAACACTCTACACAAGTCTTTACCTTACCACGTCTCAACACCGAATCCTATTTTTTGAATATTTGCAAAAGCATTATTCACAGTTTTTCTTCCAATAAAAGTTGTTATCAATTGCAATATAGACAACTTTTGTTTAAACTATTTTTCTTTCTTCAAGAACATTGATTATCAAATATAAGTAATGAAACAAAGTTGTAAATGACAATACGAACAACTTTTATTTAAATTATTTTTTTACAACGCAATTTTCTACTTTTCACTGGTTCAAGAAAAGTCTTCTGAATGGAAGCAATTTAAGATACCATTGTCGATACTTACAAGTAATGGTCCAGAGGTCCCTGCTACCTAAGCCAAGAATCATTTAGGGTTTAGGACCGTTTAAGTTCATTCAAAAAATTTTGTTACAAGGTACAATTTTGATTATATGTTTAGATAAGTAATTACTTTTTGTTGTATTTATTACAAACATAAACTTTTATTACTTGCCATTCTTTGTTTTCAAATATTTTGGGATATTTTTGTTTTAATTCCAACACTTCATTTGTTTTCGGCGAAATCTTCTTTTTTAATATGAGTCTTAAAAAATGCTTCAGTTAATCCTTTTTGTTGTTCACTCAAGCCACTAAGTACGCCTTTTTCCTTTTTTATTTATATTTGATTAGGTTTGTCCGTATTTTCGTTACTATTTTCTCTAGAAGGATTGTTTTCTAGTAATTCGTCTTCGTCATTATCGCTTCCACTTTCTTCAACAATATCATCACCAATTTCAATGTCTTTTAAATTTTTTGCCTTTATACTTATCTATTGATCCTATTTTAGCAAGTACTAAGAGTTTGCTTACTTTTGCTGTTTGATAAACATCGTCTGGAAGACGGTAAAAATCAGCGTGGGTTTTTTTTCCGTATGCCCCATGAACGTTGCCAACTGTTGCAAATCAGATTTTTCCATTTTTAGAATTTGCGTTATTGTGGTTAAGTGTTTTCTTAGCTTGGTAGACGTTAAAAGAGCCGACTTGGAACCATCACCAAGTGCAATTCTTGCATGCTTCCTCATTACAGCATAGCCTGATGCAACAGTTCCTTTGTCAAATAATACGGGAACTCCTTTGCCACGTTTTCCTCTTATAACGATCCGTTTTAAAGATTTGTATAATATTTTTTCAGATTCGGATAGCGCCTTTTCGAATTCAGTAGACGACGTAGACACATAATTTTTTAAAAACGATTGTAAAAGTAGTCTTTGTAGCTCTCCAACTCGACGTTTGTTGAAGATCATTACACTGCAAAAACTCCATCAATCAAGTTTCGATAGGCTTTACGATCGTTTGGATGAATTGCCAATGTTGTTTTAGATTTTGTTATTAGTTTTTTTAAATACTTTTCAAATTCCTGCAAATTAAAATTGATTGTGTTAATTAATGGTAATAGTTCGGGAGACAATATTGAATTTTTGATGAGGTGATTTTATAACGCTTTTGTGTGGAGCCGATTATGCCAATATTGTTGGTAATCAAAGTATGTAGGATAATTATTTTTTTGAATAAATTTAGAAGATTAAAAATGAACGTCTTTACATTACATTTTTACGCTAACCACTCCCACTACTACTAAAGTAGGTAACGCTAAGATTATAAAGTTTCTATACCAAAGAATCATATCATTAAAGGAACGAATTACACATATCTTCTCATGAGACAATCATTATGTACGTTTGGCATATTAGTTTATAATTATGGATGAATTCATCTATATTTATATTAAATTACTCCCTGACCTCCCCTAGAAATAAATTTCAAAATGTCTGATACTGAAAACAGTCCAATAATGATGTCAAAACGCGCCAATTAAATTTTTTTGTTAACATAAACTGTATTGTAATTAATAGAGTTTTTGTTGTAGGTAGTTACAATTTATTTAATACCTGGTTAAATTTTTAATAACTGTGACAAGTAAAAGTACTTTGTTGATGTGTAAATAGTAGTCACAAATAAGAAAAATGTTATAACACAAAAGATTGACCATGATCTCTGAGTACGAATTATCATACAAAAAATTAAAGGAACAAAAACGTATTTGTCAAATTCGAAACAAAGCACATTGTAAAACGAATTTTTAACATTAATCATTCCCGGTTGCAATGTGGTAAATGGCAACGTAAACAGAAACTTTACCGCGCGAATAAACCGATCTCGTGAACATTCAAACTTTGAATCAGCAAAATTCTTTAACAATGTTCTACTTTTCAAATATTTGAAAATGTACTTACTCTCAGTTTCTTGATTTTGTGCTAATGCTAACTGTACAAGGTGTTTACCTCGCCTTCTTAATTCCATTTTAGATTAAATATTGATAAAATTTTATATACGTAACAGATGTCAATGTGTACGACCATGAAGTGCGACAAATTAAATAAAAATTATGCAATTCTGGTAAGTATGATGTTGTCAAGTTTATGGATGCCATTCCACTCCGTGAAATATATTTTCAAAGTTTATTTCATGACCCACAAAGTATACATATTTGACCGCAGCGACCATCGACGGAACATCTGCGAACTTGAATGTATAAAAGTATACGAGTTACGGCTAAATTGACTACCACGAGGTTTTAGTTTAACCGCATGTAGCGGTAGCGGGCATTCAAAAAATATTAATTTGTAAGAGTATTTCAAATTGGCATCCGTATACTGATGCCAATTTGCACCGGATGTCACCTTAACCGGACTTTTTACGTGGCTAGATGTCAATCACTACCGTGTTTATATATATATATATATCTAAGCAACTAACTTACATTTCCGTTCCAAGTACAAATCAAATAAATTTAAATACCCCGCTTCATCCCACAAAGCATCAGCGTCTCTACAATGCAGCACAATAGTAACATTCGATCTCCAAAATGGCAATTTAAGTTCCTACACCGTGAGGATATAAAATAGTATATATCATTCAGAGTAGAAGGTCTTTTTGTGGTGAGCCCAGAGGATTGGCGGACGAGGCGCCCTACTTCTACTCTTAATGATATAATCTACTATTTTAACGTGAGTGAGCATGGCAAGAACTTGACACTGATAGGTGTTACAAAAACTGGACAATTGGAAAGGCAGCATTGTATGTAAAAACATATCTATAATAGTATATTAAAAAAACAAATATTATAAGGGTCGTTTTCTATCTTGGGGTTCGTGCGCCAATGCCCTTATAAAACGAATACTTTATACTATTTTTTCTAATTTGCCATCCCAGGTTTCCTTATTTTAATTGATATGGTTGGTAACACTCCATGTCAACTTGATTTTTTGAATCGTTTTTACCGCCGTCTGTCGATTGCAATACAAATTTCTAATTTTATTTAATTAACGTAATAATAAATAGAATACATAACAATAATACAAATAACAACAAATAAATAACAAGAAATAACAATAACAATATGAGTAAAGAAGATTTAGTTTGAACTTTGCCTTGAGATTCGTGAAATTGCCGAAGTAACCACTCAAAATTTGTTACCTGATAAATCGGAAGAAAATAATATTCAAACCTTGTCAGAAAATGTTGGCATACTTTGAATCCCAACGTCAACAATATAAGCCTTCCACGCTGTGAACTAATTATTCAATGTTGCGGTCATGTCTTTCAATTCATCTGAACACCGATATTTCAAAAATATGCTTCACAAGGCTATAGGCCAAAAAAATCTAAAATACTAGAAGAGGATGAGATAAATAAATTTATTTGTGAGGCTGAAAATGTGAAATTCCTTGCAATGAAAGTGTGTATAATTCTTGCAGATCTTTCCATAAACTTTATAAAATTGTTTGTAGGTGATCTTAATTATTGCATATAGTGGAGCCTGTAGACGGGAGGAACTTGCCAACATGACACTGGATGATATCAAGTTCAAATCCGATTTAGTTACGGTTTTAGTGCCTAAAACAAAAAATTATATACCACGTTTCTTTGCAGTTACAGATGAAAATTGGATTGCACTAGTAAAAGAATATTTTAAATTAAGACCACAAAAAGTTAACACCGTCGATTTTTTCTCACTTACAGAAATGGCAAATGTATAAATAGCCCCATTGAGATAAATAAGATGGGGAACATTTGCAAAGAAATTTCCAGTTTTCTTCGATTGCCACACCCGGAGCTGTACACTGGGCACTGTTTTAGACAGTCCAGTGCAATCCATTTAGCAAATCGTGGGAGAGATTTGTTAACTATTAAGAGACATGGAGGGCGGAATTCGAGTGCCGTAGCAGAAAGTTACGTTGATACATCTTTAAAAAACAAAATGTTTGTGTCACAAATACTACGCCCCCATACTGAAGTTCACTCACCTGGAAGTTCTAGAGGCCAGACTCAAAACCAGACCTACCTCTAGAGCTGAATCACAGAAACAATGAAACCATTACCGTTGACAATAAGAATGTGCCAACCATAAACATTCAAGCGCAAGACACAGCAAATGTGACAGTAAATATAAATAATTACCAATGTAATAGAAATAATTAAGATTTATATTTTTTCTTGTAATATTAATAATTATAATTGTTCCTTCGTGTTAATTGTGTTTGTTGATTATCAGCTGACTTTGCGGTTAGCTGTTTCCGACCTCCAACACTCATTACACTTGAGTCGTAGAGGTTATTTTGCCGATCGAACTCTTAAAAATTAAATTCCCATAAATTCATTAAAGTACAGTGTGATATTACTAATAAGCCATAATTGACGTCTACTGCAAAACGTTAATTAGCGTATTATTAAAGCAAATTAGAAAAAAGATATAAACAACACATAGTACCATTATGTGAAAGCTGTTCATCAGTGGGATTCGCCGAGTCTAATTTCAAGGATTTCACTTTCTTATTGTAATCGCGCTAAGTTGAAGTGGAGCTAACCTTTTTGTTTTTTACAGCGATTATTTAGCCCGGGTCATCCCGCGAGAAATGGCTTTGCTGAATGGTACCTACTAAGATTAAAACGACCCTTCAAACAAATACCTAAAAATGTATTTACAATTCTTTCTTATTGTACAGCTACACAAAAATTACATGAACGATTCAAACCTTATTTGTAACAGATAATAATAAATTGTAGAACCTGGAAATATGGAATAGTTAGCAGTTTTAACACCAGCGATTGGTATTCAAGTTAACAATGACAACGGCTGGACACCTTAAAGGGAGATATAATCCATGCAGACATCACATAACAAATCTAATGTAACAATTTCTATTTTAAGTAGTAGAACTTTTTTAATTATAAACAGTTGTATCATTTATTTGTAACTACAAGACAAATACAACAATGAGGTTTGAGATCTTGTCAACGCCCATTTCTCCACCACCATTATCAATGAACGTGATACCAAAATATTAAAATTATTTTTTTGTTCTCTGGCGATTATTCAATGTTAAAGAAGTTTTCTGTAATCAGAACTTTAGCTCTTGAATTGTTCATCAAGTGTGTATATTGTATTTATCACCAAAAATTAATAAATTAAACTAAGAAAAATGCCAACAGTTAACTGTCAATGTTTTACACAGAGACGTCGTAAGACACACATTTTACTTATTCAAATTAAAGTAATTACAACAACTCTACACCGGACGGTACTTTTATCTGTTTTTTTCTACTTTTCAGATTTTCGGAGTGTTATAGTGATCTTTAATACTTGACGAATTAGGTTGGTACTTTACTGTCGCGTTATTAATAATATGACCTAACCGAGGTGCCAATCTAAACAGTTGTAAAAACAAAAAAAATGTTGATTTAGTATTTAGACAGTAAAAAGCCTTTTTAGCGTCTGCCAGTAATTCATTAATATACCGCTTTATTGTCGTTTAAATTTTTTGTGCGACCTTAACAAAATAGTAAATTTTAGTACTCAAAAGCGTCCTAAAAATATATGTGTTCTGGGTGAATTTATTATTGAACGTTTTAAGGTGGTACTATCTATTTTCTTAACTTATTATTTCGTTCTCGTTTGATTTTCATTTAATCCCAAAATTGATCAAAAAAGATGCACTTTTTGGTCTATTAACTGATGTCTTACATGAAAAGGAGTTAAAACTATTTATAATGCAGAAGCAAAAAATGCCAAATGCCAAAAATACTGCAACAAAGAATAAAAATCAAATAGAAAAATTTGTGTTGAGCGTTAAACGAGAGAAGAAATCATTGAAGTTTTTTAAAGAATATGTCATCTAACGAAAGTTCTATATTCGTTGACCAAGATTAAAAAGAACTTGAGTTATTGACATAAAACATTCTACAAAAATTGCTGGCACTAAACGGAAATTTAGAATAGTTTAATTGAAGAACAAGTTTTGTTCCAATAGGAATGTTTACAAGACAATAAAAAAACCGTTGAAACATTATGATAACGTCCAAAATAGTCTGAAAATTAAATGTATAAATGCAATAACTTGTTATGTAGAAAATGTTAGCAACAGTATCGGCATTTATTCAAATACACATAACACTCTCTCTTATTGGCTGGATGTCACAACCTTTATAGTGAATATAGCGCGAGGCAATTTTCGACAGTAATATAACAAAACCTTGAAATATAGCCGACTATTTTTATTGCATCTAAATTTCGAGTTTCTTTTAGGATCAATTCGTCGAGACTCTAATCAGATTATTAATGCCAAAATTAAGTAGAGACAAATTGTAAAATTACGAGAAATTTAGTAGCAATAAAATAGTAGCTAATTTGTCAAGGTCGCGTTATATTTAATAAGATTATTTCGTGAGTCAAAAATAATTCCTTCAGGTGAATATTGAGGACGATGACCAAATAGTCGACTATTTACCACCAAGGTGAATAGTTGCTTTATTTCGTTTTGATTGGCTGCGTCAAATCAGTTTCCAAGTACGTGATTGGTGGAAAATTTAAATTTGACAGACGAAGGTAATAATTGACAGTAATATAACAAGACCTTGACAAATAGCCAACTATTTTTATTGCATCTAAATGTCGAGTTTCTTTTAGGATGAATTTGTCGAGACTTAATTTTGGCATTAATAATATGATTAGAGCCTGAGAGCTTTAGCTCGAGGGCTTTAATTTTTGATTATTAATGCCAAAATTAAGTCAAGACAAATTGTAAAATTACGAGAAATTTAGTAGCAATAAAATAGTAGCTAATTTGTCAAGGTCGCGTTATATTTAATAAGATTATTTTGTGAGTCAAAAATAATTCCTTTAGATGAATATTGAGGACGATGAGCAAATAGTCGACTATTTACCACCAAGGTGAATAGTCGCTTTATTTCGTTTTGATTGGCTGCGTCAAAAATCAGTTTCCAAGTACGTGATTGGTGGAAAATTTAAATTTGACAGACGAAGGAAATAATCATATATATTTACTATTTAAATGTATGTTTTTTTGGGAGTTTGCTAGGAAACAATCAAAGTCAAAATAAGATTTTTAAAAAATCTGAACTACGCATACGTCGATAGAGATACTGATGTTTTAGCCTCGTCAAATTGCAAATATTTTTGCGCAAAACATTTTCTTATTACGTGATTCTATAAGGTAAATACCATGGGCTTTTGTTATAATTAAAAAATAGTGAACATACGGATTGAGTGAACGTGCAAATAACGAACGTTTGGCTATACTTACAATATTACTTGAAGAAACTTAGAACCTTTTCAGAACAACCTATTCAAAAATATTATTGAAGAAAAAAAATTAATTTATTGATGTAATAATACTTTGAAAAGCAACATTTAAAGTAATTTTATCTTCTTTGGCATTACAACTTCTTATTTTGTTACTATTCTTCAATTTTATCCAATCATTGGGAAACACCTGCAGGTCCACAACCAGCAAGTTGATATTCCTATTAAATTGCACGTGTAACCTGCGCAATCTTCATCTTGTTCGCATGGTACTCTAATTAAGAAATTAATTTTTTTACAATAAAGAAAAGTTTAATTATCTTACTATTAAACAAACCATTGCATGAAGCAAATAATGCTAATGCGCCAAATAAAAATAGTAAAGCTTTCATCTTCAAGAAATATTTTACAAAAAGTAAAACAGTATTAGCTACAAATTAATAGGTATACAGGAAAAACAAAATTGATTATTGATAATATACAAAAATTAGTTAAAATTGATTAGTTTAACCACATCCCGTTATTATATTATGAAAAAATTGGAAACGTGTAATGAGCATTATATGCTACTAATTTTTTTTACCGGAAATCGTATGGACTACAGTAAGACCCCCAAAGTCTGTCACCATCAAAAAAATAGTTGAGATAAATAAAGGACGAGTAATAACTTATTTTAAAAGATGTTAACTCCTTTTTTTTTGATTTAAAAAAAAAAATAAAAAATATTATGTAAAAATCTTAATTTTATAATTAATATTAATATAATAAAAATATAAAATTACCTTTAATTCTTTTTTTTTTTTTTTTATTTTTAATTTTTAAAAAAAAAAAATTTTTTAAAAAAAAAAAAAAATAATAATTAATTAAATATTAAATTTAAAATTATAAATAAAAAAAAAAAAAAAAAAAATTATAATTTTAATTTTACTTTTTTTTTTTACAAAAAAAATTTTTTAGACGGCTTGTCACGAAAGTGACACATATCAAAGTAGCAACCTGAGATCGAAACTTCAAAATATCACTGACCAGTGTGGAAATAATTCATATCATTCACGGTGCATGATATGAATTCGGCCAATGGATGAAGTCCTATTCCGATCGTCAATTTTCTAGTTTTATAGTTTATACACAAATTCGGATTATTAGGATTTAAATAATTGTGCACAATTATTATTTGAATGAAATCTTTATTAATAGAACTAGAAAGTTACATTATTAAATGTGCAGTTATTGAAATGTATTACTTTTTTATTTGAATTTTCAAACATTTTTGCCAAATTTGATGATTTGACAATTGTTGAAGAAGTTGTCATGATGGATGATTCTGCTTCATTGTTCAAGTTATCAGTAATTGGATTAGTTTCTGACGAGGTTTCTGACGAAGTTTCTGACGAATTTTTAACGGCCGAAGTGATTGTTTTAGCAACTTTCATTTTGTGCCCAATAGACTCTGCTATGTAACCTTCCGCCACTGATGAAGAATCCCATCCACCGTGGCGTTTCAGATCTTCAATCGTAGCACCAGCATCCACAAAAATGGTGGAAGATGATCGCCTCATACAGTGGCTCGTGTAAGATGCGGGTTCCTCTAAACCAAGGTAGGTAGCAATCAATTTTGGGATGCTACCTATCTTGTTGATTCCAACGGGCTGTTTAGTGCATTTGGCTTGCTGATAATTAAAAAAAGCGACGTTCAGACGTATTTGGTGGTCGAAGAGCAGCATATTTGCGATAGATACCGTAAAACTCGTCAACTATCGTGAAAACACGATCCTTTTTATTTTTGGTGTCACCTAATTTTACAATTACGGCCGAACCGACATCAGTTAAATCGTCAATTTTAATTGGACCAATTCGTTCCTTCGCATGGCTCCACTAATTCCGAACACCAAAATTACCTAAAATTGAAACTTCAATTGATGAAGGGTTTTTGTTTATAGGGATGTACTTACTTTCTGTAACAAATATTTGCCGTCTGGCGCTTCTTTTATGAATTTATTAACTTCTTCAGCAGTTAAAGTTCTCGATTTTTTCGGTTTGTATCCTTGCGACATTCTTTTCAGAAAGGCTTTCAATTTAGGATATTGACTAATATTAGTATTCTGGTAAACAATAAGCGTGCTTCTTATCATAGAAAATTGCGTCCATAATGTGCTTGGGGCAATTTTTTTCGACAGCTCTCCAAAATACGCAAGCAGGACGTTTTGCGAAAACGAAGAATTTACCCTGTTTTGCTTTCGCCACTCCATAAACTTGCTATAAGCTTCCTCATAGCGTTGCCGGGATTTAGGGGGCAACAACTTGAGGCTGGTTTCATTTGCTGCTTCCAAAATACTATCTTCATCATTATCCATATTTCAGAGTTTACAGATCACTATCAATATTTTATCGTTTACAGTTTAGAGGAGATAACACACTTTTAGAAATTCAGAAATTCACAGCGAGAATAAGAAACAATTTAAAATAATAAACAACATGACCATAGCAACGGTTTAAGGTATCCAGATTATAGAGGAATTTGTCTCCGATGGAATTGGAAATTAATAATTAGTTTCAGTTATGTTGTTCAAACCGTCTAAAAATATTGTTCCTAACCTGGAAAGTGAAATATCGAATGGTAAGAAAAAAATAATTTTTTTTTAAAAATAAAAATTTTTATAAAAAAAAAATTTTTTAAAAAAAAGAAAAAATTTTTTTAGTGTTTTAGAGAAAAAAAAAGGTAAAAAAAAGAAAATAAATATGAAAGAAAAAAAAAAAAAAAAATAAAAATAAATTAATTAAATAAAAAAAAAAAAATAAATTTTATATTAAATTAAAAAAAAATAAAATAAAAAAAAAAAAAAAAAATAAAAAAAAATAAAAAAAAAAAAAAAAAAAAAAAAAAAAAAAAAAAAAAAAAAAATTTTTAAAAATTATTGTAAAAAATAAAAATTTAGTTTTTAATTATGTTGAAAAAGTAAAAATTTTTTTTTGTGTTTAAATATTTTATATTATTTAAAATAAAATAAAAAAAAAATTAAATAAAATATTGTCTAAAATTTTTTGATTTATCTCAAGTAAATGTAACGTGTGAGTACAATGTTATGTCACAGAATAATAAATATATTCACTGCGTTTATACAGAAATTTCACTGAGAGATAATTTTGGTCTTCAGTAGCGTTTGAGCTGTACCCACGCGCAGCCAGGAATTGACAAGGTGAAGTTAAATAATTCGTAGATTTCCGATTGTGCGGTATATCCGAAATGCCAAGTCATGAATAATATTCTTGCGCGTGGGTACAGTGCGTGATTTCCGTAGAATCACCCACTTCAAACGTTCCGACACATAGGAAAACTTCTGCGCAACAAAGTATTATTAATAGAAAAATTAGTACTCTTATCCTTAATTCTTCATTTTCAAGAATTTTCTTTAAAACCGGTAGTATACATACAATAAACAACACTGAATTGAAGATAAGAAGTATTATTTTTTTTTAAATATAATCCTTAAGCATTGACACAAGATGTTTATTGAATTATTATTATTCTGTGGTTTAATACTGGGAGATCTTCTCAGCAGAGTACTTTCGAACTACAAGAAAATACAAATACGAGCCGAGTGAAAATTTGACAAGAATTAGGAAAGCCTTGAAGGAAGACGCACTAGCCGCAGTACGTCACCTTTTCGGAAACGGAGCAAACCTTCCAAAAATTCTGTCTACACTGAAGCAAAGATTTGGTAGACCCGAGTTTGTATTAGAGTGCCCAGTAGAAAAGGCAAAAGCAACAGCAGCACCAGATGTTAATAAGCCGGAGTCTTCAGTGAAATTTGGAACTAGCATCGACGTTCTCATCACCAACATATGCGCATATAACAAAATGGATTATCTACATATTAGGCAACTAGTGAATGAGCTAGTGGGTAAACTCCCAATGCCACCCGCACGCAGTGGTATGAGTGAATATCAGCTAAAGAGGATAGAAAGCCTAACTTGGAAGAGTTTAGATTTTGGATAAATAAGAAAATCGAAGCTGCTATCTCTCGCCATCAAACCTAAAGTTGATGTACCTTCATCTCATAAGGAGCACAAATCGTCTCAACAACGTCACAAACGGGGGTCGGTTAGATCACAATTCACCTCAAGTGGAGATAAAGGTAAGAAAACAGAAATAGGCTGCTTTTGCTGGGGAAAGAAGAGACACTCACTAAAGTCTTGTTGGGAGTTCCAGAAAAAGTTTATAGATGAAAGATGGAATATTGTAAAATTGGAAAAAGCCTTCATTTCTTGTCTAGGAGTAGGACACAATATAAAAAAGTGCAGATCTAAGAAGCAGTGTGATAAGGATGGTTGTACACGCTTTCACCATCCTCTACTTCACAGGGGTGAAAAGAAGCTTCGCCGAATAGTCAACAACCACCATGTCAGAATGTAGAAGGAGCAGAAATTGCACTACCAGAAAGTAGTATTGGTGCCACATTAAAATTAAATTAAAAGGACTAAAAGGAGTATTTAAAACTTCTGCGTGGGTTTTTTCCGTATGCCCCATGAACGTTGCCAACTGTTGCAAATCAGATTTTTCCATTTTTAGAATTTGCGTTATTGTGGCTAAGTGTTTTCTTAGCTTGGTAGACGTTAAAAGAGCCGACTTGGAACCATCACCAAGTGCAATTCTTGCATGCTTCCTCATTACAGCATAGCCTGATGCAACAGTTCCTTTGTCAAATAATACGGGAACTCCTTTGCCACGTTTTCCTCTTATAACGATCCGTTTTAAAGATTTGTATAATATTTTTTCAGATTCGATAGCGCCTTTTCGAATTCAGTAGACGACGTAGACACATAATTTTTTTAAAACGATTGTAAAGTAGTCTTTGTAGCTCCAACTCGACGTTTGTTGAAGATCATTACACTGCAAAAACTCCATCAATCAAGTTTCGATAGGTTTTACGATCGTTTGGATGAATTGCCAATGTTGTTTTTGATTTTGTTATTAGTTTTTTAAATACTTTTCAAATTCCTGCAAATTAAAATTGATTGTGTTAATTAATGGTAATAGTTCGGGAGACAATATTGAATTTTTGATGAGGTGATTTTATAACGCTTTTGTGTGGAGCCGATTATGCCAATATTGTTGGTAATCAAAGTATGTAGGATAATTATTTTTTTGAATAAATTTAAAAGATTAAAAATGAACGTCTTTACATTACATTTTTACGTAACCACTACCACTACTACTAAAGTAGGTAACGCTAAGATTATAAAGTTACTATACCAAAAGAATCATATCATTAAAGGAACGAATTACACATATCTTCTCATATGAGACAATCATTATGTACGTTTGGCATATTAGTTTATAATTATGGATGAATTCATCTATATTTATATTAAATTACTCTCGGACCTCCCCTAGAAATAAATTTCAAAAATGTCTGATACTGAAAACAGTCCAATAATCATGTCAAAACGCGCCAATTAAATTTTTTGTTAACATAAACTGTATTGTAATTAATAGAGTTTTTGTTGTAGGTAGTTTATTTAATACTGGTTAAATTTTTAATAACTGTGACAAGTAAAAGTACTTTGTTGATGTGTAAATAGTAGTCACAAATAAGAAAAATGTTATAACACAAAGATTGACCATGATCTCTGAGTACGAATTATCATACAAAAATTAAAGGAACAAAAAAACGTATTTGTCAAATTCGAAACAAAAGCACATTGTAAAAGGAATTTTTAACATTAATCATTCCCGGTTGCAATGTGGTAAATGGCAACGTAAACAGAAACTTTACCGCGCGAATAAACCGATCTCGTGAACATTCAAACTTTGAATCAGCAAAATTCTTTAACAATGTTCTACTTTTTCAAATATTTGAAAATGTACTTACTCTCAGTTTCTTGATTTTGTGCTAATGCTAACTGTACAAGGTGTTTACCTCGCCTTCTTAATTCCATTTTAGATTAAATATTGATAAAATTTTATATACGTAACAGATGTCAATGTGTACGACCATGAAGTGCGACAAATTAAATGAAAATTATGCAATTCTGGTAAGTATGATGTTGTCAAGTTTCTGGATGCCATTCCCTCCGTGAAATATATTTTCAAAGTTTATTTCATGACCCACAAAAGTATACATATTTGACCGCAGCGACCATCGACGGAACATCTGCGAACTTGAATGTATAAAAGTATACGAGTTACGGCTAAATTGACTACCACGAGGTTTTTAGTTTAACCGCATGTAGCGGTAGCGGGCATTGAAAATATTAATTTTAAAGATTTCAAATTGGCATCCGTATACTGGATGCCAATTTGCACCGGATGTCACCTTAACCGGACTTTTTACGTGGCTAGATGTCAATCACTACCGTGTTTATATATATATCTAAGCAACTAACTTACATTTCCGTTCCAAGTACAAATCAAATAAATTTAAATACCCCGCTTCATCCCACAAAGCATCAGCGTCTCTACAATGCAAGCACAATAGTAACATTCGATCTCAAAATGGCAATTTAAGTTCCTACACCGTGAGGATATAAAATAGTATATATCATTCAGAGTAGAAGGTCTTTTGTGTGAGCCCAGAGGATTGGCGGACGAGGCGCCCTACTTCTACTCTTAATGATATAATCTACTATTTTAACGTGAGTGAGCATGGTACGAACTTGACACTGATAGGTGTTACAAAAATTGGACAATTGGAAAGGCAGCATTGTATTTAAAAAAACATATCTATAATAGTATATTAAAAAACAATTTTTATAAGGGTCGTTTTCTATCTTGGGGTTCGTGCGCCAATGCCCTTATAAACGAATACTTTATACTATTTTTTCTAATTTGCCATCCCAGGTTTCCTTATTTTTAATTGATATGGTTGGTAACACTCCATGTCAACTTGATTTTTGAATCGTTTTACCGCCGTCTGTCGATTGCAATACAAATTTCTAATTTTATTTAATTAACGTAATAATAAATAGAATACATAACAATAATACAAATAACAACAAATAAATAACAAGAAATAACAATAACAATATGAGTAAAGAAGATTTAGTTTGAACTTTGCCTTGAGATTCGTGAAATTGCCGAAGTAACCACTCAAAATTTGTTACCTGATAAATCGGAAGAAAATAATATTCAAACCTTGTCAGAAAATGTTGGCATACTTTGAATCCCAACGTCAACAATATAAGCCTTCCACGCTGTGAACTAATTACTCAATGTTGCGGTCATGTCCTTTCAATTCATCTGAACACCGATATTTCAAAAATATGCTTCACAAGGCTATAGGCCAAAAAAAAATCTAAAATACTAGAAGAGGATGAGATAAATAAATTTATTTGTGAGGCTGAAAATGTGAAATTCCTTGCAATGAAAGTGTGTATAATTCTTGCAGATCTTTCCATAAACTTTATAAAATTGTTTGTAGGTGATCTTAATTATTGCATATAGTGGAGCCTGTAGACGGGAGGAACTTGCCAACATGACACTGGATGATATCAAGTTCAAATCCGATTTAGTTACGGTTTTAGTGCCTAAAACAAAAATTATATGCCACGTTTCTTTGCAGTTACAGATGAAAATTGGATTGCACTAGTAAAAAGAATATTTTTAAATTAAGACCACAAAAGTTAACACCGTCGATTTTTTCTCACTTACAGGAATGGCAAATGTATAAATAGCCCCATTGAGATAAATAAGATGGGGAACATTTGCAAAAGAAATTTCCAGTTTTCTTCGATTGCCACACCCCTGGAGCTGTACACTGGGCACTGTTTTAGACAGTCCAGTGCAATCCATTTAGCAAATCGTGGGAGAGATTTGCTTAACTCTTAAGAGACATGGAGGCGGAATTCGAGTGCCGTAGCAAAAAGTTACGTTGATACATCTTTAAAAAACAAAATGTTTGTGTCACAAATGCTTCGCCCCCATACGGAAGTTCACTCACCTGGAAGTTCCAGAGGGCCAGACCTAAAACCAGACCTACCTCTAGAGCGGAATTACAGAAACAACGAAACCATTACCGTTGACAATAAGAATGTGCCAACCATAAACATTCAAGCGCAAGACTCAGCAAATGTGACAGTAAATATAAATAATTACTAAAGTTGTGAATATATGCAAAATGCATATTCTTTATTTATCGGTATATTTAACCGAACTTTTGAAAGTTGATTTTGAGGAATTTCATACTGATTAAATCCAATTTAATTTTGCATATATTGCATATTTTGTCAAGGTCTTGCATTTTTAGGTAAAAAATGCATATTTAGCATTTTTCTTCTATTTCTGTGCGAAATCTTTTAATTTTGTAAAATTTCATATGCTTCTCTCAATTTGAAACATTTTGTAGCGCATTTTCTCGTTTGAATAAGGAATAATTTTTTTTAAACTTGTTTCAAGTTAAATACAGGTACCTACAGGTATTTTAGGTCCTTTGTTTCGCGTAATCCCTTGTTAAATGGTATCTGTCAATCATAAAGATTTATGTTTAAAAGGCAGTAATCTACTTAATTCTTGACCATTGTGCATTTAAGTCTAATCCCGATTCGAATTTTGACATGCGTCGCAACTCTCAAGTGCAACTTGGTAATTAACAGTTAATTACTTTAGTTTGGCTTTACAACACGTGTAGTGAACATCGTGACTAAAAGCTTAAGCAATTGTTTAAACTGTGGTTATAGGTAGTGCTTTGGTACCTACGTGTAAAAATGGCTAAAAGTAACATCATTTCTTGGATAAAACCTTATCGAGAACTTACGTTAGAGAACGAGACGGTGTTTTGTAAACCTTGCGGAAAATCTGTAAGTATTTACTATCATATCAATCATCTTATTTTTATTAAATTCATACCAAGCAGAATTTTATTTTTTTGTGCATTAAATAAACCTCCAATGATTGGTGTTTCGTTTTAATGAAAAAGTACCCTACCAAAATTTAATCTAAACTAAAATAATCTATTAATAAGTTTATCTAAAACAATTTGTTTAAATGCAGATATCTTGTGGAAGAAAATATTTGATTGACCAGCATTGTGGTACACAACTGCACAAGAGGAACTGCGAAAAATCAAAATCTGCTGGAATGTACCAAATATCCATGCGCCAATCCATTGCAGTAAAAAAAACAAATCAGAAGAGGAGCAGTTTAAATTTGATTTATGCAAATGCTTGATTTCGTCCAACATCCCATTAAATAAACTAAGTAATCCAGCCTTTAAGGGATTTTTGGAAAAATACTGTAACAAAATTATTCCTGACCAAACCACACTGCGAAAAAAGTACGTCGAGGACTGCTACAGAGAAACAATGGTCAATATCCAAGAAATTGTAAAAAATCGATATCTATTTTTGTAGTCGATGAAACGACTGATGTTTGTGGTAGATACATTGCAAATTTAATGGTAGGCGTTCTGGGCGAAAATTGTTCGAACAAACCATTTTTAATTAGTTGTAAACAACTAGATAAAACGAATAATGCAACAATTTCGAGATTTATTCAAGACGGTTTAACTAATTTATTTTTGCCAGGTGCACTGCCACTTTCTGACGCAGCACCTACATGGTAAAAGCTGCTCAAAATTTACGTATTTTTATCCAAATTTAATCCATAACACGTGCTTGGCACATGGAATAAATAGAGTTGCAGAAGAAATTAGGAATCAGTTTCCGTTAGTAAACGAGTTGATAAATAACGTAAAAAGGTATTTGTAAAAGCGCCCTTTGAGGGTACAGTTTTATAGAGAAACACTTCCTAACACTCCTCTCCCGTCTAAACCAGTGTTAACTAGATGGGGTACATGGATAGAAGCGGCTTTATTTTATTCAGAGCATTTTCAGGGTATAAAAAAAGTATTATCTGAATTAACCGATGACTCGTCCGCTGCAATTATCGAATCAAAGAAAATACTTGCTAATTCTCAGTTGAGCCAACAATTAGCTTACATTTCATGTTATTTTAGTGTGTTACCAAAATTATTTCTGGATTTAGAAAAGCAAGGCACTCTACTAGTTGATTCTGTAGAGCTAATAGAAAATTTTGGAAAAAATATTGAAAATTTAAAGGATAAAAAGGGATATTGCATTTCAAAAAAATGGCAGGAAGTTTTGCGTAAAATGAAGGTTTTCAAATTTTAAAAAATGTTGTCAATGGTTTTGAATGGAGAATTTGTTGAAGATCTGACAATGACTCCGGATATTACATCAGCCCTCTCTATGCGCCCATTACATCTGTTGATGTAGAGAGAAGCTTCTCAGCTTATAAATTAATTTTAAGTGACAGGAGACACTCGTTTCTTGCGGATAATATAGAGAAGCACCTTATTGTTAGTTTTTATCAAAGTTGTAATAACTAGAAATAAAATAAAAATCATTTGTAAAAATACATACATTATTAAATGATATAATTACAAACTTGTCCATTCTGTACAAATAATGTTTCAGATTGTTGTGCATATATGTGAAAATCTTTGCATATTTTACTCTAATTTAGTGCACATATATGCGCATATTTTCGTCTTTTTTCGTGCATATAATTCACAACTTTAATAATTACCAACGTAATAGAAATAATTAAGATTTATATTTTTTCTTGTAATATTAATAATTATAATGGTTCCTTCGTGTTAATTGTGTTTGTTGACTATCAGCTTACTTTGCGGTTAGCTGTTTCCGACCTCCAATACTCATTACACTTGAGTCGTTGAGGTTATTTTGCCGATCGAACTCTTAAAAATTAAATTCCCCTGAATTCTCTACAGTGTGCTATTACTAATAAGCCATAATTGACGCCTACTGCAAAACGTTAATTGGCGTATTATTAAAGCAAATTAGAAAAAAATATAAACAACACATAGTACCATTATGTGAAAGCTGTTCATCAGTGGGATTCGCCGAGTCTAATTTCAAGGATTTCACTTTCTTATTGTAATCGCGCTAATCGTAAGTTGAAGTGGAGCTAACCTTTTTGTTTTTTTACAGCGATTATTTAGCCCGGGTCATCCCGCGAGAAATGGCTTTGCTGAATGGTACCTACTAAGATTAAAACGACCCTTCAAACAAATACCTAAAAATGTATTTACAATTCTTTCTTATTGTACAGCTACACAAAATTACATGAACGATTCAAACCTTATTTGTAACAGATAATAATAAATTGTAGAACCTGGAAATATGGAATAGTTAGCAGTTTTAACACCAGCGATTGGTATTCAAGTTAACAATGACAACGGCTGGACACCTTAAAGGGAGATATAATCCATGCAGACATCACATAACAAATCTAATGTAACAATTTCTATTTTAAGTAGTAGAACTTTTAATTATAAACAGTTGTATCATTTATTTGTAACTACAAGACAAATACAACAATGAGGTTTGAGATCTTGTCAACGCCCATTTCTCCACCACCATTATCAATGAACGTGATACCAAAATTATAAAATTATTTTTTTGTTCTCTGGCGATTATTCAATGTTAAAGAAGTTTTCTGTAATCAGAACTTTAGCTCTTGAATTGTTCATCAAGTGTGTATATTGTATTTATCACCAAAAATTATTAAAATTAAGTTAAGAAAAATGCCAACAGTTAACTGTCAATGTTTTACACAAGATGTCGTAAGACACACATTTTACTTATTAAAATTAAAGTAATTACAACAACCCTACACCGAACGGTACTTTTATCTGTTTTTTCTACTTTTTCAGATTTTCGAGTGTTATAGTGATCTTTAATACTTGACAAATTAGGTTGGTACCTTACTGTCGCGTTATTAATAATATAACCTAACCGAGGTGCCAATCTAAACAGTTGCAAAAACAAAGAAAATGTTGATTTAGTATTTAGACAGTAAAAAGCCTTTTTAACGTCTGCCAGTAATTCATTAATATACCGCTTTATTGTCGTTTAAATTTTTTGTGCGACCTTAACAAAATAGTAAATTTTTAGTACTCAACAGCGTCCTAAAAATTTATTATTGAACGTTTTAAGGTGGTACTATCTATTTTCTTAACTTATTATTTCGTTCTCGTTTGATTTTCATTTAATCCCAAAATTGATCAAAAAAGATGCACTTTTTGGTCTATTAACTGATGTCTTACATGAAAAGGGGTTAAAACTATTTATAATGCAGAAGCAAAAAATGCCAAATGCCAAAAAATACTGCAACAAAGAATAAAAATCAGATAAAAAAATTTGTGTTGAGCGTTATACGAGAGAAGAAATCATTGATGTTTTTTAAAGAATATGTCACCTAACGAAAGTTCTATATTCGTTGACCAAGATTAAAAAGAACTTGAGTTATTGACGTAAAACATTCTACAAAAATTGCTGACACTAAACGGAAATTTAGAATAGTTTAATTGAAGAACAAGTTTTGTTCCAATAGGAATGTTTACAAGACAATAAAAAAACCGTTAAAACATTATGATAACGTCCAAAATAGTCTGAAAATTAAATGTATAAATGCAATAACTTGTTATGTAGAAAATGTTAGCAACAGTATCGGCATTTATTCAAATACACACAACACTCTCTTATTTTGGCTGGATGTCACAACCTTTATAGTGAATATAGCGCGAGGCAATTTTCGACAGTAATATAACAAGACCTTGACAAATAGCCGACTATTTTTATTATATCTAAATTTCAAGTTTCTTTTAGGATCAATTCGTCGAGACTTAATTTTGGCATTAATAATCTGATTAGAGCCCGAGAGCTTTAGCTTTAGTAGCAATAAAATAGTAGCTAATTTGTCAAGGTCGCGTTATATTTAATAAGATTATTTCGTGAGTCAAAAATAATTCCTTTAGGTGAATATGGAGGACGATGACCAAATAGTCGACTATTTACCACCAAGGTGAATAGTCGCTTTATTTCGTTTTGATTGGCTGCGTCAAATCAGTTTCCAAGTACGTGATTGGTGGAAAATTTAAATTTGACAGACGAAGGAAATAATGGACAGTAATATAACAAGACCTTGACAAATAGCCGACTATTTTTATTGCATCTAAATTTCGAGTTTCTTTTAGGATCAATTCGTCGAGACTTAATTTTGGCATTAATAATATGATTAGAGCCCGATATTTTTGCGCAAAACATTTTCTTATTACGTGATTAATAAGGTAAATACCATGGGCTTTTGTTATAATTAAAAAATAGTGAACATACGGATTGAGTGACCGTGCAAATAACGAACGTTTGGCTATACTTACAATATTACTTGAAGAAACTTAGAACCTTTTCAGAACAACCTATTCAAAATATTATTGAAAAAAAAAATTAATTTATTGATGTAATAATACTTTGAAAAGCAACATTTAAAGTAATTTTATCTTCTTTGACATTACAACATCTTAATTTGTTACCATTTTTCAACGTTATCCAAACAGTGGTAAACACATGCAGGTCCACAACCAGCAAGTTGGTATTCCTATTGTATTGCACTCATAATCCGCGCAATGTTCAGCTTCTTCGCATGGCACTCCTAATTAAGAAATTAATTTTTTTTTACAATAAAGAAAAGTTTAATTATTATTTTTCTTACTATTAAACAAACCATTGCATGAAGCAAATAATGCTAATGCGCCAAACAAAAATAGTAAAGCTTTCATCTTCAAGAAATATTTTACAAAAAGTGAAACAGTATTAGCTACAAATTAATAGGTATACAGGAAAAACAAAATTGATTATTGTTAATATACAAAAATTAGTTAAAATTGATTAGTTTAACCACATCCCGCTATTATATTATGAAAAAATTGGAAACGTGTAATGAGCATTATATGCTACTAATTTTTTTTTACCGGAATTCGTATGTACTACAGTAAGACCCCAAAGTCTGTCACCATGAAAAAATAGTTGAGAGAAATAAAGGACGAGTAATAACTTATTTTAAAAGATGTTAACTCCTTTTTATAGTGATTTAAGGATTAATTTAAATGATTTCATGTACCTACCTGAAGCTTCTCATTAATGCCATTATAGCACAAATTTCCCATGATCTCTCATTCGGTTCCTTCTCGCATTACTTTAGAGAGATAAGAAATTCTTAGTCGCACTAAAAAACTTTAGCAACGATTAACCGTCAACATTAATTCTTAAACGTATCATCATATAGGATACAAAACAAAACTGATTATTTAAATTTTACGATTCTCTTCTTTCTGTAACAAACAATTTTTTTAGACGGCTTGTCACGGAAGTGACATATCAAAGTAGCAACCTGAGATCGAAACTTCAAAATATCACTGACCAGTGTGGAAATAATTCATATCATTCACGGTGCATGATATGAATTCGGCCAATGATTGAAGTCCTATTCCGTTCGTTAAATTTCTTGTTTTATAGTTTATACACAAATTCGGATTATTAGGATTTAAATAATTGTGCACAATTATTATTTGAATGAAATCTTTATTAATAGAACTAGAAAGTTACATTATTATATGTGCAGTTATTGAAGTGTATTACTTTTTTATTTGAATTTTCAAACATTTTTGCCAAATTTGATGATTTGACAATTGTTGAAGAAGTTGTCATGATGGATGATTCTACTTCATTGTTCAAGTTATCAGTAATTGGATTAGTTTCTGACGAGATTTCTGACGAAGTTTCCGACGAATGTTTAACGGCCGAAGTGGTTGTTTTGGCAACTTACATTTTGTGCCCAATAGACTCTGTTATGTAACCTTCCGCCACTGATGAAGAATCCCATCCACCGTGGCGTTTCAGACCTTCAATCGTAGCACCAGCATCCACAAAAATGGTGGAAGATGATCGCCTCATACAGTGGCTCGTGTAAGATGCGGGTTTCTCTAAACCAAGGTAGGTAGCAATCAATTTTGGGATGCTACCTACTTGTTGATTCCAACGGGCTGTTTAGTACATTTGGCTTGCTGATAATTCAAAAAAAAGCGACGTTCAGACGTATTTGGTGGTTGAAGAGCAGCATATTTGCGATAGATAACGTAAAACTCGTCAACTATCGTGAAAACACGATCCTTTTTATTTTTGGTGTCATCTAATTTTACAATTACGGTCGAACCGACATCAGTTAAATTGTCAATTTTTAATTGGACCAATTCGTACCTTCGCATGGCTCCACTAATTCCGAAAACCAAAATTACCTAAAATTGAAACTTTAATTGATGAAGGGTTTTTGTTTATAGGGATGTAGTTACTTACTTTCTGTAACAAATATTTGCCGTCTGGCGCTTCTTTTATGAATTTATTAACTTCTTCAGCAGTTAAAGTTTTCTTTTTTTTCGGTTTGTATCCTTGCGACATTCTTTTCAGAAAGACTTTTAATTTAGGATATTGACTAATATTAGTATTCTGGTAAACAATAAGCGTGCTTCTTATCATAGAAAATTGCGTCCATAATGTGCTTGGGGCAATTTTTTTTCAGCTCTCCAAAACACCCAAACAGGACGTTTTGCGAAAACGAAGAATTTACCCTGTTTTGCTTTCGCCACTCCATAAACTATAAGCTTCCTCATACCGTTGCCGGGATTTAGGGGGCAACAACTTGAGGCTGGTTTCATTTGCTGCTTCCAAAATACTATCTTCATCATTATCCATATTTTATAGTTTACAGATCACTATCAATATTTTATCGTTTACAGTTTAGAGGAGATAACACACTTTTTAGAAATTCAGAAATTCACAGCGAGAATAAGAAACAATTTAAAATAATAAACAACATGACCATAGCAACGGTTTAAGGTATTCAGATTATAGAGGAATTTGTCTCCGATGGATTTGGAAATTAATAAACATTTATCAACAGTACGTCACCTTTTCGGAAACGGTGCCAACCTTCCAAAAATTCTGTCTACACTGAAGCAAAGATTTGGTAGACCCGAGTTTGCATTAGAGTGCCCGGTAGAAAAGGCAAAAGCAACAGCAGCACCATATGTTAATAAGCCGGAGTCTTCAGTGAAATTTGGAACTAGCATCGACGTTTTCATCACCAACAAATGCGCATATAACAAAATGGATTATCTACATAATAGGCAACTAGTGAATGAGCTAGTGGGTAAACTCCCAATGCCACTCCGCACGCAGTGGTATGAGTGAATATCAGCTAAAGAGGATAGAAAGCCTAACTTGGAACAGTTTAGATTTTGGATAAATCAGAAAGTCGAAGCTGCTATTCTGGCCATCAAACATAAAGTTGATGTACCTTCATCTCATAAGGAGCACAAATCGTCTCAACAATGTCACAGACGGGGGTCGGTTAGATCACAATTCACCTCAAGTGGAGATAAAGGTAAGAAAACAGAAATAGGCTGCTTTTGCTAGGGAAAGAAGAGACACTCACTAAAGTCTTGTTGGGAGTTCCAGAAAAAGTTTATAGATGAAAGATGGAATATTGTAAAATTGGAAAAAGCCTTCATTTCTTGTCTAGGAGTAGGACACAATATAAAAAAGTGCAGATCTAAGAAGCAGTGTGATAAGGATGGTTGTACACGCTTTCACCATCCTCTACTTCACAGGGGTGAAAAAGAAGCTTTGCCGAATAGTCAACAACCACCATGTCAGAATGTAGAAGGAGCAGAAATTGCACTACCAGAAAGTAGTATTGGTGCCACATTAAAATTAAATTAAAAGGACTAAAATTAAATTAAAAGCTTTACTTGACTCTGGATGCAGTCGAACAATTATTGAGGAGGACACTACACGCAAGCTCGGACTAAAAGGGGACATAACAAATTACCGCATAACCGAAATAGAAGGAAACGTATCAAGCTTCCAATCTGCATTTGTAAACATGGAAATTGCTGGATGCTATAAAGGTTCAAGCTACTACGAGCTGAAAAATGTGTTTACTGTTTCTAAACTTGGAATCAAACTATACTCTATTGACGTTGTTAAAATGAAGCAGATATGGCCTCATCTACGAAAAATGAAGGACAAATCACTGTGCAAGGCTACCCCAACAATTCTTATCGAAAATAATCACGGCTCACTCATGGCTTACAAGGAAGTACTGGAAGGAGCAGTAAACGGGCCGATTGCGACACGTTGTAAATTAGGTTGGCTAATCGTGGGACAAACCTGAACTGGCAATAGCGGATCTATGTTTTTTCTTGGGGGGTACGAGCGGGACAACTATCTTCATAACTTCGAAAAACCAATATTTTACTACAGAGGATTTTGGAGTCTCCGTTTTAGTCAAGTCAGCTCACTCAGTCGAAGATAGCAAGGACACTGCAATAATGAATCAGAGAACAGTGAAATTTAGTGCATTCATAATTACAGGATTACTATGAAAGAATAAAGCAGTAATACTCCCCAAAAGTAAAAACCAGGTTTTGATTCGGCTTTTATCAATTGAACGAAGAATGAAAGAAGAAAAAGAGTTTTCAAAACTATACACGAAGAAGTTGGATGAGTACCTCAGGAAAGGATACATACAAAACTCTCGCTACAGAAAGCTACAATTCACAGTGAGCGTGATTGGTACATACCACATTTTATCGTTACCAACCCCAACAAGCCAGGCAAGTTAAGTCTTGTTTTTAATGTAGCAGCAAAGAACGACGGAGTTAACCTAAATAACTTTTTGTATACGGGACCAGACTTAATAAGATCACTTACATCGATACTTTGGAACTTCTTCCAAACATCCTATTGCCATTAACGGAGATATTGAGGACATGTTCCACAGAGTACACATTTGTAAGGAGGATCGTAACAGTCAGCGGTTTTTATAGAGGGATGGAGATTTATCACGAAAACCGGACACGTAACATATGAACGTAATTATTTTTTTTTAGATATCTACGAAGTGTTTTTTATTAGACCAACGTTTCGGCCAACCTGGTGGCTTTTCTCAAGGTATCAGAAAAAATTAGTTTCTGAAGAGCAAGTTCATTGATTGCCATACAGATCTGAGATTACTAAAGCTTGCAGATAACTGACATGATTAAGTAAACTTGTTATTTGATTTAAGTAAAAGATAATAACGAAAGATTTTTTTGTTAACGACTGTCTAACTGGAGCTGTAACTGTTGAAGAGGCAATTTAACTGAGATCGGAGTTACAGGATGTTAATCAAAATGGTAATTTTGTTTTAAAGAAATGGACTTCTAATAGTCGTGACGTCATCGCCAGCATACCTGAGCTACTGGACTAAAGGAGTTAGAAGAAAAGTGCATCATTTTAACAGGAAGAGTACTTGGTTTATGGTGGGATCCTGACACAGACTACTTTACTTTTCGGACCAATTTTAATAAGGTGCCGCAGAAAATTTTGAAAGGATATAGGCTAACGAAACGTGAAGTTTGCAGTCTTGTCATGTCACTATACGACCCCTTAGGATTTATCTCACACTTTGAAATAGTTGGGCTTACTATTTTGCAAGCAACTTGGAGATCAGACATAGGATGGGAAGACGAATTACCAGATTCTATTTACTCACTATGGAAGGAGTGGGTAAAATCAATTTCTAGCATTTAGAATGTGCAGGTGCCAAGATGTTACTCATACGACTTGCCAGAATCGGATCAAGTACAACTGCATACGTTTGTAGATGCTAGTGAAGAAGCTTTCTGTGCAGTTTGCTATTTTCGAATAAAAACAGTTGATAAATTGAGTGTTTGATTTGTAAGTTTAAAAGTCAAAGTGGCTCCACTCAAAATATTAACAATACCTCGTCTGTAGCTTCAAGCATCCGTTTTCGGAGCAAGGATAGCCGCTAGTATTTTCAAAGAGTGTAAAGTGAAGGTTAACAAGACATATTTTTGGAGCGACTCAAAACGGTTTTAAGCTGGATTTCATCCAAAACTCAACGTTTTAAGGAGTTCGTGGCTAACAGGGTAGGAGAAATGGGTGCCTACTAAACTAAACTAAATCCAGCTGATATTGCAACTAGGAGTACAATGCAAGACATTATTAATGAAGATTGGTTCAATGGCCCAACATTTTTAAATGAAAACGAAGACAATTGGCCAGCAACAATGGCAGAAAATAGTTCATATTTGTGTAGTACTAACAGGTGGAGAAGACAACTCCGGGCTCCATCCGGAGCCGGCTTCATCACTAGCGTAGAGGGCAGGTTGAGTAAAGACGGAGGTGAACTGGTGCGTTTTGATAGATTTTCCAGTTACAAAAAATTAGTACGGGTCTTTTCGTTGGATTTGACCTCTGCAAAAAAGTTAAAGTTGGAGATAAAAAGTAAAGCTAATACACAGCCACTATTTATCAAGGTTACTCAAATTGATGGAGGAGAAAAAGGAAAACAGTTAATCCGTTTCAAATATACAGTACTCACTAATGCTCAGTTGGACAGTGAAGAGAAATTTATTTTGAAATTGGTTCAGATGGACTGTTTTTAGGATGAAATTCAAAAATTGAAAAGCAATGTACGACTGCATAAGAAGAGCTGCACTGTAAATTGTCTCCTGTTGTAGACACTAATGGTCTACTTGCTATTAATGGACGATTCAAAGATAGTAAGTTAAAGCTGCCAATTTCATATTTTCCTGTCATTCTTCCAAAATATCATCACGTCACAAATACTCTTATCGATGATGAACACAAGAGAAACAGTAACGTAGGAGTGAAACGGTTTTTTGCAATCTGAAGAGAAGATTTTGGATCATATGGCCGGGCAGTGGTTGGAAAAAGGTTTTGATCTTGTTGGTAAACTGAGTAATACGATGCCTGAGCCAACCACAATGGGACTGATTCCAGCTGGGAGATTGGATTGTTATTCTCCAATGTTTACACATACACGAGTAGATGGATTTGGTCCAATGACAGTTACCGTTAGAAGAAGACATGAGAAACGCTGGGGTATCCTGTTTACGTGTATGGTCTCTCGAGGAATACACATTGAAGTAGTTCATGATTTGAGTACAGAAGAATTTGTGCAAGTTTTGTTAAAGTTCATCGATTCTAGAGGACAGCCACGACATCTCTACTCAGATAATGGTACAAACTTCATGGGGGCAGCAAAGAAAATACGTGACATGGCAAAATCAGTAAATGCTCAGTAAAAGTTTAAATTGGAGTGGCATTTTATGACTCCAGGAGCCTTATATCAAGGTGGAATATGAGAACATATGGTACAGAATGTGAAAAAGGCGATGCACAACATACTCGTAGAAAAAGCTTCCAAAGATTTTTTATTTTACTTCAAGCAAACAAATGTTAACATAAAAAAACAAAAAGAAAAACATTTTTTACACTATGTGCTAAATCAATTTTAGAATTTCGTAAACTAATTGAAATTAAGTAGCCCCTCAAGTACCAATAAGAAAATATAGAAGATGTGACAAGCGAAAATTAAATATCTATCTACATATATTGTATATAAAAGTAATCATAGTTATAATAAAACAAAACTTATAATATGTTGTGGCCGTTACTCATTGTGGAAATGAGTATTGTACAAAAGTAAGACTTATACTGAATTACATTAAAACTGTTTAAAATTAACTATATCACAAAAAGATAATCGATTTTGGGCAGTGTTAGAAGCCATTTTTTTACAGATCTGGAGAACTGGTTTAGTCAATTCATATTTCGAATAGTTCATGTATTTTAAATTCTCAAATAGGTTTAAAACTTAAAGTCAATGACCCATCAAAATTATTTTTATTGGAATAATATGTGTTACTAGTTTCGGCCGGAACTAGGTCATTATCAAACGTATTTTTTAAAACAACTACAAACTAAGAAACTACAAGAGAATGATTAACATTAAAGATATTGTAAATTTTTTTCCTTACCTAAAGAAATCATATTATGGGTATATATGAAAGAATACATGAAATTTTAACATTTAAGCATAAAATGTATACATATTAAATATTAAATGCTTTAATTTTTGTTGTTTATGTTTGTCTTTATAATTTAGTTTAAATTCTGAACGAGAACGTTCTCTCGGTGACATCGTTAATTTAAACATAGCGAATGTAAAATTGTAACAGGTATGAACTTTGAACTTTGAAGATAATTATAAAAATATATATGGAGCCATCTATGAGTGTTATTCGTAATTTTAATAAGATAATCTGTAATGTTGGTGTGTAACTAAGCTAATAGAATGAATTGAAAAAACTTTTTGGTTGTACAACTTTGTAACTTATGATTAAATTATTATTTATATAAAATACTACTTACAATTGAATAATAAAAGTCAAAAATATTAACCGGTCTCCAACCACAACACATTAATTGTATAAAATGTGTAAAAACTTATAATTATTTAAATCATAATTAATCTCATTTAGGGATAAATCTGGTCTTTGTTTGAGAGATTTTTGAAATTCTAAAATTTCGAAAAGGTTTAATATTTGTCCTTTAGGAAAGAAATGTAAAAATTTGAGGTCTGTGGTAGGGTCAAAGTTGTGGTTTTGTCAGCCTCGTTACTGGCGAGCATGCAGTGCGTGCATGCACGTAGGCGCAAAATTTTAGGAGCGCAAAATCGACGGTGGGATAAGGAAATCAGAAACCGCCTCTCTTTGCATCTGCCGCTTGAAGTGCTTTAAAAACTATTTACACACGTCAGTGCCGTATCAGTACCGTGTCAGTTCAGTATCAGTGTCAGTGAAAAATAAAATATCGTTGCGTTTGTATCAAACTGACCTGTTCAGACAAGTCCGACACAGTAACGTCTTTTACCGTCAGTGCCATAGATTAATTAAGCTTGTATTACATTATACTTTTTTCGTCTAGAAAACTTTGACAAGTTTGTAAACTAGACGGGATACTAAACTAGAAATCCTTTCCAACTTTTTTTGTGCGATTTTATAATTTTATTGCGCAAACTCTGTAGAAGTGTTAACGAGTAATTACCAATTTAAGAAAAATAAACAATATTTTGACTGTAATTGTAACGTGCGTTGTAAGACATCCTAAATAAAATTTAAAAAATTCCGTGTTTTAACGCTATAACCGTAGAAGCACGTAGTAGAAATAAACAAACATCAAAAACACATAAGTAACTAATTTATGAGTAAGTGTTGGTAGCTCTTAAATTCGATCCAGTGCGCAAGTCTAGTAAGTAAACTTTGATGAAAACTTGGTCCGCTTCTAGTTTCAAAACTTGGACGGAGTTTCCGTATTACATTATCAAAGTTTTGTCAAGTTCATCAAGTTTACAAACTTGTCAAAGTTTCTAGACGAAAAAAGTATAATGTAATACAAGCTTTAGAGGGAGATGTACGAAACACATGTTATGAAATTGGAAATAAAATCGATACTAGCGGTGCTCATGGCCATACCGAGAACTAAACTTAAATTGAATCTATGGCGGGAAACTTAAATTTATTGTTTACTCCTTTGGTGTTACTAAATTTAAATTATTGAGTTCAATTAAAAAAAAAGGTGTAAGGAATAAAAGTACATGATATTTATGCAAATTAAAAATTTATTTAAATATAATAGAAACAAAAATAACATTCAAATATAACAAAAACAAAAAATATTAAAATATGAATAAAATTTAAAACATAAATAAAATGAAAAACTATGGATCGGTTTATAAAGTCGAATTAAATTTAATTGCAATTAAATATTTAATTCGACATCTTATTGGCGAATCTTTCAAATTCAACCAATGAAATGCCAAAATAACTATTTAATTGCAATCAAATTTAATTTGACTTTCTATAAACCGATTCTAAATTCTGTTAGGTCCGGTTAAACAAAGGTTAAATAACCTTAGCAACAATTCTACTCTACGAATAAATTTATTTTATCTCATTCTGCTCGATTTTTGCATTTTTGATTTTCAGAACTCAGTTAAATATGAGTTCCCTGACTTGCGACGTTAATTACTATAACATTTGTGCAACCGGGCCTTAACAAACGTAACAACATTCCAATAATAATAAACATATGTACACGTATATTTATAAAATAAGTAAAAAAAAAACAAATTCTTTTAGTAACATAACAAAAGTAAAAACATTGAACTACTGAACGTATGTACAACATAACTAGTATCTACTTTGTAAAATAAAAAACAACATTCTTTCAAACAAAATAAAACAGTAACTCCAAACAATAAAATAAATATGTTATGTACAAAAACGAAATAAAAAGATATAAAAAAGACAAAAGTAACAAAATTCTTGTTATTGCCATTTAAGCACATTTATTTAAATAAACTATTGCACGTCTTCATAAAATCTTCAAACTTGCGGTTTTCTCCAGATGCTATGATCCAATCAGGTTGAGCATGAAAAAAGAATAACAGAAATTAGTACTTATTTTTAGATTTTTTAAAGTTACGAAATTTTTCTTGCCTTTTAATATCATCATAATACTTTCTAATAATTAAAATAACTGAGAGTTTAATGATTTTACTTCTAATATCAAAAAAATGTGTCTCGCATTGCAAAAATTGAAAATTAACCAATTCGATGACCTTTTCGCTTATTTTTTTCCTAATGTAATTCACATAACCATAGTGTTTCAATGAAAATAGAACGATATCATGAATATGAGCCAACGAAATCGCAAATGGAAGAGAAGTATAATTCAAACGTCTTTTGCCATCACCAAATTCTTTCGAAAATGTTAATTTATGATACGATTGTACATCCTGAGAAATAAGAGACGATGAACAGAAATTGCAATCGGAAATCTTAATTTTTCTAATTAAATAGCCAGAAACGTAAGAAAGAGTTTGTAAATCAAATGATTGTAGATCTTTAGAAAAACAAGGGAAAACAAGCGAATTCAATTCATTGTTAACAATAGTAACATTATTTTGGGAAATAGAAGCAGGGTGTTGAAGAAATTGCTCTAAGTTATCAAGGGTTGCGACAGAATCAGGTTGACAATTGGCACCTCTTACATCATAACGCGTTATGTTATTCAATAAACAAGTCTTCAAGCACGAAATGAATTGGTAACAAGAAGGATTAGAATTACCAGAACCACAATGCCTTATTGCACTAAAAGATTTTCAAGAGGATCTTGATTCAATCGACGAGTGTTCAAAAATTTAAACCCAGCTTGCTTACACACCTTCCACACTTCCAACACACCTTTAAGAGTAGAAATCCAACCTTGTTTACAATTTGGAGCCCTGCAAGTTTTAGAAAAGTTGTTTTTATCGACGAAGTTCCATTTATCGATCTTTTTAATGACATCCAACCAAAATTCCACATGACCAGATCCTTCCTTAACAGCACAGTGAAGTTTTTACCAGACCGAGGTCTTAAAGAATTCCCATTTAAACTATCAAAAAGTGAATCAATTACTTTAACAAAATCTGCGGTATGCATGGCTTCAGAAGGAAGATACCCTGCAGTAACACAATTTTCAATGCCAATAGCAACAGATGAACTTAATGTCCGAGCAGCAACAAGGACCTTCATTTTAATAAAACTATTTTGGAGATTAAAATAATACGGGCGAATTCTTCGAAGACCTTGAAAGCGCCGAACAGTGGTAATCATACTCATAAGCAGAAACAATGTGACCCCATTTCGCAACCTTGTTAAAATCATATTTGATGTTATAGTTTGACAATGCTGTTCGAGTGTTTTTTAAAAGATGAGGTGGATCGTGCAAAGGAATAATTTTTTGATTATTTACATGAAAAAAGGGTCCAGGTCTGTCAGTCCTGTCTTCTCTAACTAACTGAGCAAGGGCAGCAGAATTTGTACTTCCCTGATCACATAAAATGGCAACCACTGTGATGTCAATTTTTTGTAACTCCTGAATTAAAGATTTAACGATGACTTTTAAATGTACAGTTTGAATTTGGTGTTTAGTAAAATAATAAGCAATCGGTTGCTTCCAAGCCCTACTCAAACCACAAATCATAAACACCAATGCATGATCCGCACCTTCATTCTTACGACCAAGCTCTCCTAAATCAACATATCCGATAACTTTATCAATTCCAACATCATAAGTAAAAGTAGGGCAAAGAGAAACTTCATCAAACATTAAAACACAATGACGATCAATTGAAACCATTTTGTGAACAGTAAGGGACAGTTTTTCGAAAAGTTCCTCATTTACACCACTCTCAAATGGAATTCCTCTAACCAAATTCTGTAAAGTAGTTTTTCCTGGTAAACGTAAATAATGTCGAAGAAATCTATAGCATCGTGGACCCTTTTTATACAATGTAAGAGCAAAAATTTTACTTTGAAGACTCCAAGTAGGACGTTTTACTTTGAGGTTTCGAAATTGACTCTTAAGAAATTGCAAACCAACAGAATTCATATTTTCTTCAAGATCACAAAATAACTTAGTGTTACTAAAAGCCAAGGCCGTTTTCAAAGAATTTTTGATTTTTGTAATGATTTCCTTAATTTACAAATTTTAACCCTTAAAGATTTGGTGCAAATTTGGTGATTAGATGATTCAGAATCTACGAAAATGTGAAGAACGAGATCGTTTTAAACCTTGTGTGTGAACACTCGATAAAGACAAATTGCTACTGTTGTGATCAAGCGGTTGAAAATTAGAAATCGAGGGAAGTTCTTTGGGAGTGTTGAAACATAAAGAATTCGATTGATTTAAACAAACATTGTTAATGCAAGATGATGTCGGGGAATTTGAGTATGATATTTCGGAAGTAACAACAAATTGGTCCTGATTATTGAAAATAGGAGAGTCATTAACAGTATGCGAAAACTGAGTCGGAACAACTGTATTAATCTTATGAAGACGTGTATGTAATGAATCTGTAAAACATTGTTCTGTAAAATGATCTTCACAAACGTAACATTGTCCGGAAAGTTGAATTGGAATATTTAAAGCAGACTCAATTGAATTAACCCAAGCACTTCGAAAATCTGCATCCTTAGGAAATACAAATAACCGTGTCCCTTCTCGGTTAACCTCGTGATTAACACAATTACTCACAATGCATACTCTTTTAGAAGGCATTTTATTAATTAAAATGAAAAAATCACTTACCGATTATGTCGAACAAACCACAACAAATGAAGTGAGGTTAAAATTAAAGGCGGCTGTTAAATTCGTCTTTCATGTTGCCAAACTTATGAAATTTACCAAACTCGTAATGACACATTTAATAAAAACATCAGATGGAAACTAAATATTTCTTATTACAATTTAATTTTTGTTCTATTTCATTTTAAACATCTATAATCTAACATAAATTGATAATATTATGGCTAAAAAATTTAATGTTTACATAATTTAATGTGTAACAAGATTTTTTAAAAATAAAACGTGGCATCTATGTAAACAGGTATACGATCGCAACGCACCGCTGGATATTCCGAGAACTAAATGTACAATAAGGTTCAGTTTCCCTTGCTACCTATTCGTTTTAAACATCTCCCCCCCTTAATTAATCTATGGTCAGTGCCGCTGCAGTATCCGTAACGTGAATGTTAAATAGATCGACAACGATATTTTACGACATTTTCACTGAAGTGCTAACGGGATTTTTGGTTGCTCTAAGAAAAATAAAAAAATGGATGAAAAATTAATTGAATTAGTACGAGATTGTCCAGAATTCTACGATTTGTCAAATAAAAAATACATGGACACCGGTTTTAAAAACAATATTTGGGGAAATATAGGAAAAGAACTGAAACTTGAAGGTAAGTTGTTACTTTATTATTAAATTGTAAAAGTTAAAATGTTATTAATTAAATAAGTTATAAAATAACCGTTTCTTAAATTTTTTTCATCTTGCCAAGGCACACGTCCAATATCTGATATAAAGTAGTTTTTCCGGTTTGGCCTGGATTTGTCTCGTAAATATTCTAAATTTTTGAATTAAAATACCAAAAGAATTTTCAACAGTCCTTCGAGCTCTGCTTAAACGATAGTTGAAAATGCGCTTAAAATCACTCAATCCGTTTCCTGGATACGGGCGCATCAGATAAGTTTTTAGAGGGAATGCCTCATCACCAACAATCACATAAGGAGCCTCAGTGTCTATGCCTGGTAATGTTGCAGGACGTGGTACAGATAAAGTATTGTTTTGAAGGGCTTTCCCCAGATTAGATTTAGCAAAAATACCACCATCACTATTCTTGCCATAAGCACCAACATCAATAGCTATAAAGTTGTAATGTGCATCAACAAGTGCCAGTAACACAACAGAAAAGTTTTTCTTGTAATTAAAAATTGAGATCCGCTATTTGGGGGAGCTTGAATTGTAAAATGTTTCCCATCTATCGCACCCAAACAATTGGGGAAATTCCAAATTGTGCTAAAGCCATCAGCAATAGTTTTCCACATTTCTTCTATAGGTTGAGGCAACATTTCACTCATTAAAATGTTTGTTAGTATTTTGCAAGTTTCTATTACAATTTTATGCACTGTACAATGTCCCATGCGGTAACTGAATGATATTGTTTTTAGAGAATCTCCAGTAGCGAGATACCTACAAAAAAAGTATTTGTTAATTTAGTATAGTTCAGCACCTAACCACTAATTTATTTTCAGGGTCCGCATGTAAGACCAGATGGAACAATATAAGAGACAATTACAGAAAAGCTTAAAAAAAAACAATAACTAAAAGTGGACAATCCGCAAAAAAAGTAAAACTGTATAAATACGCGGAGCAGTTGGAATTCCTAAATAAATTTTTCGATGAGAGAAATACGAAAGGAAATATTGAATCACAAGAAGACGAGGTGAAGGAACAGGAACAGGAACATAATGAAGAAGAACAAAGCAATGAACAGAACGCAGTGAATGATGAAAATCCTCCAATTGTTGAACTAGAAACTAAAGATGAATCAAGGCAATTTTCTACGCCTAAAGCGTATTTAACAACTTCCAACAAACGTAAAAAGTAAATGCCTCCCAACGAAGTGCATCTTCCCAATTGATGGAATACCTACTTCAAGAAAAGTCAGAACCTTCCAATTCATCTGTTCGAAAAGTAGACTCCGTGGACGCATTTTTAACTGGAATAGGTTCAACACTCAAAACTCTAAGTCCATATTATTTAAATTTAGCCAAATCTGAAATATTTCAGACAGTTCAAAAATACGAACTGCAAATAATAACTGCGCCGGCGTATAGATCAAACCAATCATTGCATGGTGAACATCGAAGTAGTTCTTCAGAAACACCTTGTGTTAGCCAATATCCAAATGTTACATCTCCATGCGATATGGCACAAAACCCCGGCAATGTATTCAAATACTTCTACACGAACCTCGACTCCACTGTCGTCACCTAATCCAGATGTAGACCAACAGCATCCCAGAGTACTTGATCAAAGTATTATTGCGTCATCGTCCTATCAAGAAGCGGACTCGATTCAAACCTTTTTTAAAAATTATCAGGACCTTTAACTTAGTATATGTATTACATACATATATTTGGTATTTATGTTTAGTTATGTTCTCAGTTACCTTTCTGCAAGTTTATATACTACGGACGTGGTGTATTGACATCACTGAGCGACCACGGATAACAATGATACTGAACTGACACGGTACTGATACGGCACTGACGTGTGTAAATAGTCCTTTACGCCGCTTCACTGTGATACTGACGGCTAAGTTGTTTTTTTAAATTATTTGTATAAAATAAAAGGAGAGAATTTAATATTTAATTGTCAGTTCTTTAGTATTTGTTTGATAGTAATAGTTACAGTTGACGCTAGTGCTGTGCAGTTTACACAGTCATCGAATATTAACTATAACCAAACCCATAAGCGTATTTGCGTGGATTGAATCAACGGTATTTGGTTATTTTTGTTTTAAGTGTTAAAGTACAAATATAGGTAAGTGTATATTACAAGAATTAATATTTGATTGGTTTAAGAATACTTTGACGAATATTTCCAATGAATTAATGATTGGTTGTATGTAGGTAGTACGTATTGTATTGTTGTTTGTTTTAGAAATGAGTAATAGCTCTAAAAAAAAGTTATCTGGAGCCCAATTCAAGAAACGGCAAATGGAAATGGAGACAGAGAGGGAAAAGCTAAGTGGATCTTTATCCAAATTTTTAAAATGTAACTCTTATATTTCACAACCATCCCCAACCCCATCAAATATAGAGCTTGATTCAGAGACGTTGGTTGATAATCAGCAGCAAGACAGCAGAGTTCCGGTTAGCAATGATCGAGAAGAGGAAGTTACTTCATCGGCTATTACAGATAATAATATGAATGTTAATATTGCCGACCCATCTACATGGCCTAATTTAATAAGCAATAATTTAGTTGAATCAATTGTTACGAAAGACGCTGTGCAGATTATACAAAATTTTCCAGTTGATGAAACTGGAAGAAAATTTTCATCCACTCAATATACAAGAAAATTACCAAACGGGGAATAAGTTCACAGGGATTGGCTAGTATATTCCAAAACAAGTAATGCTGTTTTTGTATTTTTTGTAAATTATTTAGTTCGCACTCGCATCAATTGATTTCTGGTTACTCTAATTGGAGACACATATCGACTAACATTTCTCGTCACGAAAATAGTATGGAACATGAAAAGCGCTAAAAAATGGTACGAATTAAAATTACGGTTGGATAAAGGTTGTACTATTGATAAAGAGCAACAGAAACTTTACGAGATTGAAAAAAAAACTGTGGCGTGCAATTATTAAAGGGATGATTTGTATAGTGCAATATTTAGCTGGTCAAAATCTAGCTTTTAGAGGAGATAGCCACATCCTTTATGAACCGAATAACGGCAATTTTTAAAATTAGTTGAGATGGTTGCTAAATTTGATCCAATTTTAATGGAGCATTTAAATAATATTCAGAACTCTAAAAACTTAAAAACTCTAAAAACTCATCAACATATGCTTCATTATTTAGGTAATCATTTTCAAAATGAATTAATTACGTTGTTATCAAAAAATATTCAAAAATAATGTGTCTTAAGACAGCAAAATATTTCTCTTAATTTTAGATGAAACTCCCGATGCTAGTCATATTGAACAGCTCACTTTTATCATTCGATTTGTTCATTGTACATCAGGGGCAGTAGAAATTAGAGAACATTTTTTAGGTTTTTTCAAATTTTTGGATATTACAGGGGAGGGTCTTTTCAATTATTTAAAAAATGATATTTGTCAAAATATGAAATTGATTTAAATGATATGAGAGGGCAGGGTATGACAACGGCGCAAATATGTCTGGCAAACATATAGGTCTTCAAGCTCAAATTCAAAATGCCAATCCCAGAACAATGTTCAGCTCACACATTAGATTTAACCGTTAATGACGCTGCCAAAATTTCTTTTGAGACTGTTGGTTTTTTTCAATTATTCAAGAACTATACAACTTTTTTGCTGCTTCTCCTTACAGATGGAATATTTTAAAAGCGAATGTTCCCAATTTAACACTAAAATCAGTAAGTGAAACTAGGTGGGAAAGTAGAATTAACGCAATCCTTCCTTACTGGAAATCAGTAATAGCTTACAATTTTGACAAAAGATACATCACGAGATATAAACACAAGACATACTGCACAATATTTATTAGATAAAATTCAAACTTTAAAATTTATTTGTTCGATTTTAATATGGTATGATATTTTAACAAAAATTAATACCTATAGTCAGTAAAATGCTACAAGATCCAAATACAGCATTAAATGACTGCCACAATGAAATTGAAAATCTCATTATTTATTTTAACGAAAAGCGGTCAGATAAAAATTTTGATTTGTTCGTCAATGAAGCTAAATTAGAAGCAGAAAAAAACAACGTAGAACAGGTATTCCCAATAATACGACAGCAAAAAATTAGGCAACAATTTTTATATGAAAGTAAAGATGAATCTATAGTATATTCAAAGAAAAAATTTAAAAGCGATTTTTATTTTCAAATTTTAGATACAACAGTTCAGTCTTTACAAAGGCGGTTTGAGGGTATAAGCAAAATTCAAAATTTATTTGGGTTCTTATCTAATTTTAAAAATTTAGAATCTGACTCAATTAAAGAATCATGTGTGAATTGCAAGTTGAGATTGATGTAGAAATATATAAAGACATTGACGGCCTAGATTTACATAATGAAATTTTAACATACAAAATACTTAATCCCCTCACTACTACAGATTCATCCTTTCCAATAGTCATGTTAAATTATATAACGAAGAAAAATCTACAGTCCCTTTTTCCAAATTTATTTATTGTCTTACGGATCTACCTTACATTACCAATTTCAGTAGCTTCAGGTGAAAGAAGTTTTTCGAAGCTAAAACTCATAATGAACTATTTAAGATCCTCTATGAGTCAAGAACGCCTATCATATTTGGCAATTATTTCTATTGAAAATAAGATTTCGGAAGCTCTTGATCATAATGAGATGATCAACGAACTTGCTTCTGTTAAAGCCAGGCGTGTTCTATTGTAATGTTTAAAGTGTATCTTTTTTTGTATTGTTGATTACAAAAATATTAAAATTTTATAATTTTTAAACCTTTTTTAGTTTATAAGGGTATTTTTGTTACCACATATATTGTTCTTGTTTTTTTTTCTTTTATTATTTTTATGTATATGTTCTTTTTTTTTCTTTTGTGAATATACTGTTTTTAGTTTATGTTCTTTTATTCTTTGTTTTTATTGTTTGTTTTAATAATTAAATAAAGTTAAAGTTTTTTTACTTATTTTTATTATTTTTTTTAATTTTATATTATTGTCCCTTTTTCATAAAATATTTTTCAGAAAAGTTTTTTACACAAATTAACGACACACATCAAAATTAAAATATATACATAATATGTTAAAATATACAAAGGGCGCGTCAAAAAAACTTGCGCGTAGGCGCCACACGCCCCAGGAACGGGGCTGGGTTTTGTGAAACTATGTGGTTGGAACAGGCTGATTTATGTGCAGAATTAGGGTTTTTAATATGATATTGATGATCGTATAAACGTGATCTAAAAAGATCTACCGGTTTGTCCTATGTATTTTTGTTGCAGGTTCCACATTCCAAAGAGTATACACCTGATTTATCTATGTTATCTTTATTTTTACTAAAATAGTGGATAAATTATAATTGTTAGAAAAAGCAATTTGAATATTTAGTTTTCTGAGGGATCTCGCTATATTGTAAGACATTTTTGGTATAAATGGAATTGAGAAAAATCTTGTATCAGTTGTGGTTTGTGGTGTATGAGTAAATGAGAAAAGTTGTTGGGTTAAGAATTTTGATTTGGTTTTTTGAAAAAGGTTAATAAATATATTGTAAGGAAAATTATTATTTTTCGAAATTTGTTGTAAGATGTTAAATTCTTTGTTAAAATTGATTTTATTTATTGGATAAATGAAGAGTCTGTGGAAGTAAAAACGAAAAGATGCTAATTTATGTTGAATAGGGTGGTTTGAATGCCAAGGAATTACATTATCTGTGGTTGTTGGTTTTCTATAGATATTGAAAGTTAAGGTTTGTGAATTTATATGTTTAGTAATTAAATTATCTAAAAAAGGAATACTGTTGTTCTGTTCATGTTCTACCGTAAAATTAATATTGGGGTGTATAGAGTTTAACCATGGTAAAAAGGAATTGAATTCAATAAAGGTTCCATTAAAAATAATGAAAATATCGTCCACATACCTATTCCAAAATAGAATTTGTTTTGAAAAATCAGGGTTATTCAAAATTTGGTTTTGTTCGAGGTTTGACATGAATAGATCTGCTAGTAATAGAAAAATATTTGATCCCATAGATAAACTTTTGTTTTGACGATGAGTGTAAAATTCATTATTAAAAATTAAAAAAATTTGACTGCAAACTAGATTTGTTAATTTTAATAAAAGTTGTACTAGTGAAGGCTTTAAATTTGAGTTTTTCAGATGATTCTCAAGTAATTTAATAGCTTCCACATTAGGTATACTTGGGAACAAGTTCGAGACATCTAGAGATAAAATGATGAAATGTTTTGGTAGTATTATGTTTTGTAGATTGTTGAAAAATTGATTAGTGTTGTTTATAGAAAACTTTAGATTGAAGTTTATATTGGATCTGAGGAAATCATTAAGCCATTTAGCTATTTTGTGTGTTGGTGTGTTCGTGAAAGAACAAACTGGTCTGATCGGAATACTTTGTTTGTGAATTTTTGGAAAACTATATAACCTGGGAATATTCGGGTTCATATGTAATAGTTTATAGTAAGTCATTGTTATGGAGAAAATCCAGTGTTTTATTTATGGAATCTTGTTTTTGTATAATCACTGTGCAATTGCCTTTATCTGCTTTGGTTATAAGAAGGTTGTTTGTGGTAATTTTATTTTTTATGGACTTTATGTTATAATTTTCTTTATTATTGTTATATGAACTATAGTTTTTAAATTTTGAGAAAGCTTGTATGCATTCTGTAGTGGTTAGGTTAAGCCAGTGGTTCCCATACTTTTTTTTCTCATAGACCACTTTAAACATTTTGCTGGATCTGGTGGACCCCTGCAGCTATTACATTTACTAACTTACTTCCAAAACCCGAAAAAGTATATGTCTATGTAAATCTGTGTTGTGGCTATTTTTCAATCAACTATGAGTTGAAAGTTTTCGAAAAAAAGGTGAGAATTTATATTGCTTTGATTATGCTGTGAGTATTGTCATTCAAGCTAAGTTTCAAAGCCAGTCTAAAAAGCGTCTTCATCCAACAGTTGGATTCCTACTTTACTTTTTGTATTCTAAGATTGACTCACAGTACAAGAAACCAATAATCTCCCACTTCGGAGTGGTAAAAGTAAAAATAAATATTTTCTTGTTTTGTAGCTATTTATTCAAACACAAAAATTACTACACTTTTAATTATGTTGTTATAACAGTCTTAGTAGAATCAAAATTTAACATCAAAACTAATACTAAGTTTTGATTATATTGCGACTGTTTTTAAAATAATAATCATTATTAGTTTTGATGTTAACTTTTATCTCAGATTACCATTGTAATCTGAGATAAAAGTTATAATTTTAATGGGAGGGATGTACTTGGTGAATTGACAGCAAATTATCAATATTTGGCTTGAGTTTAGTTAAGTATAACCGTAAATCTCCTCGCTCTGTAATATTTAATCTGCTCCGTTTTTTGTCAACAAGTTTGTTACGGCACTAAAACTGCGTTCGACAAGATATGACGAAGGAAACGCTATGAGAAATTTTGCACAATTCCCCACAGTCCTGGATATTTTTCAGGTATTTGTGCCTGCAGCCAAAATGATTGATACCCTCTTTTGAATGCTACTTTGAGCTCCTCATTAGTGCTAAGCTCGAGTAGCTCTTCTTGCAGTACCACATTTTCCACTTCAGTTTCATCATATGGATTTATTATCCATGGTGGTATATCCATCGACAGAATGTCTTCAAATCTGATTTTAAAATCATCATACAGGGCAATCAAATGTTGAACATACGTCTGAATATCTTCGTCGAGGCATTCTACCTGCGATAAATTTGGAAACTGGGAAAATTCACGTCGACCAATATTTTGCTTCATAAGTTTCAGTTTACCAAGAAAAGCTGAAATTTCACTCTTTGTTTTTATCAAATTGAGGCTGTCCCCTTGTAACTGTAGGTTGAGGTCATTGAATTTTTGAACAAATCTGTCAAATACGCAATGTCTGCTTTGAAATTCATGAGGTTTTCTTTTAAAACAGGATCTTTAGTGTTCAGAAACTCTAAAACAGAGTCGAAAAGCAAATAGAATCTTGATAGACATGCACCTTTCGACAACCAGCGTACTTCGGTATGTAGCAGCAATCGTTGGAAGTCCTCATCATTTTCTTCGCACAACTGTGCAAATAAGCGCGTATTTAATGCATTGCTTCTTATTTTGTTAACTGCATTAATCACAAATTGAAGCGCTTGGTGCAATCTATCACTCAATTTTTTCGCTACTAGATGTTGTCGGTGGATGACACAGTGAATTGCAATTACCTCTGGTATAATCCTTTTAAGATGACTTATAAACCCACGATATCGCCCGACCATGGCAGGAGCTCCATCTGTTGCCACCGAAATAATGTTTGTGAATGCAATTGATTTTTCCGTAAAAAAATCATTCAGAACATTAAAAATTGATTCACCTTTAGTGTCAGTCTTCAAAGTTTTCGCGAATAGTAACTCTTCAAACATTTGTTCGCCTTTGATAAATCGAACATATGCCAATAATAATGCTTCATTGCCAGGTAAAGTTGACTCGTCCAGTTGAATAGAAAAATGAGTTGTTTGCAGATAATTACACAAGAAACTTTCAACATCAGAGCTCATTTCATCAATACGTCTTTGTACAGTGTTGTTACTCAAAGGAATTCTTTTAAGTATGTCAAATGAAGATTTGTGCAGGACAGTTTTAAGACCTCTTCAACAGCAGGCAAAATTAACTCCTCTCCAATGGTATGCGGTTTCCCAGATTTTGCTATAAGTAATGAGATATTGTAAGATGCCCGCAAGCCATCGTCGTTGCTTTCAGACGTTGAAGCGAACATACTATGCACGGTGGGTCTCTTTTCATACTTTTCCTTCAATGTTTGGAAATATTTCAAATCCTTACCTATTTTGTCAGGATGACACCTTCTTAGATGATCTTCCAGCTTCGATGGTTTCATAGAGTCATTGCTCAAGACTTTGTTGCATAAAAGACACATGGGCAATCGCTTGTCTGTATTTGATGGAAGAAAACCAAATTTCAAATATTCAACACTGTACTGTCGACACTTCTTCTTAGATTCAGCCATGTTTCGTATCAATTACTTACCTGTAAATATGAAAAAATGTTTGTTAAGTAATCTTAAAATGATTTAACAAACATAATAGAAGTGGCTTTTTAAGATACAAGTTGCTAACAAATAGATAGGTAGGTACTTACTTTTCCAACACTGGCAAACAATAATATCAATTCACTTTAATTTTCAAAAGTCTGAAAACTACTTCCGTCACTGGTGAACACTTATATAGGTACACTTTCTTTTTGAAATTCCGGAAACAACTGAGTAATGTTTATCATTCGCATTCGTATTTATATTAAAGAAAAATCCAACAAGTTCATGCAAGTTCAGACACGACTTTAACTAGGCGGGCGGGCGGCGCGGCATCGGCGAGTCTTGACACGCTCTTTCTGAATATGGAATATGCAAGTTCTTACAAAAACAATTGCTGAGCTTCTTATAATATTGTCTGCCTATATATATTATTGTCTCCCTTATTCATAGGAGAAGTCAAGTCGGGTCACCTAATACATTTTTATAGACCCCCGTTAACGAGTTGTGGACCCCCATTTTTTTTCCACGCAAGCGTAGACCCCTATCGGGCTCCCGTGGACCCCTGGGGGTCCACCTGGACCACTTTGGGAATCCCGGGGTTAAACTTACATGTTCTATAGGAATTTCATTTAAAAGTGATTCTGTTTTAATGACTAATGTTTCAAAGTCTTTTTTGTTGTGGTTGGAGATCGGGTTAAATTTAAGTCCTGAGTTTATAAGATTCATATTGCTTTTTCTAACAATTATAATTTATCCACTATTCTAATAAAAAATAAAGATAACATAAAGAACATAGATAAATCAGGTGTATACTCTTTGGAATGTGGCACCTGCAACAAAAAATACATAGGACAAACCGGTAGATCTTTCAGATCACGTCTATACGATCATCAATATCATATTGAAAACCCTAATTCTGCACATAAATCAGCCTTTTCCAACCACATAGTTTCACAAAACCACAACTTTGACCCTACCATAGACCTCAAATTTTTACATTTCCTTACTAAAGGACAAATATTAAACCTTTTCGAAATTTTAAAAATCCAAAAACTCTCAAACAAAGACCAGATTTATCCCTAAATGAGATTAATTATGATCTAAATAATTATAAGTTTTTACACATTTTATACAATTAATTTGTTGTGGTTGAAGACGGGTTAATATTTTTGACTTTTATTATTCAATTTTAAGTAATATTTTATATAAATAATAGTTTAATCATAAGTTACAAAGTTGTACAACCAAAAGGTTTTTCAATTCGTTCTATTAGCTTAGTTACACACGAAGATTACAGATCATCTTGTTAAAATTACGAATAACACTCATAGATGGCTCCATATATATTTTTACCTATTTGAGAATTTCGAATATGGATCCCATCTTCAAACATCCCGACATTCATTCCAAGGTCATGTATTTTACTAAAAAATTTTGGATCTGCGTAGTTAAAAAAAGTCTTGAAAATAGATAGTTTAAGCCTAGATATTTGAGACGTTTTTTACCTACCCTTTCGTAAGCAATAAGTATTTCGGCTAACCATCCAACTCCCAGACCTGATAAAAAATAACTTAGTAACTTTATAAAAATACAAATACTTCAATGGTAAAATGTTTTTGAAATACAGGAAAAGATTTTTCTTTAAATGATTTGTATAATTGCGTATAATTTTTTTTTGGTAAAAATTAAGGTGAGTAAACTTGTCAAATTTGAACCTCCCCAACAAACAATACCATATTCCAATCTTGAATTGAGTAATGCAAAGTAGATCTACTTTAAAACTAATAAAGAGCAAGTATATCGAAGGAAGTACAATTTTCGAGACATCACCATCATTCATTTTTGTAATTTCTTTATATGATCTTTCCAGTTTAGCTTACGATCAATTATAGCCCCTAGATATTGAAGATTGTCTTGGTTTTTTGTAAACCGTGAAAAATAAACTTTGTTTTTTTACTAAGAGTAATACTTTTATACAAGAAATTTTTATCGTTAGATGAATAAGATAAGGCAATGTCATCTGCAAAAGCTGTAATAGTACCTAGGCATAAATGATTTATATAAATTGAAAACAACAAAGGCCCCAATACTGAACTCTGCGAAACACCGCATGATACTTTATACGTAGAGCTGCAAGAACCATCTTTGAGAACCTGTTGTTTTCTATCAGAAGGTAGTTATAAAATCAATCATATACAGTGCCTCTAATACCCGCATTCCAAAGTTTTTCTAATAAAATACTATGATTGACCGTAATGCCTTTGTAATGTCAATAAATAGGCTTGTAACAAACCTGCTTTCGTTTAAACCTTCATAGATTTCCGTTAAAAAAATTAATAATGCTCCCTCAGTGTTTTCCTAGCAATAATACCAAATTGAGTTTTTGAAAAATAATTTATTGAATTTAAAAATTCCATTAATCTAAATTTTACCGCTTTCTCAAAAACTTTAGTACTGGCAGTAGCGCAATCAGTCTATAATTGTTAATACCAGTTATACTACCTTTTTTGTAAATTGGGATAATAATAGCATTTTTAAATTGTTGTGGAAATTATTTCCTGTACTTAGGCTAAGATTGAAATAGTATGTCAGAACAGGTCAGATAATTTCTTGCGCAGCTTTTAGAACTAACGATGACAAGACGTCAGCTGCTACTGTTTTTTATTATGTCATTTCGAAATAATGTTCTTTGTTTCGTCCGCTGTTATATCATACATAAAAATAGAATTTTGTATTGACTTTAATTTAAAATTTTTCTAAAGTTCTCGTAACTTTTTAAATCAGGTAAATTAAAGGGCATATTAGATGCTTTTCCAAAGTGTATCTTAAAAGCATTTGCTATTTTATCAAAGGAATCATATGTTACGTTAGTAGGGTCAACAATTTTTTAATCCCAGATTTTAATTTGTTTTTAATGCCAATTAGACTATCGATTAACCACCATTATTCCTTTGATTTGTTTTTAATTTCATTAAATATTTTGTTATAGTAATTTTGTTTGTGATTTTTAATGTCTAAGGATAGTTTGTTTCCGTAGGTTTCAAAATATGATTGTAATTGATTATTATAGGGTTGAGCTGATAAACATTTATACAAGTGATTTTTTTACAACCCTGCTTAACAAATGGTCATTCATCGATGGTTTTCGAAATTCGTTTTGTTTGTTTTTTACTGTTTTAATAGAGGATGAATTTTGAATACAATTTGTATAAATAGAAAGAAAAATTTCTACAGCTGCAGAAACATCGACTACTTCGTATACATTTTTCCAATCAATTGAAGCTAAACTTTTATTTAATAATTTAAAATTAATTTTGTTAAAACTTATTATATCATTGTTTTTGTATGATGTAGTATATTTAGCTGTGTGTATTTTGCAAACTATGATATGATGGTCTGTTATTCTCAAATTAAATGGTTTATCGATAATATTCAATTCGTCTAAAGTTCGTAAAAATACATGATCAATACAAGATTTTGAATTTCCAAATATTCTTGTCGGTTCATTGAACACCCGTTGAAAGCCATTACTAGATAGGTAGTGTGTTTAAGTAAATCATCTGTCTCGGGGGGAACATTTCAATGTTGATATATTCATATTACCAATAATACAAACATTTATATCCTTAATGGTATACATATACTCTAAAAATTCGGCAACTAAAGAAGTGATTGGATAAGCATGTAATCGGTATAGCGCAATAATAGTCAAGGACAGTGGCGGCTCGTGGTCAATTATACTGGGAGGTCAAAAATTAATTTAAAAATAGACATACTTAAAAAAATATAAATAACTCAAATGCACCGCAAAATTTTATACAATCTACAATTCTGTTCAAAATATAGCGATTTTTCGAAACATTCTCATTAAAATCTCTAAGGGATTTTCTGAAAGCATTGTCTAGCTGTGTACGAATATCTTCATTTCCTACAGTTGCAAAATTTACCGAGCATTTCATGTGTTCTGCAGACGAAACATGTTTTTTTATTTCCTCTTTTAAATGTTTTAAATCTCTGACACCGGATTTGGACTATAGCGAGTCTGACGAGTCTTTAGAAAATAATAAACAAACAAAACAGTAAAATACATTTGATACTTCACAACCACATATCCAGTTAGCTAAATCGTACATTACCTTGCGAAAGTTTCGATGAACATCTTTATTTTGTCTTTGCTAGTCTGTCGTAAACTTAGTTCTGGCAAAGGACGACCATTTGCCTTGAACTCAACTAATTTTGTAAAATTAAGTTTGTTAGCACTTTTTAGTTGTTTAATTTTCTGCACTACCGACATTTTCTATTATAGCGCATGCACACGCGAATCAAAAATAGTATTTTTAGAAAACAACACAACAACAGTAAAACATATCAATATAAATTCTTAAATTGATTTAAAACACGCGAAAATCGAATCAAAAATCGAGCGTAGTTGTACACTCTATACGAAGTCGACATAAACTGCGGGATCCGGCTCATGACCCAAAGTTGATTATTGTTTCGGACGTTCGCGTTTATTCGGGCGCTGCACGTTTTTCGAGTTTTTCCGGGTAGATCTAATTCAATGAGGACAATTCGCACCGCCAGCCCAAGGTTGAAGAGGATGAATTACGAACGACGGCCGATAAATTTTAAGTTATTATACTTGCGACTTTTGCGAGTAAATTACCTATTTTAATAAAACACGTAATAATTAATATTTGTTTATATATTGTCAACATTTTTGGGAGGTCATTGACCAATTGACCATATGGACAAGCCGCCACTGGCTCAAGGAGACGGAGTGAGGAAGAGATAGTTTAACCATTGACTTTATAATCAATGGTTTAACGTAGAGACAGTCTGCTGTTTGCAATGTTACCAATTGACTTATGCATTCATAATCTTCACAAACATACACAGCCACTCCTCCCGCCGCCTGGACATTGTTACACTTAGTAAATAAATTATACCCATTTAATTTATAACAATCTACTGTGTGTTCTTTTAATCCATATTTCTGAGACTACTATTATATGGGATTTTATTTTTAAGCTAGATAATTGAATCGTGAAGTCATCAAAGTTAGCCCGCAAACTGCGCATATTTTAGTGTAACAAAATCAAATCACAATTTTCCTTTAAATAATACTCTATCGCATTTACCAGATTGCTAATTTTAACATAGAATAAGTGTGATACATATTTACTTTAAGATAAAATTAAATTTATGTTTAACTATAAATTGAATCTGTTCGATTTATATAATTGCATTTTATTTAATAGAATTTAAATCATTCAGTGATAATAATACAAACACAGTTGAGTAATCTTCCTTTCTTAAATGAATTTTCCCATTGCGAACCCTTAGATACTTGAAGCCTCGTTGTCGTTTCAAATCTGTCGCAGCCGAATACACACGTCGCCTTGCCTGGCTTAAGCTCTCGTTAATATAAATTGGATGACTTATATGCATGTTTAATTGACGAGTTGTAAAATCTTTTTTTTCTTTCTTTTTTGTAAAAATTTTATTTTGTCAGTTATTCTGACAAACTTTACAATAATGCCTGGAGAATCTTTATTACTGCTTGACTTGACAATTCTTCTGCTTCATGGTCTCATCTATCTTAAAATTGATGGCGTCACCAACAAGCTTAACCACGTCTTCTATTACTTCTCCATCCTCTTGAGGAATGCCATGAATTTCGATAGTGTTTTGCTTAAAGTATTGTTCGGCGTCATCCAGACGTAGAGTTAAATCATTTACTTCCTTTTTAAGTTGCGCGATTTTTTCTTGTGGATTAATAATTAATGAAGTCAGTAGAGAACATTGTTAATTCAAGACCACTAACTCAAGTCTCAAGTGATCCAGCTGACCCACTTCTAATCACGCCGAATCATTTGCTAAGAGGACATCGTTTCGAAGGAGGAACATTTCCAGAATTAACTACTACTACTGATGAAACAATACGCAAGAGATACAGGATCTTCAACGTTACGTAGATCGTTTTTGGGACCAGTAGACGAAGTTTTACTTACCAGCATTAGTCAATAGAAGTAAGTGGCACAAACATGGAGAACCGGTTCAAGATGGTGAAATTGTTTTCATCGTGGATGACAACATTACAAAAAACACTTGGAAGAGAGGAGTCGTCCCTAAACTTTATTCTGGAGCGGACAAACTGGTGAGAAATGTGGTCGTGAGGGTGAGAACCTTCGGGAAGGAAGCTGTGTCAGTCTACAAAAGAAACATCAATAAACTTTGTGTTTGAGGTTGAACACAGAAATGGATTCAATTCCAGGAAACAAAAGCAAAATAGCGAGATTATGGTTGTTGTTGTTGTCAAGATAAAAAGTCTTTGTATAAACATTATATATCTTTTACATCTATAATAAAAAATATGACTTATAAAGACTGCAATATGTGGATATACAAAGACGGACAAACACAAGTACGGGCAAGATAAATGCGCACACCGTCAATTGCGGACCACGTTATAAGCTCACAGTTATAATAACGGACATGCAAAAATTCATACATACTTAAAAGTTGTTTTCAAGTGATCGGAAGTTAGATGTAGTCGGGGGTAAACGGTATTGGTTGTGAGGTTACAGTTATTACAATTTCTTGCTTTAAAAATTACACATATAATAACAATTTCAAAAACAAACTTTTTTTTTACATACAATTTGTTTTAATGAATTTAAATTGTTTTCATGTGTTTTCATTCATTCGACAGAATCGTTTTTTTTCATAAATTGACTCAAACCAACTTAAGAACACAGTAAACTAAAGTGTTTAGGTAAACATTTTTTTCACGTGGTTCTTGACAACGTAATAGAAAAAATATAGTCGCAACGCTGTTAAAATCGTGGTTGAAGTTTTGTATCGTTCACATATTTTGTAAATAGCGTCAAAGAAATTCACGAATCTATTCCATTAGCAATTGACGAAAGTATAACATTAAATCAAGTACTAAACAAATTGACTCTAAAAGACAATTAGAAGAAATAATTAAAATAATTAAAAAATCAAACAGTGTTGACACATGATGCTTTTCCGGTGATAGGAGTTGTTTTAGAAGACATCATAAATTAATCTTAGAAACAGGGGTAGTTTCTAATATTTGAAAAATAAATACGGTTATTCTTATCCCAAAAATACAAATACAAAACATGCGAGGATTTTCGTCCAATTAACATATTACCTAAATTTGAACAAATTTTAAAAATAGTAGTAAAACGAGTATTTAGAACCGCAAAATATAATTGGTGATTCACAATTGGGTTTCAGAAGTAAACATTCTTGCGAAACAGCAAATTTTATTCTTGCAAATTGTAAAAACGAATTAGAAGAAGATCAAGTCATAATAGCGGTTTTTGTACATTTAAAACGTTATTGTAGACAATAAACTAAAATTTAGTAAAAATCACCTAATCTTAATTTTCATGCTAAATACCTGTAATTGCATATTTGAATATAACTTTTAATTTTAAACAACTTTACTTCATAAAATTTTTCTGTATTGTAAAAAATAAAGGTACTTTACTCTAGAGTAAGATTAATATTTTTTAACAAACCTCGTATACGGCTTAAAATAAGAAATATCTGATGATTGCATTTTAGGTTTAAGATAATGCAGAACTTTTTATGAAGAATAACTTTTTTCTTAAAACTAATAATAAAAAAGTTTCCCATATGAGTCCAACTTAAGTAGACGTAAAATTAAAAGTTGTATTATAATAACCATTGTGTTTTTTTAAAGAGGGATTTCTGTTCTTTAATTTAATGCATAAATTGTTTCTTATATTTAAAAAATGTAGTCCTAGTGATTGTACAAAAACTTTAAATGCGTTCGTACCGTTACACTTAAATAGCCATAACTAAGTTACTTTTTAAGATATCAACTTGATTTTGGTGTGGAAATATTTGTAATTTACTCCTTTATCAAAAAAGATAATAACTTAATTTTGAAACTTTGGGACAACTGGTCTCTTTTAGCTTTCCGCATCACATATTGTGTAAATTCATTATCCCTAAAAACAAAACTTCAGAAACTTATATATTTTTTAAAGCTCAATAACGAAATGCTATTTATTTATATCATCACCCACTATGATTATCATTTAAAATAACAAAGTTAAGTTCTCGTAAGTATAATTACAATCAAATGTTCTCATAAAAATAGTTATTTATGTATAATTTTTTTATTTTTTTTTTTTTTTTTTTTTTCCAAGGCACTAAATTTTGATTTTTCCTTTTTGAAAAAACATTAATTTAAAAAAAAAAATTGCGGGGGAAAATATTTTTTTTTTTTTTATAACAAAAAATAAAATAAAATAAAATTTTATTTTAATTTTTTTAATTGTTTTTATTAAATTTTTTTATTTTATTTAAAAAAATTTTGTTTGGGAAAAAAAATTTAAAAACTAATTTTTTTTTTTATTTTTACTTTTATGAAAAAAATATTTAAAAAAAATTTTTTTTTATTTTATTTTTTTTTTGAATTTTTTTTTTTTTTTAAAAAATTTTTTTTTTTTTTTTTTATATTTTTTTTTTTTTTTTATTTGGGGGGGGGGGGGGGGGGGGGGGGGGGGGGGGGGGGTTTTGGTTGGGGGGGGGGGGGGGGGTTTTTGTTGGGGGGGGGGGGGGGGGGGGTTGTTGGGGTGGGGGGGGGGGGGTTGTGTTTTTGTCACTAGGCCGAGAAACTAGGCCCTGTTTTGCGAGTGTGAGCACAATGTTGTGGGGCGAGGCGAAGCCGAGGCCCCATAAGTGCGAATACTCGCAAAACAGTTTCTGGACGTGTGTCACACAAAATTTTTTAGGTCGACAAATTTTAAATGTTTAAAATAGGTAAATCTTTTGTGTAAAATTTTGACACTAAAGAATTTTTTTTGTTGGTATCAGTCGAATTTGTTTTCTAATATTTAAATTCAAAAATGTAGTAGTTATTGTTGGCTTTTTATTCTTATAAATAAAAAAATGAAAGATAATACATCAGTACACTTAAAGATGTGGCACGCAATATGGTTCGTAACTTTATAACGAATCGATTTTGTTGACATTTTCAAAAACTTATAAGTGAAGTACCTAATAAATTATCTCCTGATAATAATTCTACTGTGTCTCACACAAATAAATGGCTAAAACTAAATTATAACTAACATAACCTAGTCTAAATTCGTACCTACTACCCACTGAACAGTTCAGTGCTACTACCCTAAACGTAACCTAGGAGTGTAACTTAAGTATCCTACACTAACTGAACCTGCAATATAAATAACTTTGAGCACAAATTCAGAAGTTGTAAAACCATGGACTTCCTACATTGCAAAAGTATAATGGCTTTTAGCATCGTTAACATTTGTGCACATAGGAAGCCGATCTGATTAAACCGACATGGGGGCTTGAAAAGCACTGTAGTTAGTTAGTAAGTCCAGCTCTCCCTTACACCGACTTCATTCCATTCATTGATGTTCAAAATTTTCAGTGCTTTTCACAATTACCTAATCGTCAAATTCAAGGTAGTTATTCTTGCAGTGGGACTCTACAAATCAAATTAAATGATGGGAATTTACCCAATATTAACTTATACAAATGTACTTACTACTACATTGCTACTAGGTCAAATCGACATTCGAGATATGATTCATCTATAGCCCAAAATGGAATAAAAATTAGGCAAAATAGAATCGTAATCGATCAGATGCATTGAAATTGTCACTCAGTAACTAAAATCACAACAAAATAGTGTCGTAAAATTGAAATCGAAAACAGAGTAGCTATGAATTACCGTCACGTTCAATCGAAATCCTTCAAATCAGCTATCCTAAACAATAAAAAATAGGTACCCTGACAATAAGTAGAATTCAAGTAATTTGAAAGTCGACGCATTTAACTGGAGTTAACATGTTACTGCACTGACAATTCTCCAATTGATTAAAGATTGCTTGCAGCTGCATCAGTGTCCGACAAGAAAACGAATTCTATCAGACGTTTTCAGATTTTGATTTGCAGGTCGGGTTTAGATTTGATAAGTCACAGATTAGGATTAACTGTTCGAAATAGAACTTATATGAGTCCAAAACTCAGGTAATAACCATGTTTTAAATAAAAACGGTATTTAATTATAACCTACAATATTAAAAGTGTATAAATATACGAATACAATTTTTATGTTACATACTGCAAAATTTCCAACATACTCGGGCTTTACAATTTGTGATTAAGTGCAAACCCTTGAATTCTTGTTTTTTAGTTAAATTTTAATCCAAAATTGAACATAAATTGAGCGTTAAATATTGGTCAAATGTTACATCAGAGAAAATTTGTGTGGTTATATTCCCTAGAAGGCTAGAAGGTTATATTCTCAACATTTGTCATATGTCATACGCGACCCAATCGACCTGCCCTCTCGTGTTACCAAACATTAGTAAATTTTTACCGGCCTAGGCCGGTAATCAACAATTTTCCGGCCGATTTGTAAGTTAGTGTTTCTGGACGGAGGCTTGAAAAAAAAATTAAAATAGCTTTAACTTTTGAAGTAATTCCTTTCGAATGCGTTAAATTGAACAAAACTATATACAAAGACGAAGATCAAAATAAAATATTAAATGCTCTCTATACGCCCTGATCTTTAATACCTATTATTTGAAGTATTTTCTCTACATTTATTCTACTATAATAAAAAAAAATGTATGATTTTGGTTTTACGGTTTTCATAAAGTTGCAGGACTGCTGGTATAGAACACCACGTGTGAAGGTAGGTATTTAAAAGGGTTGCACGAGAGAAATCGCCTAGGAAATAAATTTACAAAACCAAAGAAATATTTGTATTCTTTTCAACTGCATAAAGCAATAATCAGATTTAATTTGAGTTGCTTCCTACAAATTATGTTTATATTTTCAAAACAATGTCGGAAGTACAACACAGTCGTTTCGAAAAATCATTGGGTTTGCTAACAACAAAATTTGTAAATTTATTACAAAAATCACAAGGAGGAGTTTTGGATTTAAAATTAGTAAGTAAATGGTTGTGCGTATTTTATTTTCTATTGCATTATTTTGACAGGCCGCAGATTTGCTTGCTGTCCGACAAAAACGCCGAATATACGACATAACAAATGTTTTAGAAGGAATTGGTTTAATCGAAAAAAAGAGCAAGAATAGTATTCAATGGAAGTCAGTCGATTATAATTTTTATTTATTAAAATATTTAATATGTTTGTTTGTAGACCGTTAGCTTATAAAGACACGCTCCCGGGTGGTAATGCCCAAGAGTTCTCTGCCAAAATAGTGCACTTAAAAGAAGAAATAGAAAAATTAGATGACTATGAAACTGCTTTAGACCAACATAAAAGCCGAATTGAACAAAATATTAAAAATATTACAGACGATATTGATAACAAGAAATTTTTATACTTAACCAATGATGATTTTAGCAGATGCTTCGAATTGATGATACACTTGCGATTATCAACACACCTCTTAGTAGTACATTACAATTAGAGGTAATTTGCATGTTTGACAAACATATTATTTCTTAAATTTAAGACTATTACGGTTCTATTGTTTTACGGATTTAATTTAAGAAACTGTCAACTCTTAAAAACTTTCTTAACATTTGGTTTAATTGCAATAATCAGATTTTACATTAGGACCCCATAACTTTTTAGTAACTTCTATTATTTGATAGAATAAATATTTTTCTAAATCTACCACGACAACTATATAAGTGTGAACATGTGAAGAAGCACCTGTGTCGAGGTGCCCAATGATGACCACAACAGAACTGAGTGGTTTACTTTAACAACCTTCTTTTAAAAAGGAACCCAGGCACACCTGGCCTCAAAACATGCAGTTTTTATGATTCCAAGAAAAGTGTTAACCTTGTCAGGTCAAGAGAATTTAAAATTTTTTTGTTTAAATAAGAATCGAATATGCAACATAGGTTTTCATACATTGTCGGATATGATCTGATTCTGGTAAATGGTTTCTAATTTTGACGTTCACGTACCTAAACCCCCTTCCCCCCACATTGTTCATTGAAAATCCAATATCAGAAATTATGAGCTTTTGTCGTAATGTGTTCCCTATTTTTGAGCTGAGCCATTTAACAGAAATTCATGCTTTTCAGTGGGGAAGGAAAACGTGTGTTCTGAGCCACCCCACTGTTGAAAATTAGTTTTTAAATTATAGGAGTATTTTATAAACAATCAGAATTCGTAGTTTTGATTTTTGAATTCTACCCCTCTACGAGTCATCACCACATTTTACATGCCCAGTTGAGAAAGACATACCTTGAAAATCAGTCGTATAGAAAAATTCTTTTGCAGGAATTATAACCAAATTATGAGCACTCAAATTACTCTAAATCGAATTTTTCTGCATCATTACTCTGCAAGCCACCGTCGTGACTGGCACTTCCTTGAAAATCGGTTTAACCGAAAAATATTTTGGATGGATATTGAGAGACAAAATACAACCCCTCTCTGAGAGATTCCCGCATTTCGTAATCGCAGTCTAGAGAGTTGTACCCTGAATACTACGAGGCGTGTTTTAAAGTAAGGACCGTTTTGCAATAAAAAAAAATAACAAGTAAATATTTTTCAACAAAATTTTTTTTATTTGAAACTTTACTTTTCTACAAAATTCCCATTAATATTAAGGCACTTATCGTATCGTGGGACTAGCTTTTGTATTCCATCGTCAAAGAAGGACGCCGCCTGATTTAGATAGCCACTGCATCACGGTCGTTTTTACTTCGTCATCATCGGTAAGGCGCTGCCACTGATGCTTCTTCAAGTGCAGAAACAAATGGTAGTCGCTCGGCGTGAGATCGGGACTATAGTGTGGGTGGTCGAATTGTTCCCATCCTAAAGAAGCGATAAGGTCTTGGGTACGATTTGCCGTATGTGGACGGGCATTATCATGGAGCAAAACGATACCCGCACTCAGTATGCCACGCCCTTTGTTCTGAATTGCGCGGCGCAGTTTTTGTAATGTCTCATAGTACCCTACTGCATTCATTGTGTCCCCTCGAGGCAAAAAATCGACCAGCAACACACCCTTTCTGTCCCAAAACACCGTGTACATGATTTTCTGAGCAGAAATGGTTTGTTTGAATTTCACTTTCCTAGGGGATGATGAATGCCGTCATTCCATTGACTGTTGCTTCGATTCCGGTGTTTACGTAGGCTACCCATGTTTCGTCGCCTGTGACAATATGGCTTAAAAAATCATCCCCCTCATTACTGTATCGCTCAAGAAAACTTAATGCATCGTCTAATCGTTTGGTTTTGTGCTCCTCAGTCAACATTTTCGGCACCCAGCGTGAACACAATGTCCGATAATTTAAACGTTCGGACACAATTTCATAAAGTACGCTTCTTGAGACAGCACGAAACTGTTCAGATAAGGACGAAATTGTGAATCGTCTGTTCTCTTTTACTTTAGACTCCATTTTTTGAATCAAGTTATCGGTAATGACTGAAGATCGCCCACTTCGTTTTTCATCGTGAATGTTTGTGCGGCCATCTTTAAATGCCCTAACCCATTTCCGCACCATTCCAACACTCATAATGCTTTCACCATAAACATGACTGATTTGGCGATGAATGTTAGCTGAGTTGAAGCATGCACTTTACAGTCAGCGGCATTTTACAATTACGCAAACAGACAGCTACACGACGCGCATGCGCTAAACCGAGACCGCAGTGCTGCGGCGGCGAAAATTGAAAACGGTACACGCCTCGTATTTTTGATACCACCTTTCTCTAAGCCATCCCTTCGTTTTGTAATCGTAGTCAGAATAAGATCCTGAAAATCAGTGGAATCAAAGAAATTATGTCTTAAATCTTTAGATTCTTAGAACATATAACTAGTGGAACAAGCATTCATTTGTGTAGTTGGTTCAAATAAGATTAACAAGGATAGATATACAATTGATTAAACGTTTGCACATGCACGCGTAAACTTTCAATTTCGAAGCATTGTTTTTTGATTAACCTAAAATTTTTGTGTCAAATAAAATAGTACTTGTCATCTATTACATTGTTCATAAACAGAGATTGCGTATTAACGATCAGTTCGAGTTATAAGTTTATCTTTGTTTTATTTCGACCAAGTTACATTTTTATTTCTCTCAATCCTCTTTGAACCTGATTTTTGTACAACTTAAATTGAGTATGGTCGTTCCACTAGTTATATGTTCTAAGCCTAAATCGAGTATATTAGCTTTATCTCTCTACAGGCCACTCCCGCGTTTCGTCATCGCAATTAAAAAAAATCAGTCGAATCGAAAAATTATTTTGCAAGAATGATTACTGATTTATGAGGAGACAATGTATCTTAAATTCAATTTGTGAGGTCCAATCCCCGCGTTTCGTAGTCGCAGTCAATAGAGAAGTGCCCGATGCCCTCCCGACCTCCGTCCGTATGTAAACAATATATCAGGAAATATTTATAAAACTTTCCATATCGGCCTTATTTATAATAGTGCCGATCTGATTAGATTTTTTCTTCAAATACAAGTTTTTTGATCTGATAAGTAATTAGTGAGATGTGACTATGACGTGACACTAATTATTTTAACAATCTCTACCAATATTAATTACACAAACAAAGTAATGAAATGAAGGTTGTTTAAAATTTCATATTTTGTGTAAATTATTATTTTCTAAAACGCAATTTTCATTTTCTTTTCATTTTCAACTCGTCTTAAAAGAAACGTGGGCGCGGTACCTTGTTTTGTCCCGACCTAACGGAACGGTAGTAGGTAGCAGGAAGCGTTCGTATTAATCGCTTACCAGTAGATACATTTAACAATTGTTAGGTAAAATTTATAATTGGATTTTAAAAATGCTTCTCCGTGCACTTTTTCTTCTTTCTTAAACGTTGATTTTTTTCTACCACGAATCTTTTTTTTTTACTTTTTCTATGAAAATTATTAAATTGTGAGTTGCGAAGTTGTTAGACGTTTATCTTATTTTTCGAACAAAGTGTTTTAAATCGCCGCACACTTTCGATACTTCTTTACACGTTTGTTAATATCAGAACGATGTGTAGTTTTGCCCTAAACACTTGTTTATTATATGCGAGGCACTTGATTGAGTTGATGTGATCCTAATTCAACTTCCTTGTATTATGCGATCTGACTTTATTGCATGTAGAGTAATTGTCCCAGTAATGGACACCCAAGAAAAAATATTTGTGTCAAGATTGTTAAAAATTACGATGTTTTATTAAAAGACATCTGAATTTTTGTTTGCTTTCTTTTAGTATACATTCCAACCTATAAGTTCATAAACAAAATTTATTTATATTTTTTTTAATTGTCCAATGTGCCGGTGATGGACCAATTATTACCAATAATGAAGACGATCTGGGTGAGTAATGGACATGGTTAAACTTTTGAATTTTTTTAATATTTGTTCATTTCAAGTAACTGTAGTGATCTCGTTGGGTCTTTTGTTGCGGTTCTGCAATGTTGCATGCAATGTCTTTTTTAAAATAATACAAAACATGGTTTTAAAGGGACATTTTTATGTACTCTATGCAAGAACCGTATACCGAGCTTCTGCTCCTTCTCCATCACTCTTCAAGATAAAACCTGTATAAATAACTCTGACACATTTTCCTATGAAGAGGAACAACACGCAGAATTTTCTAATCAGGATACCTACTGCGGAGAACCCCAAACTGTTTGGCGGCTTGTTTTTAGCTTATTTAATCATTTGGACACCTTTCTCGATGATTTCGTCAAAATAAGAGAAAAAAACTATTTTGTTTTGACTTGTCTTCCTTTTTGTTTTTCGCATTGCCCTATAAGTAAAAATGAAATCCACGCGTTAATAACATACCTGGATACATTTAAATTGAAATTAAATTAAGATTTTCAAAATTATTTTGGTATGTTTACTTATTTCAGTACTGGTGCAATTTCCGGGACAGTTACCCTATTTGACTAGGTCGGTGCTGATGGGACACGGTTGTGAATATTGTACTTTCTGTTTTAACAATACGTTACTGTTTTATGTTGATGAAATGCCGAGGTGTTGTTTGTGTTGTTTACATTCCGCGTTTTTGGGAAACTATATTACCTTATGCGAATACAAAATTCATTTTTTAAGTTAAACATGTATATTTATAACATGATCCGGACAAATCGCCGAATGGACAAACCGCCGAATAGACAAAACGCCGCATTTGTAGACAAATTGCCGAAAAACTTCTGTGGACTAATCGCCGAATGTGGTCAAAACGCCAAAAAGTAGAAAACGACACCTTAGCGATGGTAATCTGGCGTCGTCTCCGAACTCCAACTGAATCCGCGGACAAAAGTGTTTTTGCGCACAAAACGCCGAAAATGCTTCCGTGGACAAATCGCCGAAAATATTTCTGTGGATAAATCGCCGATAATGTTACTGTGGACAATCATTTTAAGTTGTTTTATGTGATCGGGGGTGAACGGTGTTGGTTGGTAGGTTACAGTTATTACAATTTCTTTCTTTAAAAAAAAATTACACTCATAATAATTTAAAAACAAACTTTTTTTCACGTAAGAGCATACTTGTTGAATACGACTCTTTCGAGCCAACGTACTGTAGTCCACAGAAGCATTTTCGGTGTTTTGTCCTTAGATTCAGTTTAAGTTCGGGGACGAAAAAAAAAAAAAAAAAAAAAAAAAAAAAAAAGACGGAGCTCGAATTCTTGAACTGTGAGGGCGAGAGAGGAGAGGAGAAAGGATCTGCAGTTGCAGTGGACAAATATTAAAAGGTCAAAGTTGACCATGTCCAGTCTCGCAGATATCAATCGTGTTGGTGAAATAATTGGTCCGCCTCAACTACGATAGTGGTAAAATATAAATAAAGACACTGTTATATATAGTGGAATGTATACTAAGAAAGCAAGCAAAGAATTCGAATGATGGCAATAAACATCGTGGTACAACAGTGTGACACAAACGACACTTCTTGGGTGTACGTACTGGGACAGTACTCTACGTAGAATACGCATATTTAAGGAAGTTGGTGGATCGAAGTGCCTCTACTGTAAACAAGTGTTTGACAAAAACACATCGTTTGATATTAACAAACGATATCAGAATGATGCGGCGCGCTTTGTTCGAGAAAATGAATAAACGTCTAACGGCTGCAACTCTGAACAACGCAGGCCACACAAAAATAGATTCGTGTTAGAAAAAATCGAGAAGCGTTGAAGAAAGAAGTGCGAAGCTATTTTTAGTATGAAGGTACCCAACTGTGTTAAATGTATCTGCTGACAACGTGTCCCCGAAGACGCTCAGGTCGAGGACAAAAAACAGACACTTTGCCACGGGTAATGAAAGAAAATAAAGTGCATTTTTAGAAAATATTACACAAATATGAAATTTTCAAAGTGCTGCCATTTCAAAATACTGTTCGTGTAGTAATATTGGTAAGTGTTAAAACTGCGATCTGAGTACGCCTCGCTAGTACACTTATCAGATCAAAAAACATTTGAAAGAAAATCTAATCGAGTCGACTAGTATAAGCTCAAGGCCGATAGCGCAAAGTTTGCATAATATTTCTGATCTATGATACGGACGAGGAGGTGGAGGTATCGGCACTGTACGACTGCGACTACAGCTGCAGTGGACTCACAAGTATTTAAGATACATTGTCTCCTCATAAATCGTAATCATTCTTGCAAGCAGCCCACCGATTCATTGTTTACGTGACAACGCCCAGCGGGAAGTGGCCTGTGAGCGCAAGCTGTTCATCTCCGTTGGCTGAAGTATACAACTGGTGGAACGACCATACTCGTGAGATGTACAAATCGGAGTTCCAGGGTTGGCTGAAATGTGGCTGGTCAGCAAAACAAAGTAGGCTTCGAGCGATCGTTAGCCATTGGCATGAGCAATAGCGGCAGGTGACGAAGTACTATTTTATTTGACACCAAGCAGGTTGTCAAAAACAATATCGGCGTTTACGCGTGCGTATTAAGATGGCGTATCTTGCTCGCGTTAATCTTATTTGACCAACTACACAAATGGTCTTTGTTCACTAGTTATATGTTCACAGAATCTAAGATTTAAGACATAATTTCTTTGATTCCACTGATTTTCCGGTTATTCACGACAAACGAAGGAAGAAATCTGAAGGTATTATCAAAATACGGGCGTATACCATTACTATTTCGCCACGGCGCGTCGTATAACTGTCTGACTGGCTATTGTATGACTGCGAGTGCATCGCTGTCAGCATTCATCGCCAAATCGATAAATAGTGGTGGCGATATGTGTTGAGTGCGGAAATAGTGGGGCTGGCCCCAGATGGCCGCACAAAGTGAGCGATCTTCAGTCGTACCGTAACGATTTCAAAAAATGAGTCACAGCAAAGGCAGACGTTCTGAACTAAAAGTCCTTATCTGAGCCGGTTTCGTGCTTTGACTCAGAAAGCTTGGCCGGGTATCGGTTATGAATACGCTGAGTATACTGAAAAACGACTGGCAAATATAGACGTACGTCGTGATACGTATTTTTAGCCGCTATTGTCGACGTTTAGTTATGGGTAACCGCTGCCAGGATCGAGAAGCGGCGGTCAATGTTGTTTGGCATCTGAAAGATGAGGGAATTCAAGCAGGTAAAACACTGCTCAGCGTGGTTGCTGGTCGTTACGCACCGGCGTGCTGAAGTAAAGTACTATGTTACAAACTGCGCCGCACAGTGGAACGAGGCGTACGAAGAGTGAACTGTCGTTTTAGCGCCATGTTGCTCCCATACGTCGTACCCAGACATCGCTGGCGTCGACCGCAGTCCCGATCCGCCGGCGACTACCGACTGGACTCTGCGCTGGCATCGGTGGCAACGTATGATGATGAAGCGTTGAAGCTGTCGGGCGGCGTGATCTGAAGCTGGTCACGCATTACGATAGTGCCTGTAATGAGGCCTGTAAGAAAGTAAAGTTTCAGAGCTGTTGAAAAATATTTACTGTTGTTTTGTTGAAAAACAGTCGCTACTGCAAAAACACGCCTCTCTGAAGACTGCGATGCGAATCTCTCGAAAGGGGATTGCACGACTTCTCCAGCTGTGCCAGTCTGACGATGACTGCAGTAATGATGCGGAAAAGTTGATTTAGGTAACTCACTGGCCGGTTATATTCACTGCAAAAAACGTTTTCAGGTCTTTATCAACTGGGCATGTTGATATTCAAATGAAGAAGGCAGGAAAATCAGGCTTCACGAACCTGATTATTTATAATCCTATAATTAAAACTGGTGATTGAACTCCAGGAGCTACACACACTAATAATTTCTGACCAAATAACAAAAGCACCGCAACTACGATATTGAACCTCGAGAGAAAGGAGTTTCAAATCGTGAGAACATTAGAAACCATTTATCGGGTATATCGACAATGTATGAAAAACCTATGTTCATATTCGATTCTTATTTAAGCAAAAAATTTTAAATTGTGACACCTGTTCAAGGGTGTGCCACACTTAGGTCCATAAAAAACTTCCTGTTTGAGCTGACTGTCTACCTGAGTTCTTACAGAAAGGTCAGTAAACCTCCAGTTCTGTTAATGATCACTCGACCACGAAATGCTTCTTCACACTGCTAATTGTAGTGACAAATTAGAAAAATATTTATTCTGTCAAAAATAATAGAGACCTAAAAAAGTATGAAGTCTAGTAAAACTCTGATATTACAGTAAGCAAATGTTAAAGAAAGTTTTCAGGATTGAACAACTGTAAATTAAATCAGAAACTGTAAATTTAAATAATATTAAATATTTAAGAAATATGTGTTTGTCAAGCTATGCAAACCTCTAATTAAAGTACTACTAAGTGTGTTGACAATGCAAAAGTGCATATGTCAGGCCGGCATCTCTGCTAAAATAATCATTGGCAGAAATATACTTCTTGTTATGTATAGATGTAATAATGCAATATTTTGTTCAATATTTACTCTTATAGTCGTATCTATTTTTCTATTTCTTTGAGATGCACTGGCTTGAGAAACTTCTTTGAACACCCACCGAGGAAGCGGTCTACAAACAAGCATATTAAATATTGCAATAAATAAGAATTATAATCGACGACTTCCGACCAGGTAAACCAATTCCTTCTAGGCGACTATTTATGTCATCTGACTAGGCTGTTTTGTCGGACAGCAACAAATGCGTATGCCCGCAAATCCCAGCCACCACTTGCCATTTTTGTAATAAATTGTAAGCAACGATAACTAGAGCCAAGCCCTCTGAGCCGACCTTTTATGCAGATTGAAAAAAGTACCATCTTCGCTGGTTTTAAGCAAATTTGACTCTAGGCGATTGCTTCACCGTGATTTTCTGCCAGCAGTCCTGACAAATCTCACATTTTATTATAGTAGAATAAATGTGAAGAAAGCTGCTTTCAAACTGGTATTAGATCGGGAAGCGTGGCTTTTGTAAAAGCACGTCTTTCGTCTTTGTATATAGTTTTGTTCAGACTGCTTGCATTCATTACTCAAAGGTAAAGCTGACACAGGCGCAACCTCAGATCTGTACTGTGTTTACGGAAGAGCCGAGTGCGTATGACATATATGACAAATGTTGAGAGTATAACCTTCACAGCGCTGCAGAAAGGAATGTAACCACACAAGGAATTTTACTCTGATCAGCATTTGACAATATTTAACAGCTCAATTATGTTCAACTTTAGTTAAGTAACTAAAAACAGAGGGTGAAATTTTACGCAATCACAAATTCGTAGCTTATTTACGATATCTGTTATAAAAAGTATTATTCTGTGAGTTATAATTAAATATGGGCCACTGTTAAAACATGGTTATACTACAGTTTTGGACTCATATATTCTATTTCGAGCAGTTAATCTTGGTCTGTGACTTATCAAGTAAACCCGACACCTGCAAAATCGAAATACGAGAAAATGCGATAAATCGTTATAACGTCGGTTGCGATACGGCTACCTTGTCTCTAATCAGCGGAGGAATTGTGGAATGCGTAACATGTTAACTCAGTTAAGCTAGATAGACTTTCAAATTACTTGTACTATTGTCGAAATTCCTGACCGGCACAGAACAGCATTTGAGAAAAGTTTCGGTGTTTGTGAACGATGATCATAACTACTGTTTCATTCTACCACGACACTGCCTGATTTTAGTTACAGTGACAACACGCTCTGATCATTACATTCTATTAATTCTACGAGCTCGAGCCATTGTAACTGTGTAGTAGTAAATACGACTATAAATTAATATTGAACAGAATTTCCATCGTGGCGATTTAATAAGTACTGCGAAATACCTTGAGCTGATGATTGGAAACGGTATTGAAAGCACTGAAAATTTTTTGGTCAACAATGAAATAATCGGCAAGAAAGCTGAACACAACAACTGCAGTGCTTTCAAGTCGACTATGATGCTGGAAATGTTAACGATGCTTAAAAAGCAACCTTTTGCAGCATGGAAAGTCGTGGACAACTAATTTGCTCCAACACAGGACTAGAACCAGTGTGAGATTTCTTTTAAGTTACTCTTAGGTGTTTAAATAGTAACACAAGGCTTTGTTGATCATTACAATTTAAATTATGTTATTATAATTGGTTAGCCATTATTGGTACCTAATAGAAAATATCGGGAGATATTGACCCAGTAGGCATCAGATTTGAAAAATGTCAACAAAAAATCATTCGTTATAAAGACCACGAACCATAGCTGCGTACCCATGTACGATGTGACCCATCTTTTCATTTTTTATTTATAAGAACAAAAAGCCAACAGCAACTACTGACACAATTTATGTTAGAAAAGCTGAAATTCGACGATGCAACAAGAACTAACTTTAGTGTCAGAGCTTAAAAAATTTACCTGTGGCATTTAAAAATTTATCGACCACACTTATCAGGGCTCGGCAAGCACAACCCACGGCGTGATAACCACGCTCACAAAAACGTTTCTGACTAGTGACACAAAACATCGCTTTCGAAAATCGTCACTAAAGCAACAAATTGACAACAATGAAATCGGCATAAATGATAAATTACAGAATGATTTTAAGTTCACTATTTCTCCGGTAAGATATTAAGTACGAATCGCACATGCGATGCGCTGAAAATGAAAACATTATCAGCAAGAAACGCTAATCGATTTAATTTTAATTTCGAAAAACTATAATAACAATACCTCGGCACTAAAGTTTTTTAATGACTTTCACATGCGAATAAAAATAACATTTTTATTTGATTGTAGTACACGAGCAACTGTTATTTTAAATGATAATCATAGTGAATGTATAAATAACATTTCGTTGGCTTTTTAAAAAAATATGAAGTTTCGGATTTTAATTTTGCCCACGCAATATGTGATGCGAGAGAAAGCAAAAACCGGTGTCCCAAGAGTAAGTTGTCTTTTTGATAAAAGGAAACGAATTACAAATATTTCCACACACCAAATCAGTTGACATCTTAAGCAACAGTTATGTGCTATTTAGATGTAACAAGGTATTTGAAGATTTGTACAATCACTAGGACTATTTTAAGTAAAAAACGGTATACGTAGAATAAGGCAAGTAAACACAATGGTTATTATAATACAACTTTAATTTTACGTCTGCTCATATGAGGAAACTTTATGTGGTTTAAGAAAAAGTATTCTTCAAAAAGTTCTGCATTATAAACCTAAAATACAATGGAATATTCTTGCAAGCAATAGGTTTGTTAAAAAAATATTGAAATCTTACTCTACTTACAATACAAAAAATTTTATGAAATAAAAGTAATTTAAATATATTCAAATATGCAGCCACAAACATTGCTGTAAAATAGGTAAGTATTTACTAAACACAGTTGTGTATTTTAAATACACAAAAACTCATGACCCTGAAACATGATCTTTCTTCTGATGGGCACACAAGGCTAAGGAAATAAAAGCTATGCTGTTTAAAGAATATTACTTCTGGCTGGTGAATCTGGGCGGTTCTAATACTCGTTTTTACTACTATTTTAAAAATTTGTTTGCTCTTTATAATATGTTAATTGAACAGCAATCTGCATCATTTTATTTACTGGATAAGAAACAACAAGTATTTATTTTCAATATTAGAAACTATTTCTAGGTGGTATGATCTTCTAGGAAAAGAAAAACAGCTATATGCGAAACTGTTCATTTTTAATTATTTGTATTTCTTCTAATTGTCTTTAGAAATCATTTAATTTAATGCTGTGTGTTACTTTCGTCGGTGCTGTGGAATAAAATTCGTGGTACTAGCTGACGCTATTTACAAAATACAATGAACGATACAAACTTCAACCACATTTAACGGCGTTGCATTATATTTCTATTGCGTTGTCAGAACCACGTGAAAAAATGTTTACTAAACTTGCACAGTTTACTGTGTTCTTAAGCGAGTCAGTATGAAAAAAAACGATTCTGTCGAATGAAGATAACATGAAAACAATTTAAGGCCGTCAAGGCTGGGGTAATGTAAAAAAGTTTCGTTTTGAGTGAGTGACCCACTTAATGTGTGATTTTTAAGTAAGTAGCAGCAACGACACCACAACCAATACCGTTACCCCGACTTTGTACTCGATAAAACAACTTTCAAGTGTAGTATGGTGTCGTCAATATAACTGTGACGTGATTGAGCCCGACAATGCTTTTGTGCCCGCGCCTTCTTTGTCGTCTATAGCAACTCACGCTATTCTGGTCTTTAATATCAGTCATATTTTTATGTATGGGTATGTTTAGTACAAGAAGACACATCTTGACAACAACAGCGGCTCGTATTTACTTTTGTTTCACTGGAATTGAATCAGCCTCAAGCATTTAAAGGAACTGTGTGTTTCTTTGTGGGCGACACAGCTTCCTTTCCCGAAAGGTTTTCACCCATTTCTGCCAGTTTGTCCTTCCAGGGACGACTCCTCTCCTTTCAAGTGTTTGCAGTACGATAACACAATTTCTGGCATTTGTGCCCGCACCCGCCCGACTTGTCAGCTGGTGATCCCAAAAGCTGGCGGTTGAAGATCGTCGGCAAGCAATGGACCGAGCTACGGAAATGATTCACTCACACTCTTGCAAATGGACTAGAAAAAGTAACTGAATAAGGATGATGATCTTGAGCCAACATGTTTGCTGCTGACTTCGTGGTAGTAATCAGAAAAAAATCGCTCAACAAGGAAGTAAAACTGGCAACTCTACGTCTGCAGACATGAAAACATATCATGGCGACTCACGCCAGAAGCAGCCAGAGCATTGATTGCGGCGACGCCATCAATGCCCAGGTAGATTGAACTGCATGGCACAGAGGCTGTCAGAATCAACGGCGGCGACATTGTGAGTTTGTGGAAAGGGCTGAGCAATACACAAAAAAAAAAGAAAGAAAAAAGACACACAACTCGTCAGCTTAAGCATCCATATAAATCATCCAGTATAACCAACGAGTAAGCCGGAAGCAGGCGACGTGTGTATTAAACTCATTTTGAGGCTGACTAACTCTCAATATCTAAGGAGTTAAATGAGAAAAATTCATTGAAAAGGAAGACCCTCAGCAACTGTTTATATTAATAACCCACTGAATATTTAAGTAAAATAAAATGCAATTATCCGAACAATTCAACGCTGGTAAGCTTATAGGGCTATTTATCTTAAAGCAAGCTATGTCACGCTTATTCTATGTTAAAATTAGCTGATACAATGAAAGAAATCGATAAATATTATTTAAAGGAAAACCTGTGATTTTATTTTGTTACATATTTCACGATTCAGTATCCCAATAAAATCCCAGTCTCAAGCACAGTAGGTATTATAAATTAAATGGAGCATATTTTATTTACTAAATATGTCAACGGCAGAAAATGGCAATCTCTCGAAGATGACTCGCAAGTGCGGCTATCTCTACACCGTGTGCCAAAGTCAATGATTTATACTGCTCTACTCAGCTCACCAGTGGCGGCACTATCCCTTATGTTCAGTGATGACATAACAAATATTATTACGTGTTTTAACAAAAATAGGCAATTTACGCAAAAATGCAATACAACAACCGCCATCTCTTTCAACACTGACTGTCGCATTCAGTGAATCACAGCTCAGCACGCGCCCGAATGCGGGCGTCGCTTAGCTCAACACAGGTCTGTGGAAGCTTTAAAGCTTCCCGCTCGATTTTGTTCGACCTACGTGTTTAATCGAATTTAAATTTTATAACTATGTTTACTGACTGACGCTCGTTATTTCTAAAAACCACTATTTTAATTAAAAACAATACATCACTATAATAAATGTCGGTAGTCTGAAAAGGATAGAAGCAACTAAAATATAACAAGCTATTTCGCCAGACCAGTTCAGGCTGAAATGTTCAATCTTGCGAAACAGTTTGTTGAGCTAGCGCTGAGGCAAATAGATGTTCATCAGCTTTTCTATGCATTTAACTAACTGTATGTATTTGTGTATCTTGTGACACACTGTTGGCTCCCATTAAAGCTCGTCCCGAGCTACTTGCATTAAAAACATTTAAAGAGGAAATATAGACTGCAGAGCACATAATGCTCATTAGTAGAAAATAGAAGATGTTAAACAACAGGTAATCTTAAGCTTTAATGAGTGTTTCGAAAAATCTGAACAAAATTATGTAAAACACATGGTATATTGATTGTTATATTTTTTTAAGTATGTCTATTTTCCAGAGATGACCTCCCAGCTTACTCAGCCTGACCACCACGCTATACCGATACATACTACCCAGTATATGTCTACCGTAAGAACTATAAATGTTTGTATTGTGTGTATGATGCTGTCAACATTGGTATGTTCCCCAAACAAACACTACCTATCTGTATTTCAACAATAACAAACTATTTGAAAATTCAAAAATCTTATGTGATCATGTATTACGAACTTTGGGCAGTAGTATTATCGATAAACCATTTGAACGAATGGCACGAACCATCATATCATGGTTAAGCACACACAGCTAAGCTACTCGCATCATACAAAAAACAATGATATAATTTTAGAATTATTAAATGAAAGTTTTGCTTCAGTATGATCGGAAAAATATTATACGAAAATGGTGGTAACACAGCTGTAAGAAGCCCGCAACTCTATTGCCAGTAAAACAGTCATCCTCTGGCAAAACGACAAAAAAAACAAAACATAAAGAAAAGCCACAGCTCGATGTCATTTGAGATTTGTCATCGCTAGCGCTAAACTTCAACTGCAATCAATTAAAAATCGCTTGACCACTAACCACAACAAATATCACTTAGACATTAAAAAATCTGAAACAAAATACTACCAAATATTTAATAAAGTAAAAATAAAATCAGGAATAATGTGTTAATCGATGTCTAGTAACATTAAACAGGGTAAGAAACTGGATAAAAATTGTTGACCTAACATCGACTTACATGTTACTTTGGAGCACAACCTTTTAAAACACGCTGAAGAATCTAACCGCACAATTACCTGATTTAAAGGGCCACGAAAAACTAGAAGAGCTACAGGAGTAAAGTCAATACAAATTCTATTTTTGTATTCTAACGGACAGAGCACAGAACATTATTTCGAAACTATTGTAATAAACATTGGCAACTGATGATATCAGTTGGATCAAACAACAATATCTGACCTGTTCTGTTTATACTAAACAGCGAAGGCACAATAAACTCACAACAACTGTGTCTCTATTTAAAAAGGCTCATTATGCTGACGTGCTGACCATCAGACTTTGTGCCTACAGTACTTAAGATTTTTGGCTGCAGAATTCAACAGAGTATTTTCCGAAGCTTCAATTTGTGTGTGCTAAGGAAAAGCACTGAAGGCGATATGGCAAAATCTATGAGATTTAAACAGCACAGGCCTAGCTGACTTATTGACATTACAAGAACGTACGATCATAGTATTTTGACAGAAAGGAAGCTTTTGGAATATGCCTTTTTGTATATGTTGATTTTATAACTACCTTCTACGATGAAAACAACAGGTTCTCAAGAATGATTTCTTGCTTTCTACATCTCAAAAGCCCTCATTGCGGTGTTTCTGAAGACTGCTATTGTTATCTTACAGCTTTGCAGGCTACTATCTTCGACAAATGCGTAAAAATTTCTTTAATATAAGTGTTGCTCTTAGTAAAAAACAAGTTTATTTTCTTGATTTACAAAGCAGAACAATCTTCATATCTAGGAGACTTCCTCAGTGATCGTAGCTGAAGATCATATAAAGTAAAAATGAATGATATTGTCATTTCTCAGCATGTAACTCTTCTTGTGTCTGCACAAATACTCAATTCAGGTATATGTATTGTTTAGTTATTAAAAAGTTTCATAGCAAAAAAAAATATACATAATCCTTTGTCATTTAAAAAAAAGAAAATCTTTCTACCATTTATATTATAAGTTACTAAGAGACAAACACTGTCGGGTACAATATTGCTTTACGAAAAGAGGGGGTAGGTAAAAGCAAAATGTCAAAAATCTATCTGAAGCAAATATCTTTCAGACTTAACACACTGAATATCAAAATTTTTAGTAAAAATACATGACCCCTTTAGTAGTGTCGGTAAGATGAGACTCCCATACTAAAATTCTCAAGCAAACTAAATGCTACTGTGGTATATAGTGTTGACCATAATTTTTAACAGATGTCTAATCTTGATAGCAACTAAGCACAATAGAGCTGGAGTGAAAAAACACGTGTAACTTATGAATAAACTATTATTTATATAAAATATTACTTAAAGTGAAGATAATAAAAAGTCAAAAGTAACCCGTCTTTCAACCACAACAAGTGGTGGCAAAATGTAATAAAAACTTATATTAACTTTAGATCATAATTAGCTCTCATTTGAGAGATAAATCTGATCTTTAAGTTTTAATTTTTAAGAACTTTCGAAAGGTTTAATGACTTGTCACTTTAGTAGGAAATGGCGGGTCTGTGAGTAGGGTCAAAGTTGTGGTTTTGTGCAGGCTTGTGTGATGATCCTTATCAGGCGTGATCTGGAATCTACAGTTTGACTCTATCTTTGACAAGTACTCACCTGATTATCTGTTCTTTATGTTATCTTTATTTTTATTAGAATAGTGAGATAAATTACTGTGTTGGCTGTATATCTTAAACTCGAGACTTAAGGCCCAACATTAACCGCAAAAAGCAACAGTAGTCGTAGAATCCTTTTTAAATGAAGTCTGCAGAACCCATGTAGTTTAACAAATTCCCAAAGTATTGAGTGAACCCCGGGGGTACGAACACGCTTGCGTGGAAAAAATGAAGTTGCGAAAATGCATGTGCCCGACGACTCTGGAAGACAATAATATATGGGCGAACAGTAACCATAAGAAGCTTTCGGCAATGCAATAAAAAGAACTTGCATATTCCATATTCGAAAGGCGTGTCAGGCTCGCCGTGCACGCCTGGTGTCTGAAACTTTGCATGAGCTTTGTTGAATTTTCTTTTAAATACGAATGCGAACTCGGCCATTTCAAATTTTCAAAAAGAAAGTGTACTATAAGTGCCAGTGACGGAATGATTTTCGAACTTTGAAAAGTAAAGACAATTGATATTGTGTTGCCAGTGTTGGAAAACACAGTCAGCAACTTGTAATGGCTAAAAGCCACTTCTATTATGTTTGCCAAATCATTTTAGGCCATAACAAACATTTTTTCTGTTGAGTAGTAGTGACACAGCTGTGGCTGAATGCAGAGAGATGATAAAACAGTACAGTGTTGACTATTTGAGAGCTGATTTTCTTCCATCCAAGCTCACAGTGAAGCGATGCCATGTGTCTTTATACTGTGAAATCTTGAGCAATGATATGGCTGTCAGCTTGGAAAGAAGGTGTCATCCTGACAAGGCAAGCAGGACTGAGTATTTCAAGCATTGAAAAACGAAGAACACCAGGCTGCGCTGTATTCTCGCTGTATTGTTTGTGTTTACGCCAGCACCTGCAAAAATACAGGAAATGCACCTGTGGAAGAGCTTTACCTGCTGTTGAAAAGCCATCTCTGCACAAACTCTTTTATTTGACTGTATAAAAAAAACGTATTAATGAAACCAGCTCTGTTTCTTTGTGTAATATCTGCAAGCAACCATTTTCAGCTAACAATTTCAAAACGCCGCTATTCAACATCGACGACAAATGTTGAAGAACGAAGAAGGCTAAAGGCGAGTATTTTAGTGTTCTGAGTGACACACGAAGAAAAAACAGCCCGTTCTAAACGCTCGGTGACGGCAAATGAGCTTCTGCCATGTTCGGCGACGATTATACCATGCAATTCACTGGCCTCCACCCGACAGCATCTGGCGCAACGCGACTGCCAATGCGGTGCTGTTGAGACTTTCAGCCCCTCAGCCACTGAGTTGCTCTCCAGATTCGCTTTCGGCACTACTGTTTTAAGTTTCTGAAGCGCTAAAGATCTGTTTGAAAACGTAATTTCAAGCAGCTGTAGCTATTTGGCCAGACTGAACTAAAGTGGCGTTCAGCTGATTTTGAGTTTCAGGCTGACTAAAACGGGTGAAATTTCAGCTTTCAACGACCGAAGCTGAAGCATGAGCAGAGTATTGATTAGGCGTATTTCCAGTTTCCCATGCCGGAGTAAATACCTCGACGAAAGATCTATTCGAACGTATGTTCAACATTTGTTCCTATACTAAAAATCGGAATGTGAAAGAACATTCTGTCGATAATGCCACCATGGTAACCTCGTCATATGATGGCTGAGGTGAAAGCCTATGACTACTACAGAGAAGCACTCGACGCTCTCAAAAGCAAGATGGTATCCATCATTTATTTACGGCTAAGCTCACCTGCAATATCCAGGCTATAAATTATACCATGCTCACTAAATCTCTGCCTCGAAACACATTTGGCTCTGTATTCTTTTGTTGTTCGCTGGAGGTACAATAATAACCAGAGCAGCCCTGATTACTCTAGCTAAACTCAGCCAAATAACAACAATTTGCTGTCCAAGCCACAGCTCCACCCCATTAAGTACCAACTTTATCTCGAATTACAATGAATAAGGAATTAACATCAAAACTAATAATGATTGACTATTACAAAAACAGTCTTAATATAGTAAAAAACTTAGTATTGAATTTGATGATAAATACCTCTGATATGCTAACACATAGTATTAAAAGTATGTGTACGTGTTTGAAGCAAACATAACTACAAAGCCTGAGAAAATATTTATTTTACTACCACTCAGCTGAAGACAACAGTTTCTTGCGTGAGTCGTCTTGAGCTCTGTGAAGTGCGCTTTTATTTGGCTTTGAAACAGCAGGCTGTTCATGTCAGCGCTACTCTGCTTTTTTCGAAAACTTCAGCTCATGGCCATTGAGAAAACTCAACTGCAACACAATTTATAGACATATATTTTTCAGATTTTGAAAGCCAAGCAATGGCAACTTGTACAAATGTTATGAAAAGTATGAGAGTACTAAAAATTTGAAAACTTTCACTCAAAATTTAAAAACTATGATTCGCTATAACAATAATAAGAAGGCCATAAGCATAAAGTCATAAAATTACCACAAACAACACTAGCAAGCGGGCAAAACGGTACTTTGGTAGTGCTACAAAACAGATTCCCAAAGCACTGGATTTTACTCCATAATATGAACCTGTAGTTTTCAGGGTGCAAGCAAGCTATTCCGACTCGAACTATTGTTCTTTCTGAAACACATAACACAAAAAATAGTAAATAATATTCGAATCAACTATAAATAATCTAAGATTTTCTATAAGCAACATAATCATTCAACAATCTACAAGATAATACTACAAAACTGACTAAATATTTTATCTCTAGATGTCTCGAAACTATTTAATGCAATATTGAAGCTGATAAATCATCTGAAAAACTTTCAAATTTAAAGCAGCTTCACTAGCTACAACTTTATTAAGTAGCTGATATCTAGTTTGCAGTCAAGCTACAGTACAATGATTTTACACTCATCGTCAAAACAAAAGTTTATATGGGATCAAATCTTTCTGTTACTGCAGATCTGACAAATGTGAAACGAACAAACAGACAACCTAAA
>JALBCR010000301.1:600000-840000 GCA_030710515.1 Abscondita cerata
AAAAACAGGTTGGTACATTAATGTATACAGGGTATCCCAACGAAAACTTGACCCCTCTATAATGTGAAAACTATAAAGTATTTCGAAATTCGCCGAAACACGTCGATTTTTGTTCTTGAGGGGAGCCTTTTGGACGGTCAAGCCAACTCAATATGTTCATCCCTCTAATGCCTAGCCACCCCAACTTTAAAATTTCAAATGAAACTACCCCATTTGTGGCACATTATTTTAAAACCCTTTTCATTGCAAATACAATGACACTTCGTTTTTAGAAATCGGTTGAGATTTGACTGAATTATTGGTACAAACGAAAAGTTGACAAACCCAAATACTCGCCACTAAACAGTTTTTTATCGGTTACACACGTCACATTACTTACATATTTTTATTGAAATGTCTATCAGTTTACAAAAAAAGTCAGAAATGAAAGAAAAAGCTGAAGCAAATAATAGTCAGATTTATTTGATGAATTGCTCAAAATGACTCCTGTTAGCTTGCAAACAATAATACAGTCTGTTTTAAAATTTTTTTGAACATTATTGAAGACATCCGCAGTTATTAATTGGCATTCTTCTAAAATTCTCTGACGTAACACTTGTAATGTTTCAGGCTGCGTGGGTTACACTCGTGATTTTAAATGGCCCCACAAAAAAAAGTGTAAAAGGGATAGATCCGGAGAACTTGGTGGCTATTTGACGGGACCTCTTCTGCCAATCCAATGTCCCGGGAAATGGTTATTCAGAAATTGTTGCACAGCCACAGTATAATGCGGGGCGCATCATCTTGTTGGAAGGTTATTTCATTTTCTAGTAAATTGTCGTCACTTTCTAAAATCTCTGTTATCCTAGGATCAATTGTATCTTCTAATAATTCTAGATAAATGTTTCCATTGAGATTACCTTGAATGAAAAATGGTCCAACAATATGGTCGCCCAAAATTCCAGCTCAAACATTTAATTTTTGAGGAGTCTGAGTATGAAATTCCCTAATTAAATGAGGATTAACATTACTCCAATAACGACAATTGTGTCTATTTACTTCGCCATTCAACATAAATGTGCATTCGTCGGAAAAACATGTATTGTAGAGAAGATTTGGATTCTGTAGAAGTTGTTCACTAAAGTATTCGGAAAATTCGTTACGGCGATCAAAGCCATCTTAAAGTCACGCTTGAACCAGCATCATCTTAAATGGATGAAACTTGTATTTTTCAAGATTTGATGAACACTGGAACGGGATACGCCGAAAGTTTAAGATACAGTTGTAATCGATTGCTTATTGTTCATCTGCACATGACCCAAAACTGCCACTTTAAGTGCTTCATTTCGAACTGGACCAATTACTTCACGTTTCTTGTTTAAAAGCGAACCCGTTGCAACGAACTTGTCAATCAGTTGTTTAACGTACTGGGGATTTACATTTTTTCAGGATGATTTGCGATAAAAATTCGTGCTGTAGCTTTAGCGCAATCATTATTTCGATAATAAATTGCAACAATTTCTACTCTTTCCGCGACTAAATAAACCATTTTTAAAACACGTTAAAACTTTCAAGATCAAGCTGAAATTAACGATTTTTTGGTCACAAGCAAAAAACGGCGACTTTTTGTAACAGTGTTTTGTTATTCAGAGAAGATCTGATTTTCTATAGACTTATTATAAACAAAAAAACAATTAGTATCTGACTTATTATTTGCTTCAGCGTTTTGTCCTCTTTCTGATTTTTATTGTGAACTGATAGACACATCAACAAAAATAGGTAAATGTGGTCGTGTGTAGTCGATAAAAAACATATGAGTGGCGAGTATTCCCGTAGAAATTACTACGTGTAAGTTGGTTTGTCAACTATTCATTTGTACCAATAATTCAGTCAAATCTCAACCGACAACCGAAGTGTCATTGTATATGCAATGAAAAGGGCTTTAAAATGATATGCCACAAGTGGGGTAGTCTCGTTTGAAATTTTAAACTTGGGGTTACTAGGCATTAGGGGGATGAACATATCGAGTTGGCTTGATTGTCAAAAAGGCTTCCCTTAAGAATAAAAATCAACGTGTGTCGGCGAATTTTGAAATATTTTTAGTTTTCACGTTGTAGGGGGGGTCAAGTTTTCATTGGGATACCCTGTATATATTTTCTCACTAAAGATGGAAATTGTGACTAACGTGAACTTATCGTAACTTGTTAATATGTCGAATAAGTATTTTTCCATTGTATAAAAGTCTTGTAGAAATACGTGGCAATCAAAAGTGTTTATGAGCTACGGAGTTCAAATAGAGAGGCTCAATTGCAGACGATGAAAATTCCCGACAGTCAATTCTACGGTGTTCAAACGGTATTGTTAAATAGGGGGCAATCAAATGTCTAGACCACTGAAGAACTTACGTCTCATTATCTGCCACAATTTTGTTTAAACGAACATATTACTTTTTACTGTATCAGTTAAGATCTTTCGAACCTAACAGCATGTAATATCACGTAAAATTTCTATCTTTTATCAACTTTGCTTACCCGATTGTCGTTGACAAGTCTTTATTAAACATTCTAGCCCACTTTCTAACTATTTCATCACTCATCGCTTCTTCAACAATAACCTCTTCAACTTTATGTTAAATTTTAACCGATATCACATTCTTTGCATTCAAAAATCGTATTGCAACATAAATCTTACACTCAACGGCTTTAATAATTATCATACGGCCGTTTCCACTAACACGACTTAAACTTAAGCAATGTTTTAAGTACTAGGTAATACATAATACCTATTGCTTTTAAAGTAAAGTAACCAAAATGACAGCACGTGAGAGCCAATAAACAAGGAAGATCAGCTCGCATTCGCGGAACGCCGACCGCACCGTTGAGGCAGCGCACAGTGAGGTCGAATACCTCAAAAGTTACCAAAACTATGAAATATAAGATAGTTCCTGGGTAAGGATTTGTTGACGCGTGTCAAAAAATAAATAAAATTGTTAATTTACTAATTTGGGTTATTTTCCCAAGATTTATCAAAGAAAATATTTTGCTTGTAATTCACAGCAGACTGAGAAATTCGAAGAACTACTTCTTACAAATCACAAAGTGTCTAGAACTAAACCCATAAATTTCAAGAAATTGCTGTCTCGGTTTAAATCTATATTCGAATACAATTGGGCAGAAGCAGAAAGTAGAAGCATCTCAACTTATTAAGAAGTTTATATGTTAACAGGATCACCTATTTGTGCTAAAAATGAAAAGGTTTTGATAATGCCTAGAGAAGACGCAATTGCACTTAGGATTGATATACAACTAACTCGCCTCCAATATAATATTATAAACTCCAAAAGTAAATCCCATTTTCCATCCTACAAAATTATTCAAAAGAACAAAGCTGAGTATTATTCTACGATCAAAGATATCAAATAAAAACTAGAGTTGACGAATGCAAGTGTTTTTATTTTTTTTCTGGTTTTTTCAAAGTTGCTTGTCGTAATAAAGCAAATAAAATTGTTTGGCAAAATCTATGAACCTCTTCTATACCTTTCCTTTAATATTAAGTCAAACGCTGTGTTAGAATAAAAAATTACGTTTATTAGAATTTACTTTTCTAATGTTAAAATTTCCCTGAATACGTGTAACTTTTCTTATTACGGCTCTGCCTACTTTCGCTGCAAGTTTAATAGGATAAGGTCAACTTCTAAATCCAATTGCAAACGTTTGAATTCTTTCTCTCGGTGATGGACTTGCAAGGAGTACAGTTCGTTGTTTGTAAAAAGAAACTGCAAAATGGAATTTTAAAAGTCTTTGATATGGAGTAAGCCGTAATATTTCAAACTATCCGTTTATTGGGGATTTAAAATTTAATTAGAAATGCGTTTGTAAATTAAGTAGGATCATGTTTTGCTAACACGTTCCTTTCTTTTGTGTAATTGTGGTTCTCTATTTTCTATGTTCATTAATTATCTGCTGTAATCTGAAATCGTTTATGCCACATTATGTTGTAATTGGAATGGTCAATACATCAACACCTGCTGTACACGAGTATCTGTATTCGAAGAATTGAGGTATGAGTTTCTAAAGCCCGTTGGACCACCGCAACTTCATCGTTTACGGGGATGTGTCTCGGCATGGTAAACTCCTGTCGTGGGCTCCTAGAGATTAGTTACGTTGGAGTCTTTCTTGACGCTTGAAGAAACTTTTAATTGGAATTCACCGCAGACCTCAACTCTTCGACAGTGCATTCTTTTTTTAACTACTTTAATTTTAGCTTGTGTGTCCAAACTACCCAAGTATCAGTACTAGTACCTTTTATGAGCTATAAACTTGGAAGTATTGATGTCGAACCTTCTAAAGGACGCATTACTGAATGATACATTATGTTGTACGTACATATATATGCTTATCCATTCTGGTTTGTGTTGTTATCAAAGTAATCTTAACTACTTTAACGAATTACTTTTTATAAGTTAAAGTGGCGTTAACAAAATTTATAGTCTTTGTTAGATATGCACACGGTCTATGTTCTTACTAAGGTAGTTGGTTAAGATCTCCATTGTAGAAAAGATAAGAATACGTCTCGCTTGGTTACATTAGGTTCCTATATATTTATGTTTTTGTTGTGTAGCCAATTAAATATTGCTTAAACCGAATTGTTTAGTTTAATTTCCTGTAACTGCTGTTATAGTGACCGAAAACGTTATTATAGAAAAACAAATAGTTGAATTAAGGCCTTGTTATTTTCAAATGTAGCACTCAACTTTTTGGAATTTTTTCGATTACAGTCAAAATTTTGTTCACAAATGCGCTGCTTCAGTGACTAGGCGTGCTTGGTCTGTACGCCCGTAGACTAGTTTAAATAAAGGTTTTACTAAATTAAGTTCTATACATTTTTAAAATAGTTAGTAACATACTGGGTGCACTATTTGCTGGAACGTTACCGAACTTTAGTTTATAGTTTGTATAGTATTGTAGATTTAATGCCACAAGCACTTTAACAGAAAACGAACCAATCCACAATTACACACAATTTTGTCACCCCACTATTCAGGTTTATACTGATATTTTGAGGTACCATACATAACACTTACATTACAATACAATAATGAGAATGTACAATACGAATAAATAATTTGTATATAAAAGACAAAAAATTTATCTTTAACGTTCCGAGTGAAAAATTGTCGCCAAGGTCGCTTTGCGGTTGGGGTAAGACAATGATGTTAAAGGATTTCACAGCCAAGGTTTCAACATTTTTTGTGCAACTGATAATTTGTAATTATAAAAATAAAAAATATGAATTTCATTTATTGTGCATAAAAACAAGGCGGCTTTTATGTTTGTTACTATGTTAACTATGTCAAATTGAAGTGACATTTAGTTTAACCTCTTCGGACGTGAAATCTTATTTCTCAGCCTGTGTTGCGGGCGAGAAATACTAAGTCTACGTCCGGTTGAACAAAAATAAATATTTAAATAAGACGTCTATAGTATATCAATTTCACCCTTGCGTCGTAATTTACCTTATGACCAGTCGCTGCTTAGTCAAGCCAGAATTTCTTATAAATTCTCATGTTTTATGACGCATAGGTAAACGCGAAAGTAAAAGACGACTCACTTCTGCAAGTACAATGCTTATAAATGCAAACATTTTGATATTTTTCTTATTGATAAATTAATGATAAGCGGTTTTTAATTTTAATTTCTTTTTACCGTTTACAATATACGTAACTAGAGATAAAGTTCTTCCTGGGGAGGTCCACATTTGCTATTTATTGTGCAAACAAGTAATTGAGATAAGAGATTATACAATACAGGACACTAAATGTTATGTATAAAGAAGAATATATTACTAATGTGAGAACATAAATTATACATTTTAATGACAAAGGAAACATTCAACTTAATGAGTTATGCATACACATTAGTCAAACAAACACTTAAATTGTGAATTATTGGAAAATTCTTACATTAAATATTTTGTACGTGATTGGATTTTGTGTACATAAAATTAAATACACATTATATTAAAGCAGAAATTAATATCGTGGATGTTTAATACGTTTTAATAGTACTAGTATTTTTAATATGTGTATTAAAATTATAACCCAAAACAAGCTATCATGAGGCAGAAATTACACTTCTGTTTTGACAAACATTCTAGCCTATTGATTATGTTTTTAAAGTTCTAACTTGTACATTAGAATGAGTTTAAGTTACCAATATAAATCAAACAAAAAATAATATAAAAGTCCGAGCCGAATATTAAATTATAAATTATCGTTTGTATTTTGTTAGCATAGAATTTTTTATTTGTCCTACACTATGGTTATGTTAGACGCTAGCATAATTTGAATGAGGTAGAAACGGTTCATATATAGGGTGTTAATTAGGTTTGTAACTAAATCTTGTTCCTTACTCAATTTTAGGATAAAAAGTAAATATTTACTACTTGAAAACTTTTTTGTATTTTCTCTCCTGATTATATGTTTTTCCATTATTTTGTTTGCTATTTCTTTAACTTATTATTTTTTTCGTCGTTGTCAAGACTGGCGCATGGGCGGTTCCATTATATGTCGTAATGCAATGGCTGTGCTGTTATTGTACTTTATGTTCTTATTTACCTTTTATAATGTATATATAATTTATAAACCACAATTGCACACGGTTTCGTCACCACACTATACAGGTTTATATTGATTTTCTGGGGCATCATACATAACACTTACATCACAATACTATAATGAACATGTACCATACGAATAAATAAATATATAAATGATAAAAATTTATATAAACGTAGGTCCTAAACGGCTTTGTTTTTATTATACAAGGTATTACTATAATAAAAAACATTTTTTGTTAATAAATAACTTGAGTTGATGAATTGTGTGTTGTTTTAATCAAATTTGAAAAAAACTGAGTGCTTTAATTTTTTAAATTAAATCTCGGCATCACATGTGTCCACGCCAGTGGTAAAGTAATACAAACTACTGTTGGTTAAAAAAATTCTTCCGTATACGTTAAAACTTGTCACCCAGTTTCAACCTCCTACTAATGTGCTTCTTTTAGTTATTTCAAAAACTTTTATTAAAAAAATGTTATATTATATTAAGGACAACACTGTTTAGGAGCTATGATTGTATACATTTTTTGTCTCAAAATTAAGTAAGAAACAACATCCTAGAGTTTGGTCACATACTTAATTAACCCTTTACAATTGTAAAAATCCCTTGTTTTTACGAGTTTTCTAATGAATTCTAAAAATATTTTCCAACGTATTTTGCAATTATTACAATAAATTGATTTTTAAAGAGAGAAATTAATTAACTAAAAACGCAAATATATATTTTTTAAATTTTTTATTATTTTATTAAAAAAAATGTACAAGCGGTAGAGTCAATTTCCTTCTAACTAATTAAAAAAAAACACTGATGTTCATGCCAAGAGTAGAGGTTTCAAACGATGTTTAACAAGAGGGATAGTAGTTTCATGTCGCAAAAATACCTTAACTAAAAAGGATCAATCTTTAATATTATTTTGATTAAACAAAACTATAAAAAATTTTTTGATGCTTTGGATATCAAAGAATTCCTACGATAATGCAAGTTATTAGGTGCCAATTACAAAAAAAGCAACGCAAATTCAGAAATGACTACAGTAACATCAACGCATCACTTAAAGAACGGTGTTGCATATTAAGTTCTTTACTATCAAATCCGTAATAAGAACAAAGATTAACTGATTTTTCGGTATTACTGTTGAATAACCACATTTTTAAAATATATACCACAGATCTATTTATCTCCAAATAGTTCTTTTGATCAGCTCTGTAGGAGGTAGATGTAGATGTTCGTTGCTGAAGTTTTATCAGTATATTTGTAACCCACTAAACACCTTGGGGTTTACAACAAGGATTGCCACTAATGCTGCTAAGCTCAAGTCGGAGGCGAGGTAGATGGGTGGGAATTTGTTTAAAAGAAAAGAAACGCTACTCTTATCTTTAAAAAAATCGCAATAATGTAGTGTATAGACGCCAGGTCCTGTCCTTAGAGATAACGTATTAAAAACATGATACCAAGACAAACAAAAGACTCAAACTATGGTCAATAAATGATAAAGGTTTATTCGCAGAGTACACTGTAAGTAAATTAATAAATAATAATTCAATCGAAAAAAAAATATATATATATAAACCAAAAATTTGAATAACGAGTAACATCCAAAATATTGCAATTGAAAAAAAAAATCAAAGCTTCTAAATCTTATCATTTAGAAAAAGATACAAACAAATAATGAAGTTAAATAATTAAATAAAAAAAATATATATATATATATATTTGTAATAAAAATCTTTGGGGTTTAAACACGTGTAATAAACCCCAAAGATTTTATTACAATCATGTTTACACGTGAAAGAATAAAGCATTATATATATATATGTATATATATATATATATATATATATATATACAATATATACAAAATTAAGGTAAACAAAAAAATATGGCAAAACTCACCCTGTAAATTCGTGGTATTTGTTCAGTTACTCGGAACGTAGCATTTCCAAATGTCACGTTCTTGGTTAACATTTGTTGGTAGTGAAGCCTCTAACTGAAATCTAAAAATGGAAATACAGGATGGGTAAGGCGACGTTTACCCTTATCTTTTACTATGACTACTCTAAAATAATAAATGAACGGATTCTCCAAAATTTGCCTGTTGTAATTACATTCCTTAAATGATTCTTTAAAAAAAAGTGTGGACGACGTTTACTAACATAAGATCTAGGAGGATATCAGAAGTAGAAATTTCCTAAAATGGTTGCTATCAATCCGGAACCGGTGAGCACACCTGCACGAAAACTCGACGTCGCTTAGTCTATGACCCTATTTCGGCAGCAAACAGCAGCAACAATTTTAATCTGATCAAACGTGTTATGGATAGTTGTACTTTCTTAAATAGTTTTTAAAATTGTATTACCTTGAAGATCAAGTATACGTTAAAATATTTTCGCCTAAATGACAAGAGAAATCTCAAATCAATATATCATAATTCCAAATTTGATTATTAAAATTGTAGGTTGTTTCAATACGAGGTGGTGAATTCTTGGACACATCACAAAAAAAAACAACAGAAAATTTGAACTATTGAATTTCTGATTCCCTAAATATTTTTCTTAAAAGTCAATAGAAATTTTGAGTTAAAGACTTATACCTGTGTTAGAAACTATTGCTGAAACTTTTCACTAAATTATGTACATTCCAAAATTGTAAAAATCTTTACTTACTTTTCAGTTTTAGAATATACAGAGTTTTCAATTTTGAACAGTTTCTAATGGTGAATACATTTATCATTAGACACTTATCTCTTACTGTTTTTGCTATGCAATGTAAAATTAAAAATTTAGCAATTTTGATTACTGGTCATAACTTTACATAAATATTTTAAATCTCCCAAAACTTTTTCCTAAAATACCTAACACAGGTTTGAAGAATAATTACAAATGAATGTAACCGATAAATCCGTAAGCTAAAAGCAGGTTTGAGGAAGTTTAGAAAAAACATAAAAAAATTTTGCTGTTACTTGCAAAGAAGTTCCTATTCTGGACATCGTGAGTGCTGAGGAGACCGCAAAGTTAGAATCGGTACAATTAGAGGAGTTTAAGTGGAAAGTCCGGAGTGTACTAGAGAAGAAGAGAAAAGAACAAAACAACATACCAAAACGGGAGATATCGGCCCTTAAAGAACTACAGAAGAATAAATCCATCAAAATCCTGCTAACTGACAAAGGAAAAGCAACAGTAATCATGGATTCCCATACATACGACCAAAAAACAGACAAGATTCTACGACAAGGGAACTACCGACGTTTGAAGAAAGATTCCACTTTTAGCCTGGAGAGGAAGGTCTACCAGATATTAAAGAAATACGAGAAATACCTTTCTTCGAGAACAAGGACAACTCTTACGCCACGCCACAGCAAACCACCGCATTTATATGGATTACCAAAGATACATAAAGACAACATGCCGCTTCGACCAATAACTAGCTCTCGTTATGGACCCACATACCAACTAGCCTTACTTCCAATTCTACGACCACTTTAAGATGGAAGCCCATTGTTTGTGAAGGATTCCAGACATTTCGTAAAGATTCTTGAGTCTATAGAACTACAAAAACGAGATCGTTTTGTCAGCTTCAATGTAGAAAGCCTTTACACTAATGTTCCGGTTGAAGAATCTTTAGAAATTATCCAGAAGAAGTTACTAGAGGACAAGGAATTACATAATAGAACTTTGCTACCGGTTGAGGGGATAATGGAACTTCTACAATGCTGCCTCAGGAACTCATATTTCCAATTAAAGGACTAATTCTTTGCACAAGACGACGGTTTTCCTATGGGTTCGTCTCTCTCACCGGTAATCGCCAACATCTACATGCACTGGAAAAAGCGAGATTTAAACCAAAATTATGGCTCAGATATGTAGACAATACGTTCATAATTTGGAACCATAGCTACCGTCAGCTAGGCCTTTTTCTACACCACCTGAACAACATTAACCCATCCATCAAATTTACCATGGAGAAATAAAGGGAATGCTCACTACCATTCTTGGACGTCCTCGCAAAAAGAAACAATGAGGATATTGTGACATCAGTTTACATAAAGCTAACTCATACCGGTCAATATCTGAATTACGACTCCAATCACAATGGAACAACAAAGAAAGGAATTATTAAATCTTTAGTCGACAGAGCTCACAGACTATGTAATACAGAGGTAGGACTACAATATGAAATCAAGAACATCAGAAGAGACTTTAAACAAAATGGTTACCCGAAACGAGTAGTAGAAACTGTTTTACAACTCTCTAAGGACCAACCAGCTATGACCGAAGAGAAACCCAAAACACTACTCAGCATTCCATATATCAAAGGATTATCTGAGAAAATAAAACGGATAGGAAAAAATTATGACATTAACACAATATTCAGATCGTCGTGACTCCAAGAATTGCATCTACGAAGTCCCATGTGAATGCGGCTAGTCATACGTAGGGAAAACTAAAAGACCCTTAGATATCAGGTTGAAGAAACATAAAACCCATACGCAGAAAGGAGAAACTTTGAAATCCGGCATTCCCAAACACTCCTGGGAAAAACAACACAAAATGAAATGGTCGAAGGCAAAAATTATACACCGAGAAGAGCACTGGTACAAGACAAAATTTAAAGAAGCAGCGTTTATCGAAAACAACGAGAATGTCTTTAGTCAACCCAGCGTAGAGATTAACAATGTGTGGAAACCCTTAATTGGACACCTGACTAATCTTAGTCTACGGTAACGTCCCCCTTCATTAACTTTGTACACTTGATCGCTTCACTAACTTTGTATTAGTATATAAGTTACAGTAGTTTGATAGTATTCACCTGAAGACGATTGCAGATTCAATAGCAATTGAAACGTTGTGTTTATTCCATTAAAATAAAATATAGACAATGGAAGTCTAGAATAGTGTTATTATTTCAAACATAACATTGTCTAAACCATTCAAACATTCATGTACATACATACATTTATTAGTTAATACAACATTACTAATTAATTACAGCTCCAAGCTGTTCACTATTCAACTAATTAGTGAATATTTCAGCTATTTAAAATTTTCGATAATTGTTAAACAATTGTAACCAAAAACAATGACCGAAATTTGTATCAAATGGTGAGGGAATTAATTTTTCAGAGAACGATTTACCAAATGAAAAAAATTGGGGAAATTGTATAAATAATAGTAAGTTTTGCGACGCCTAGTGACGACTCGTGTTAACGATTACGTACGCAAATACATTTGCATTAAGCAACTTTATAGACAGATAAGTAAAAGCAGTTATGTAAGTCAACCTTACGATAATTATAGCCAACTAAATGTTAGTTGTTTAAATGAGTTGCGACTTCCAATCCAAATTGTCACTGTGGAAACGAAACAGAGACAGTTGCTCATATTGTGGAGGATTGTTAATTAACAAAATTTAAATGATGATTTGTAAACGTTTGTAACTTAATGGACGAAGCTATATTATCGTTTATTAATTTGAAGGACATCTGAAGTTATACTTTGTATTGTTTATCCTGGTTATCTGTTATTCCATTATTTTGTTTACTATTTCTTTATTTTGCTATTTTTTGTGATTGTCATTACTGGCGCTTAGACCAGTCCATTATTATGTTGTCATACAATGGCTGTGTTGCTAAAAAATCTAGCATCATGGACTCTACCCGACATTCCCACAAATATGTCAGTAAAAACCACGCGATGATAAAACATACCTTAATCAAAATAAGCTTAATAAACTAGTCTTAATTTGTATTATGAAACTTTGCAATAAAATAGAATACAATTCTTTTCTGTTGTAATAGTTATAAGCATTACGTTCTGGTTGTTTAATTGAAATATGGAAACCATTTATCGGTCCATTAGGAATTTCCCGAGATCTTTAAACACAGCAAATTAAATTATTTATTTCGCACTATGGCTCTGTTGTTACAGCAATAGATTGTTTATAATTTTCAGGCCATCTAATTACTTGTCGCATTACAGCTATTAAAAATAATAACTTCTTTGAAATACGAGAGCAGAACTTCTAGGTAATCCAAAACGATCGCCTTCTGCTGCAAATACTTAGATTTTGTAAAAGTAATAACTTAATGATTTTGTATAATAAATTTAATATCAATTTCTTAAATGTTTCTCTGCTCATTCAAAAATGTTTCAAAAATACATTCCCCTCATAATTTGGAATTTTTTCTTTGAAAAAGTTTTTATTGCGATGCACCACATTGCTCCTGTTATCATTTCCAATAATTCGTAGTGATTCGTCTAATTCTAAGTTAATATATCCTATATTAAATATATTTTTAAAAAATCGTTTTTACAAAGTCTTTCAGCATGGCGGACGTACTGATTGCTCTTTTGAATCAACCGCGCATTATATGGAACCACAAAGACATGAACTATCACTATTTTAGAAATACGCACCAGGTTAACTATAACCTAATTACTATTAAATACTATTTAATTAAACTATAAGTTACGTATTATAAAGAACAAACTAATGAAGTAGACAAATAAATAAGCTAATAAAGAAACAAGAGTAAAACCAGGAATAACAAAGAAAAACCGCAATTACAAAGTATAAGGTTAACCCGGTGCGTATTTCTAAAATTACTGTTCCGTCAGCTGATTTTCTGCGCATGTATTTGTAGTATAAAAATTAAATTTAGTTTATAATAAAAATATGCTATTTGAAAATGTAATATTGATACTAGATAAAAGATTCCCTCTAATTACCTTAATTATAACAAAAATGAAATGGGTGTATAAAGAAGACTCGTACTTGTACTATAAACTAAGAAATATCAACAAAACGATAACTTTAAATACTGAACACTCGTGTCGATAACAAGCCGTCTTAATGATAATATTCTACTAATTGCCTGAGGAGAAATTACTTATCTGGTAATAATTGTGATTTGAACTCAACATTTGAAACTTTAAAACACAGAAAATTGTTGGTTGCTTAAAAGAGAGTCATTTAATAGTCACTGTTTGTACCTAAAGAAATATACCATTACTTTTATGTTACTCGAATACGTTTACTCATAAAACGTAAATTAGAAAAAAAATTGAGAATTTGAGAGTATTTTTTAAAGTGTCGAATTATTGACTTTATTAGAACAAACTAATAACAGTACACCATGCATGCTAGGTTTTATGTAGCTTGTCATTTATTATACCAAGTTGAAAGATAACACTACTTTCAATTGGTTTTTCCAGTTGTTATTGCAAACTACCTACTGCAATTTATTGATTCTATTGGGAAACACTTAAAGTAGTCGTTAAAGACTATCAGCTCCCAAGTTATTTTATTTATTAACTATTTATTTCATATATTATGTAAGGATTATGATTTTTAACCACTTTGGGAAATTAAAAGAGAGAAACTAAAATTAACCCAATGGCGCATAAATGTAACAACATTTTCTTTCACGTTACACATGTTTAATTTTAAGTGATAGTTTAAGAAGTATTTTTAAAACGTATCAATTTGTACTTCTTATTTCTCTAAAAGGCACGGTAGGTACAATTTTGGATAAATTGCTATGTCAACGCTTTGTATCACGCAATAACATCAAATACTAATATAGATGCGATGAGAAATCAAAAGCTTTGGTTTTACACTGTGATTTATTTGACATTTGGGATAACCAGTAACAATGCAATAAAAAATATGTGACTGATGAGATTTTTGTTATATTTCATTCTGTAGCAATTTTATATTATCGTACTAAACTGTTACGACCAATAACAGCTTTTAATGCGGTTTCCTTAATTTAGCAATAAATCGAACCGATTTATACCGCAACTATTAATTAAATATTGATTTTTAAAAGTAATTTAATATTACTTAAAAGGAATACAACCAAAATACGAAACGGTAGTAAACGGTAACGAATATGTAAAGTTAATCATCACGAACGAGTTTCTAATGGCTTCACATCAATTTAACATGAAAGTTACCAGTAACACAAGTCAAATTTGTATACTTTATTATTAAGCATTTTAGTTGCAAAAGTTACCTATCAGTAGAGAATATATCTTAACCCGCATTTTGATATATAATAATTTATAATAATTTATAACATTTGGTTTAAAATACAATGATGAACTTTATTAAAAATTATTAACTTAGCACATACGCACGCACTCGTTTCTTAAACTTTTCCGGCCCTTTTTGCTTTCAACAGAATTTCATTGATGCGACAATGAAGTTTTTCTTTTGTTATAAACCTCAACCTTCAAAAAAAGACAAAAGAAAAATACAGGCTCTTGCATGTTGCCCAAAAAAATATTCATTCTCAATTTAAACCCAATAATTTTAATGCAAATGCAAGTAACAAGTGTTCAAATAAAACACTGGGTTGGGTAGGTTTTGAAATTTTTTTTGACAGCTAATTAAAAAAAAAGTTTTTTCTATTTTGGATTGTTTACAGAGCTATTAAAGCACCCAAAAATGTTATTTTATAGAAAATTAAGTTCTTTTATAGAAATAAAACAATTTTAATTCCGAACGGTGATAAAACTGATTTGATATTAAACGTCAAAGCTGTCGTTACGTTCGGCGTGCTTAATTTAAATCGTAATTTATGTTCAGTAGATTTATCTATCTACTTATTTTTATTTTCACACATTTTTTTTAAATTAAACATATGATAAATGTTCTAATTAAACTTAAACTAGCGTTTAAACCAAAATGTAATGAAAATATTGCCGCCTTAGCAATTATACTTCAAAACTCTCTAAATTTAAAACCTTGTAAAATTTTATTTTAAAATCAATCTGAAAAACCCAAAATAGAAAAAATAGTATAGAATTTGTTACAGAAGACATTTTAGCAACTCGTACTCGTCTTATAAAATGCGTCTTCTAAAACTAGTTCTTTAATATACTATTATTGAATTGTTTTAAGTTGTAGGTATTTATTTTTCATATTACATAAAACTAAATTAAAAGCTGAACAGATACGTAGATTATATTTTTGATCAATTTTATTATTCATTCTTGGATATTTAGATATTGAATTAAATTTGATGTAGCAGTGATTTATATGCATAACTAAGGGTTTGTTTTTCTAGCAAAAACTTAATACGGATTGAAGGTAAATTAGTTTCATTGGTATCAATTTATTCTGCTAATACAGTTGTTGTGCAGGATATTTATACTTTTTGGTGAATGCTTTCCGTTAGTACATTAGTACATCGCAACAGCTGCACCCCAAATAGTAATCCATATTTGACTATTGATAGAACTAATGCCTAATAGATTAATATTAACTTTTGTTTTGTAAAGATACTGTAATTTATTTAAATAGGTAAATTTCTGATCTAAGTCTATTTACAATTTGGTAGATTTGTTTATTTTATCGTAGATGCTTATCTAAGATAATGCCTTGTGTTTAGTACAGTGTACTTGTAAATATACAGTTTTTATGATAATTAATATTAAAATATATCTGAACATAACTAATGTAAAACATATGAAATTCAACTAATTTACATTTACAGGCTACATATTGTTATCAATCCAAACCAAACTTAGCTTTTATCATTTTCAAATTTAGATTAACATCATTTTAAGTTAACTCTTCAGTGACAACGTATCATCTGAAAATGAAATAATTTTGCTATTTACATTTAAATCAAAAATGTCATTTACATATAATAAAAACAGCAAAGGACCTAACTAAGTCTCCAGCGTGCAGAACCACTGAAGTGTTACTGTATTTTCCATTTACTACTTGAATTCTACCAGTGCTAAGTAAATTAAAAGTGACATCCTTGTAATAATCTTATTCGAAATTTTGAAGTAACGGTGTATAAGTTAGCGTATCAAATGCCCTATGGAGCTCGAGAAATACAGCATTTATAGACCGAGAAGTGTCTGTGGCTGAGTATAGAATATTTGTAAACTTTGACAGAGCATCTACTGTAGTTACATCCTCTCTAAATCAAAATTGATTACTATTTATTATGTAGTTTGAGTCCAGAAATATTATTTATCATCCAGTATTTTATAAGTTTCTCAGACGTTTTAGCCAAATTGGATGTGATAGATGAAGAACGATAATATTTATACAGGGTGAATCACGAACGAAACGGAGATTTATAGCGAAACAGTAAAAGTTTTACAAGTTTTGTCATTTTAGTAACCTGTAGGTTGATAAATTTTACATTTTAAAATTATTTTAAAATTAAAGTAGTCCCAAAAAGTGTAGCACAACAAAGTTATATTTTTTCTTATGGAACACTCTGTATTTTTGATTGCCAGTAAAAAAGGTATATTTCCATAAAGGTTTGATGTATTGCGTTAAAAATGCGTTTAGTTTTTTTAATTTGTGTTTATATTATGTTTATAATTACTCTTAAAATTTCAAATTTATAGCTTTTTACGTGAAAAAAAACCTTTATTTTTTTGGAAACCGTAATTGAAAATAAAACAACATTCTTTCCTTTTTTACATAAGAAAATATTAGACAAAAATTTAAAAGGAAATGCAGGTTTAATAACAGTGCTGTTACGCCATGAAAACTCAAAAACAACCACACGTCGCAACCAGTGCCAAGCTAATTCTTCGGCGAGGGGTAGGTTTATTTAAATTCTCTCTCACTTACCTTTACGGAAGACTAAAGATCCTTTTAACGACTCACAATCGGGATTTTGTTAGGCGCCACCTAAATCTTCTAAAATGATCCACAAATGCTTACAAACAAAATCTGGGAAAAACTGTAAACACTCGAAAGAATGCTCTTTATAAATGAGAAACATGAATGACATAAGATTATCTATTTAAATGCAAGAGTAAGTAAAAATATTGATTACACCACGGTCGCGTTCTTTATAAACGCATTCGCTTTACTTAAAACCAAACGCTAATATATTAAAAAATAAATACAAAGGGCTTTCCGCACGCTTTCACCTGCAACTGCAAATTATACTAAGTTTACTTAAAAAATAGTTACAAAATTTACAAAGTTCCTTAACGAAATGCGACTATAGGTTTTGTTTAAAATAAAATAACTACTTTAGCATCAAACCGGAAATTTACAAAACCCTATCTCGTTCAGTTTGAACAAAACAACGTTACCTAACAAGAACAAAACAAAAAAATTATGCAAGGACATATCCTAACTTAATTTTTGGTTATAAACAATCAGATTACTTGCAGTTGGTTTTTCTGATAAGACGAATAATCCAATTTGGGTATACCTACGCCAAAATTTCCCAAGGTGTATAAACACAAACTGGAAATGTGTGTCCCCCTATTTTTACTTACACTAAAGCTTACAAAAAAAATACGTTACAATTTTTTACAAAGATAATCAATCAACACATTCAGAATTTTAACCCTGGCTTGTAATCACTGTACTGATCATTTTAGCCAAAACAAAATATCCAATTTACTTTATAGAAGCGACAACATTTCAGCACTTTTCTTGAAACAAACAAAGACTTTATTAAGTCAGCAAAACCAAACGGTGGTATGACTTAAATAATTCCACAAAAACCCTGATAGTGACTGCCTCAATAAGCATATCTTAAAAGTTTTCTCGTGCAAACATTGAAGATAAGGCATCGACAACATCACAACAAATTAAAACAAATATCATATGACAAAGAAAACAACTATTGCAGCGAACTTGGTTTGAAAACAAACATGCTTTATCAACTCAAACGAAATCTACTTAAAATTACAGTACAACTTACTTAAAATGAACACTTAATGAAACAAAAATCATTTACTTGTAAAAAATATCAGTTTTCACCAACCAGAGATGACAGTGCAGCGACATTATCTTATTCATAACAGTAACTTTATGTAACATTTGTATTTGTTACTTGTTGTTTACACATTTTACATACAATTAGTGTAAACAATCATATTCAAACTGCTAATTGAATGTAGGCACCCCATGACTCCTGACACAGTTCGGGACTACAGAAAAAATATCAACATTATTCTGTCAACAAAATAAATTATCACATGTTTAAAGATCCTCAGAAAACCAATTTTCGGTAATTATACGTAACCTTACGGTGTCAATTACTAATAAGGAAGTACTTGAAGAGTAACTCTGTTAAATAACTAGTGACTAAAGTTCCCGCCTTTATACAAAAGACTTATTCTACTATGTGAAGTGGTATTAACGAATTCAGACGCAGTAATAGGTATCATGAACTTAAAGGAAATTCAACATTTCATAATAAAGGTAAAAATCGGAAGAAAATTAAAAATGTACCTCAGTGCAAAAAGTGTTTACGGGTACACACAAATCTATGGCTAATTAGAGCTTTGACGCGTCTAACGTATAAATAACCACGAATACAACCAATGTATCAAAAAAACTTCTGCTTTAATTACAACTAATTGCATCCCGTCAATTTTAAAGGATGCAGCTACTTCCAAAAAGTCAGCCGTCAACAAAATCTGACAACTAAACGATATAACACAACTTGAGTATAGGCCTCTTCAAACACAATGAATCTAACTAACACTCAAAATAATAAGCAACCAAATATTACTGGTTAGCAAAACTATTACAAACATTTTCCCAAACTATCAAATAGATCTAATAGTAATTATAACATTAACCGAGGAGAAACTGACTTATTGGCCACTATTGTTCAAAAAATAATTGAGCTTGCGTTACCACATCTAGACAAAATTATGCCTACTCTATCTCGCTAAACCCACTTATGTCCCTCCATATACCCGAATACAAATCTCACAATTAATAATATAACAGTACTTAATTGAAACTTCAATGACATTAAACGACAGTTTCACACCAACAAGACAATATTCTTAATCGGTGGTCTATATTTTAACCAAAACTATTAATGCTGTAGAGCGGACAACCCGAATGGATCTAGATTAAACTCAATTTTGACGAATTAAAAATACAAATAACGACCTCTAGTAAATTTACGTATACATTACTTACCGCCCAGACCATTAACCGGATGTCTTCAAAATCTGTCACAACTTTCAAAAACCTATTTTTTAAAACGCCCTAAACGAACTGACTACTTTCTGGTACTTATTGTTGTCTACCACGAATTTTTCTGTGAACTTGTCACATATGAACTGGAATATATTTTATTTGAACGACACACACAGCGATTATAGACGAGGCTATCAATCAACTCACAGAAGCAATTAAAACAAGCATCTCGTCAGCATTACACCACGGACTTATAGAAAACGCACTTGTCAACATACACATATCAAAATTATAATTAAAGTCATTTTAGCAAGAATATTCAGCGCTTGTCTGAAACTTGAATTGGCAATGCATCCGCTAATAAGAATTACATAAACAATTGAGAAAGACTTTGGAAATAAAGTATTCACTCCCATAGTCTTCATTATTGCTCTAAAAATGCCTTCGGTAAAGTTTGGCATTTAAGATTCAAACTAATAAAACTATAATTCCCTGCTTATCTTATCAACGTACTATCATCCTTCATAACAGAAGGTTTTCAATGAGGATGGTTGCTACCTTATCTACACGCAAACCAATATTAGCATATTGGAGCCAACTCTATTCCACAATACTTTGGCAATATTTGAGGAATGTACCACCATGTTCACCGAAAATGCCTGCCTTACCACAACAGTGACTTGCTTCCAATATGTCTTAGATAAGGTAAGAACATGATTTATCAACTGAAAAATGGCAATAAATCAACAAAAGAAAATTTTCACGCTAAAGCACATTAAAATAACATCAGTTATAAAACTCAACCAAATATTACTTAGCCTCAAGACTAAGCTAGATTTGGTAAGTTATACCTTTTGATCAACATGAAATCACACTTGTGTATCGACTGTATGACATTAATCTACAAGTCCATATTGACACTTATTTGGTAAGGAAAAATACTTTTTTGTTTTTTTTTAGATAAATGTTGTAATGTTTGATGTAGAATTTTTGTTAGTATTATTTTTTTACACTTTTACGGAATTTAGTAAAATATTTATCTTTCATGATTTTTACAGCTTAGACAACATACAAAACGCAAAACAAGTTTCATGAATATTAATGCAAAATTTACCAAAACTATGTATTGCTACATGAGATCGATTGAAATTTTATTTGACATTTGGTTATTTTTTTAACAGAGTAGTTAGCTGATACCAAGTTTATTTTAGAATTTAAAGTAACTAATAACATTAAACATTCGTTTTATTGTAGAGTTCTCTACCACCACTGTACTTTTGTGTACACTGTAAAAATAATTACATTAATTCACAGACATAAGCTCAGTCTTGTTTTTTATTTGAACATTCGTGTTTTTAAAATTTTTTTATTACCAGTTCTTTCAATGTTCAGTGATACTGCAATGCAACCCTATATTTATTAATTGATTTATTGATTCTTGGTATCTGTTACTAAGGGTAAAGACACAAAGGCTGCAATTCAACTGCAATTTGACTGCAACATTGCAATTCCGATGCAGTTTGAATGAAGTTGGCACGACTACAATGAAACTACAAGCCCACTGCACGTCAACGTGCAGTTTTATTGCAGTTGGTGTGCAGTTACACCGACTGCACGCTTACCGTGCAGTTTCATTGCAGTCGTGCTAACTGCATTCAAACTGCATCAGAACTGCAAGGTACCTTAAATTTTCGAATTTGTTCAAAGTGTCAGTGCTGACAGAAATTCGATATAGTATACACGTGTTGTTAAATAATTTTATGATGAGATATGCCGAAGTTTCTGCTGGCACTGACACTATAAACAAATTTGAAAAATTATGGTTCAGATGCAGTTGACACGACTGCAATGGAACTAACTGCACGTCAACGTGCAGTCAGCGTGCAGTCGTTGTAACTGCAATCAAACTGCACGTTAACGTGCAGTGGGCTTGCAGTTTCATTGGAGTCGTGCCAACTGTATTCAAACTGCACCAAAATAGCAATTTTGCAGTCGAATTGCAGTTAAATTGCAGCCCGTCTATCTTTAGATAGTTTTATAGAAAAATGTTGATAATGCTAGAACATTTTAGGTGAAGTTCCTTTGTTTCAATTATTTTCTTGGATATTTTTATTCTTAACATAATTGCTCTTAAAATTTCTAATTTTCTATTTAATATAAATTTTGATAAAGTTAATAATAGTTTACGTATAAATATATAGTCATATAATACAATAATGTATTACATATTAAATTTATATTATACTCAAAGTTGAATAAGTTCACTTTGGTCATAAAGAGAACTTTTAAGATGATTTTCTTGTCAATGATAAAAAGTATTAAAGATTTAATAGCAGGAATTCCTTTTTATCTTAAAATTAATATTATTTTTTATGTGGAAATAAAATTAATTATCGTAAGTAATGTTTCAATTACGTTTAACCGTTGTATAAGCTATAAACTAACATAGAAATTAGTTACTTCAGTTTATCGGTTATTCCATCAAACAGAATTTTGAAACGTTGTAAATATAATTTATTCATAGAAAATATTGATTAATAAAACCTAATGCATAAGGTAACAGTTAAATAGAATTGAAACGGCATTGAACAATAAACGGAACCAAGTTATAATTAAATATATTTATAAAGATGTGCAAATCCATTAAAACTACTATTAACATGGATGAAATTGTATTAGTATAGTTTTAGTACAACTGAAATTGAAACAGCCCGTTATTATGGTTTCTTTATATGATATTGTCCTTTGTTAAATGGCGTATAACTAAGGTTAAAGTTGTTATAGGCTTTACGGTTCGAATTTTATAATTGCAACATGAAGGCAAAACCTGATAATAATAATTTTATTGTTTAAACGTTTTTCTTTAACCAGAAACTTTGGTTTTATATAAAATTAATACACGAATAAAATGATCGTTGTTTTAAGGTAAACATTTCTTGCTATAAAGTAAATGTAACTTAGTAATTATGATCTTATATACTTACATAAAACACATACCAATAACTTTTAATTTTTTTAAAATAGAAATTATTGTTTAAGAAATGTATCGTGTAAAAGTGTTATTATATTTTTGTTGGTGTTAAACATTTATTAATTGCTACACATTCGGTTTTTAACTTTTGTGCCTATTAACGATGGAGGATAATTATTTCTGGTCGATTGAATTAATAGTATTAAAGTTTGGTTAATTTTATATTTCTATAAAAAAAATTGATGTATGACTTCTAATGTTTTGTGGTTGTATTATTTGGAGCAACATCTAAAATTATTTATTACGTGCATTTTTGTTGAATAAGATATTCACTTAATTTGTGGTGAATAAAGTAACTGATTTAGATTGTAGAATAGTTTCATCGGAAATAATTATTGGATTAAATATTAATACTAAATTTGAAATCAATGCATAACTGAAAGGAAAATTGCTTACAGCGAAATTTACCGGATGGAAAATTATCTGTTTACATTAAACGTTTCTCTTGTGTTTTCTTTTCCAGAGTTTTTAATATAGTTGTAGAGAGTTGCATCAAACACGTAGTACATTAGTATCTCTCTAAATTTGAATTAAATTATATATTAGCATGTCTCTCACAAGCAAATAATCTGCACAATAATTTAAAGAGACACATTATTCTTAGAATTTATCACTAAGTAGTTAATATGGAACATTTTCAAATATTTCTAGTTAGTCTTTAAATCTTCTGAATGAATAGGTTGTACAAAGTTTTCAAACAACAACATAGCCTAACTAATATTGTTGTTATTTGCATTTACATAAAATAATCCGAATCATAATCTCTCGACAATCGAATGTAGGAACATATTTGTGTTTAACAACTACGCAAAAAAATTAACTATCATAAATCCTCTCAAAGCTGCTGACGCTAATATTAAAAATTCATATTAATACTAGACAAGTTCCAATTAGAACAAAGCTTATTAATTTATCAACTCAGAGTTTATAATTAAAGGAGCTTTAAGAAAATTTATAAGATAATTTAACTCTAAAATTTAAATTTGAAAATAAAATGTTGGTTGTTTGCACAATTATAATTACTATTGTCACATTGCTATTACAACATATTGGAAGGTATAACTTTTTCAGTGGTGAATAAACATTTTAATGAACTGTTGTGAAAATTAAAATTTTTAGACATTTGAAACTTAAATCTATGAGTTCTATAGTTACTGAAAGTTAAGTATTTACCGCCATTTTTAAATCTTAAAAATAGTTTTAGAAATAGTTTTAAAATTAACTTTAAATTTGAACTATTTACCACTACGTTTAAACTCAAATATCACTTTAGTAACTGCGAATACAAATTTAATTACATGGTCAGGTGTAGGTACTTATGATTAAAGTAAAGTACAATATTGAGAGGTACATGTTGAGTATGGACGGTCATACTTATTATGACTAAGGCCTGATTTTTTGATCTTTATCATGTCGGATAATTATCTTAGAAACACATCTATAATAGTTAACCGACTGATAAACTTAACTGGAGGTAAAAAAATTGGGTCTAAACCAGACTTAATAGGTTGGCAACTCTACAATTCATTGTAATTTAAATTTGTTTTTTCTTGATGATATTGAAAGTATCTACATAATATACTATTTGCATTGACTATCACAAGAAAAAAAAATAAAAAACGTAAAAAAACAGAATTAAAGTTTTTTCTTTAAATGTTCTTTAAATTAAATATTGAACGTTGTATGAAGCACGAGCATTCCTTGATGATTTTTAAATTTCAAATTTTTAAAAGCTCTGGGCAGAGGTTTTTTACACCATTTTATGATTTTTTAACGATATTGTTGAGCTAATTCTGGAGCAATCGTTTTCGACAAATAGTTTCAAAAGCACGTTTTAAATCTACAAAAACCGCTATTATGACTCGATCTTCTTATAATTCGTTTTTCCAATTTGCAAGAATAAAATTTAATGCTGTTTTGCATGAATGTTTACTTCTGAATCCCGATTGTGAATCACCAATTATATTTTGCTGTTCTAGATACTCGCTTAGTTGACGTTTTACTACTATTTCTAAAATTTGTTCTAATTTAGGTAATAAGTTAATTGGACGAAATTCCTCGCATTTTTTTGTATTTTGCATTTTTGGAATGGGAATAACCGTATTTATCTTCCTAATATTAGGAGCTACCCCTGTTTCTAAAGATTCATTTTTTATGTCTACTAAAACAACTCCTATCACCGGAAAAGCATTAAGCAATATCTTAATTGAAATATTGTCAATACTGTTTGATTTTTTAATTACTTTAATTATTTCTTCTAGTTGTCTTTCAGAGACATTTTTAAATTTAAATTTGTTTAGTACTTGATTTAATTTTAAACTTTCGTCAATTACTAATGGAATAGATTCGTTAATTTCTTTGACGCTATCTACAAAATATGTATTAAAAATTTGATGCTAATTCCATGTTTCCTATAATTTTGTTTTCTTTTTAACCTCCTATAATATTTTTAAGTAATTTCCACATTTGTTTTGGATTACTGCGGTTCTGTTTTCGATAAATCGGTATTTATTCCGCCTGAGTAAATAAACAAACTCATTTCTTTTTGATTTGTACAAATTCCAATTGTACGCATTTATATTTAATTTAGCTATTTTATATAGGTCGTCTCTTTCTTTTTGTATTTTTTAAGTTCCGAAGTGAACCACTTATTTTGCTGTTGATTGACTTTAACTTTTTATAAACGGTCAGGTCATTAATCGAGGTTTGTATCAATTCTATTATTACACATAACTGCAATATATTTAAATTAATTTTGTCCATGATGGACTTTTGCAACTTTTGTATGTTGTAATTTACATACTTTTTTATTTCTATTGAATGTTCTAGTTTTAGGTTTATTGGCTTATTAAACGTTATTTCTATAACGCTATGATCTGAAATGTGAAACGTATTTAATACCTTCAGCAAATGAAATTGACAGTTGTAGCAAATATGACGATTAATTAAATTATTAATTTGAAAGAATTATCAACATTAAATAATGTGCAAACTAAATAATCAATAATTAAATTTAATTGACTATTAAATTTACTTACCACTAACCGTGCTTTTAAGGTTTCAAAAATATTTGTAAAACATAAATTGAATAGTTGGTTAATCAAGGAAGATTTCTAATTTTTATGAATTTATGAGTTTATTTAATTAAATTTATATATTGGTTAAATACGTTATTAGTCTTTTATAAAGCTAATCTAAAAGTACTTTATGCACGACCCTTATATAATGAGTGATTTTACTCCCTGAAAAAGGGAGTAAAGTGAGTCTTTTACTCCAACTCAATTTATATATATGTTATTTGATATTAAATAATGCTTTAAACTTTCACGTGTAACATGTTTATAATAAAAAACTTTTGAAGTTTAAACACTTGTAATAATTGGTAAACAATTACAACATTTTGCTACGCTAACACGTAGCTTTTTCAGGTAAATAATGAATAACAGATTTAGTTACTATGCGATTTTGACCTTGAACGTGTCGCTGGACCAGAGTAACCAATAGCATTACATATCGGTATTATGGTAATGTTACTTTGCATATTTTGTTAAACTGCTTGTTGGATATTTGGAGATTTTCTATCCTGAGATAAAGTTAACAACGGTTTCCAAGTGTTAGGTAAGCCTTTTTCTTCATCTCGTTTATTAATGCGACTAGGACGTCTTTCTATCTTGATTTGTTCTCTAATGAGGCGGTTAGATAAACATTTCTCTCTTCCTAGCATTCTTGTATTTTCAAAATTGATTTTATGTTCTGTTTGGTGATATCGTTCAGCTAGAGAATAAGTTAAACATCTTTTTCGGCATGCTAGCTTGTGTTCTTCTCTTCTCGTAGAAATACGTCGATTGGTTTGTCCAACGTAAGAGATGTTATATCCTCCGCAAGGAATTTTGTGAATGCCTCATTCTTCTAATAATATTTTTAGGAGAACGGAGGAAAGACTTAACTTTATTAACAGGTACAGAAAATACTCGTATGTTGTGTTTCTTTAGAATGTTACTTATCTTCTCTGTAGTACCTTTGATGTACGGGATTGATATAGTAAACGTACTCTTATCGTTAACTTTGTCGTCACTTCTTTGTTTCATCCTTTTCGCTTTCATAACATGATGACGTGTAAAACCATTTTGTTCAAAAGCTTGATTCAGAATATTCATTTCTTCGTATATATGCTTGTTGTCTGTTAACCTTTAACTACGGGCGCCTCTTAATGGAGCGTAGCTAGGGGCGCGGTGTATTCTATACACCAGTCACAAAATGATCAAAAAACCACAAAAATCAATTATTTTCTGTCACGATTTACAATTTCATAAATAAATCTGTTTATATTAAAAGAAAATAGACACCGAGTCTTTATTAATTTCAAAATATTGAAACAAAAATTTGAATGACAATGAAGTCTTGAGTATACACTGTATTATCATGATTTAATGTTAAAATAATTTTTATTTGTAGATGTAAACTATATTGAAAAATAAATTCTTAAATGACATGAAACTAACAAACAAAAAGAAAGTCTTTAACAAAAATATGTAATTTGGAATTGACTAATCACTATCATATTCGTCTTCATTAACTTTTGGGTTACAACACTCCAAGCAAATGATTGACGAATGTTCTTTACAAACCATTCTGCTGCATGTTCGGCATGACATTGTCGTTACTCTATTTTTTTGTCTTCCACAGGAATAACACCTACCCCTGATTTTTGCTGGTGGTTCTTCCTCATGTTCCTCTTCAATGTTTATGTATCTTTGCAGAAAATGTTTTATATCTAAAGGCAAACTCTGTATGGTAACCTCTCTGCAAGGTGTGGTCTCATCAAAGAAATAGATAACGTTTTCAAAAATACCCTTCTGTATTTGTGAGGATTATTTATGTTGACACTGTTGTACAATATTTGACTGTTAATTCCTGCAATGTTCAAAAGTTGAAAGAATATAACCATTGACCATCGTCTTGTTCTTCTGGATACTGAGTACGCACCGCACATTTTATCGACAGTATCTACACCTCCTTTGTAAGAATTATAGTCTAAAATTATAAGGGGTTTTTGAGTTTCAGGGTCTACTGCGGAGTCATTGTGCATTGTGGGTTGTTTCTGCCACATTGTCTTCTTATCTTTACCCATAAAGCACTTGTTGCCGTCATCTGATTCCAATTCTGAACTATTAGCATCTTCCAAGTCCTGTAGTCCAATTTCCGATTCGGTGTCATGATCGCTTTCTTCAACAGCTTCATCTGATGAAGTGTCAGGTTCTCCCCAACTTCTTCTTCAGGCTCTTCATCATGTATTGCTTGAGCCATCAATAAAAACTCTTCGTCTGTGAGACGATTAGGGTTTCTTACTGGTACACGATTCCTGCAAAATGAATAACATTCTGAGCAGAAATTCTCTATAAACATAGTATCTGTACCTATATTTTTCTTATTCTCGTTTCTACTCCAAATAATCTAGCACCTGAGTTCAATAGTTTTAGCAGGCAGGCGTTGGTTTTATTATACAAAATTGCAATAGAATATGAGAATTAATGAATTAAAAATAATATTATGTAGTTTTTAGTGAATATGTGTAAATATGTATATAATATTTTAGCTTATATATAATATATATTATTATCTACTTGAAAAAGCTACGTGTCAGCGAACGAAACGTTGTAGAGAATAATTTATTACACGTGTTTAACCTCAAAAGTCTTTTATTATGTAAATAAACAATACTCATATGATGACAAAAATATACTTACATAACTAAGGGTGTGGTGTATTGAGTACACCACTAGAGACCTCTCCGCAACTTTCAATTGAAATTTAACTTATTTCTTGCACAATCACTTTGCATCTGAACCAGATTGAAGTTAACATATAAATGTAAGGTTAAGTAAAGCAGCGCAGGCCCAGAAGCGATTTTAGAGAAATGCTAAACAATTAAGGGAGCGTGGTGTACTGTGTACACCGTAGTCCGTACTTAAAGGTTAATCTATCAGATTTAATTAATTAGGTTTTTAAAACAGAATTTAAACGTTGTGGATGATGATGAGAATTAGCGTGTAGGTATCTATTGGTATGAGTTTGTTTTCGATACACTGTTTGTCCTTAATTTCCGTCTGGTTTTCTAATAAGTAACACGTCAAGAGAAGGCAGTATTCCGTTAACTTCCATTTCGGTAATACATTGAATTTGTTGATGTATATTATTTAAATAATTTAAAAACGTTTGTAATGCTTCATTACCATGTAGCCATATGGAGAAGATATCGTCAACATAATTTGATATTAATATTTACATTAATATTAGATCCACCAATTAATACTAAACAAAGATGTTAACTGATTAATTTTAAAATGGCCATCAGCTCACAGGCTCACGCACGATTTCTGTGCAAAAAATGTTGTTAATAGTGTTAAATGTAAAAAATTGTTGCAACGTGTACTACCTGTTGTGCAAAAGTTGTACGAATGTTAAATTTATTTCTGATTACATTATTATCTGCTGAGAAAAGCGGACGAAATCATAAATAACATTGACACCGAGTTCTTTGATACGGTGGAAACAATGACACATTTGGATGGAAAAATGAATGTACGTATCCTTCAATATATTCTAAAACAAAAGGATGAAATTATACATGAATTACGCGAAAAGGTTGATATTTTTGACAAACTACATTTTATGTACAGGGTGATTCATTACTATTTGGAAATAATTTAACATTAGAATCCCGACCTTTAATTATGAAGATTTAACCCAAAACACCTAGATGAAAGTTCGCTCATTACTAAGTTACAGGGTGTTTTGTTTAAAAATTTAAAAACGATTTGTGCTTAGTATTTTAAAATTAATGGACTTATTTATTTTATATTTGGCAGAGAGTGTAGACACTGTACACCCTACATGCTTCTAAATTATGTTAAACAAACATTTCTGTCTACTATCAGAGACGTACGACAGAGATAAGTGACCGGTTAATCGTGCCCAAATTCTACGCCACTGGCGGAATAAAATGTTAGTACAATTTTTCGATCCTCCAATATTTATTAAGTAAATAATGTACTCTTTCCTCATAACGATTAAGTCAATATTTCTCGAGATATTTTAAGTTAAACATAAAGCTGTACCATTGAATTGAAAAAAAATGAAAGCACCCCACTAGATCAAAAGAATTAATTCAGTTCAGAGCCAACTACACGAAACAAATAATATTGAAAAATTATCCATCAAATGTGACTTATCGGATTGTAATTTAAATAGAAATCAGGTTATCTGCTTTAATAATATTTTAAAATCACTTTGAATTATTTTAAAGTTAGAAGATCTATTTTATTTTTGTCAATAAATTTTAGTATCTTTATTGTTAATACGGATTAAAGTTTAATTTGCGTATTAAATGCAATCCACTGGCTCAAAACGTCGATATTAGTTATTACTGAGTTACATACTAAAATTAAAAAAATGATACAGCTTCATGTTTAACTTAAAATATCTCAAAAGTATTGACTTAATCGTTATAAGGAAAGAGTACATTATTTACTTAAAATATTGGAGAATCGAAAATTCTACTAAAATTTCTATTCCGCCAGTCACGTAAAATTTGGGGACGATTAACCGGTCACTTACCCCTATCGTACGCCTCTGGCCAAATATGAAATTTATACGTCAATTAGTTTTAAAATACTGAGCACAAATAGATTTTAAATTTTTAAACAAAACACTCTGTAACTTAGTAATGAGCGACATTTTATCTAGGTGTTTTGGATTAAACCTTCATAATTTGAAGTCGGGATTCTAGTGTTAAATTATTTCCAAATAGTAATGAATTACCCTGTATAATACTAAAAGGAGCGAGTTGAAGGACAGTTTTCTGAAGTGGTATTTGGAGCCTTACAAGCTATGCGTCCAGAACAGTATGCATCATTTAAAGTAAAACTATCCGAAGAAAATTTTCACAAAGCTATAAATTCAGGGTTGTGCCCACACGGTATATGTGTTCAGCGTTTTTTCGAGCCCAGGAAGAAAATTAATCCGACAACCTAGTGGTTGATCCCAATATGATATAAACATAAATTGCTTGACTACTAATAAAATAAATCAGTTAGAGGCCGAGGTTTGGGAAAATAACAATTTGTATTTTTTGTGTAAATTAATGCCAGAAGCGACAATGTAAACTTCCTACAAATAAACAATTATAATTTAAGTGCATTGTAATGCAGACCAACCTTAAAAAAAGGTGGCGTTGCCATTAACTTTACGAATCACGTTAATGTAAACAAAATTGACCTCGAAGATTATTGTATGGAGTTGCACTGCGAATTCTGTGCATTGATTTGTTGTATCGTGATCTTTATGTAATTATTAACATAAGTAAAACGTGTGTCTTACGATATCTGGTGTAAAACATTGACACGTGTGAATAGTATAAACTAAGAAAAGTGTCAACAGTTAACTGTAACGACATGTGTGCGTTAAAGTGCATCGCGCTATCTAAACGATAGCTTTAATGCTTGAAACGCAGGTGTGTCGATAAAGGCAAGTATAACTTGTACAGAAGCATACACGCAGCGAAAAAACACCTTATGCAGCATTTCGCTTTTATTATGAGCTCATCAGAGGCGTATACTTAAGTGCGGTATACAACTGTACAAGACGGCGGTTGGTCTTTTAAACTCTCGTGGAGCAATGAACATAAGTAAAATGTGTGTCTTACGACATCTCGTGTAAAACATAAACACGTGTCACTTGCCACTTTTATACTGCGATGACAAAGGGGTAAATTTTATTATTTTTTGTTTTATATTTGAGCGCCAACCACTTTATCAACCAATTTAATTTTAGGCTCTTGCCACTTTCTCTCCGGTCTAATCCCTTTTATTATTGTAATCGGTGCCTCTTCGGTTGTGACATTCGGAATTTCATTTAAGCATTTTCGATTAACGGCAGGTGTTTAACCCACTCCGTATGCTTCTTCTGGTTAAATCGTTCCTTGATGTAGTTTAACTTTCTTTCTTGACTCTTCCTCTTACGTTCTTACGTTGATCATTCAATCTTCTCTGACACTCGTACATTTCCTTAATTCTAAAAAACTTGTTAACTGAAATTAATTCTTTCATTCCCCTCCTCCCTACCAAATTTTCAGGGGCCTTTGTAGGGTAACAGCAATTTTGCTGCAATTTAGAAACAGTTGTATATCGCACTTAAGTATACGCTTCTGATGAGCTCATAATAAGAGCGAAATGCTCCATCAGGTGTTCTTTTGCTGCGTTTCAAGCATTAAAGCTATCGTTTATATAGCGCGATGCACTTTAAAGCACACATGTCGTTACAGTTATATGTTGGCACTTTTCTTAGTAATTATTAACGATCACAAAATGGTTGTTTTGATATTTTCTTAGAAATATTCCAAAAAGTTCTACATTTTGTACCTATATAAACAAAATAGTAGATTGGTGTTATGTGGTGATATGAGTGTCGATTCTTATAATCATTCAAAAGAATTTAATAACCTCAGTCAACTATTAATGTCGTTCAACTTAATTTCAGTTATTGGATGGCTAACCAGAATAACAATCACATCTGTTAAAACAATAGATCATGTTTTCCTAAATTTTATTACACAGCTAGCTTGTGTAATTGATAACTCTAATTCTAATCATAAAACCATTTTATAAAAATGTAAATATTAATCTAAATCTGCCAAACAAAAATATGACGTATTTTAAAAGGCACTTTGGTACTGAATCCATTTGTGGCTTTAAATCAGCAATCACAATGCATGATTGGTCTGATTTATATAGGTTTTCACATCTTGAAGACGCTTTTATATTGTTTCATAATACTTTTTTAAATTATTTTGACACATATTTTCTTTTACAAAAACTGTAGAAAAACCAGATAGGAATAAGAGTTGGGTGAAAAAACTATTAAAAAAAGTAGTAGAAAATTAAAAGATCTTCATCTCATGAGAAGGTAATCGACATGCTTAGAACATTTAGATCAAAAGCTAAAAATAATAATTTTATGTTATTACAGTCAATAAAATCTAAGCACTTTCAAAACGTAATAGAACAATCAAATAATTGCACGAAAGCTGCCTGGAAAGTTGTAAATCAATTAACAAAAAAATTTCAAATTTATAACAATATTAACCTTAAAATGATAGGATTACTCAAAACTGCCCAAAAACTATATCAAACAATTTAAATAGTTTTTTCAAAATGTTTCTCTAGAAATTACTAACTTGATTCCTGCTAGTCAAAATAGTTATGAGAATAATTCTAAATCCTCAACTATGTTTATTCTTTCATTTTGTAAATAGGTAAAATAATACTTGTACTCAAAAAAGGGGATTCATTCAACCGTAACAATTATAGACAGTTTACTATATGTAGCATTTTTTTAAGAATATTTGAGTAGGTACTGTTTCTTACATTGTCTATCAAACTTTGTGCAAAAATCTGCTATCTTAAGTGACAACCAACACGGTTATCAATCGGGCCGATCTATTTTTACCGCTATGATGGAGCTATATCTAAAAATTATTGAGGCAATTGAATGTGATCAATGTCCAGTAACAATTTTTGCGACCTTTCCAAAGCTTTCGACTGTGTAGACTATTTTCTCTTAAAGAAAGTTTTGAATACAAATGGAATTAGGGAATTACTTCTACATTGGGTGGATTTCTTTTTGAAAAACCATAAGCAATATGTGTCTATAAACATGTTAAAGATAAGATGTGTACCTACCACAGTACATTTAGACACTTTGGTTGTAAACCTAGGAGTGCCACAAAGATCAGTACTGTCGCCTATCCTATTTGCGTTATTTCTTAACAATCTAAATCTTGCAAGCCTCACTGATTTTCTTTGCTGATGATACATCAGTATATATCAGATAAGAACCTAGATACTCTTCCGTTTAGAATTAACACAGTTGCGGAAAAATAGATTCATTGTTTTCTTCTCATAAATTTTTTCTAAATTCATCAAAGACAGTTCTCATACAATTTCATAATAGACAAAAAGAGTGCAAAAAACTAGATGAAAATATTAGTTCTTCTACCGTGTCAAATGTAGAGAATACTAAATTTCTTAGGGTTTATTTTTAAAAACATCTACACTTTAATAAACATTGTAGTGAGTTGGTATTGAAACTAAATTCTTCAACAATTTTTAGGAATTCGAGATCGGTTTTCAGGTAACGGTAGCTAATCATGGTTTACCATGCGGTAATTGAGTCTAGATTTAGATACGGACTTTGTGGACTACTTCTTCCAGTGCAATAAATGCATTTCTAGCTCAGACGCGTGTGATAAGGTGTATTGCGGGCGTTCCCTCTTCACACACTTACAGAACCATTTTTATAGAATATAAAATTTGTTTCGTTTAAGAAGCGATGAAATATATTCGCTCTTATTAGTCGGTAGAGTGGCATGCTGGCACAATTATACGTAACTTGTTAGTAATAAAATTATGGGCGCTTAATTTACATAAGCGCATGATTGTAAAGTTTTTCACAAAATAAACACTTGGCTTGTAGAAGCTTCCCACTACAAGGAACCGAAACGTCGCCATTTTAGTTATTCACAAAACAAAATAATTAATTAATTTAAAAAACCCTCCTATACTTTTTAAACAAGTATTATCAATTATATTTAGTTATATTGTGAGACAATTTTCTGTTTTTGAAGGCGTCGTTAGGTTATTTCCCTTGGGACAAAATAAAACCACAGAAAAGCAATGTTGTACAGTATATTTTATTAACGCCGTCAGGGTAGAGCTCACATTATTTGTCAACATTTTCAAACTAAATGGACCTGGATTTAAATTAAAAAGTAGGTAAAATTTGCAAAGACCTTAGAAAACTTGGATTTAAAGTTAAGATAGAATCAAATCAAAATAAGGATTTCTATTTAGTATAAGAAAATTAGTGACATATTTAAGAATGTTTTAATTAAAAAACCCATATTAGGTTTGTGTATAAAAGTTCATGACAAAGTTATTACAGCAGATTTTGATAAACATACAGTGTGTCCAAAATTCGATGCTCACCATTGGTATTTTGGAAACGGTAAGAGTTACAGGGTCGGTTAAATGGAACAATATGGAGGTATTTATCTTACCTCTTCAGACCTTCTCTTGTTTTTCCAAAAAAATGCGTTGCCTACTAGATATTGCAAAAAAGTGAAAATCAGCATTTTCTTTAAACTTGCGTAGAATCCACACTATTTATCCTATCAAAAATATGTAAATATAAAAGTTGTAGACATTTAGATATTGAATAATATGCGTCATTAAAATATTTTTTTGCTTGCATCAGTAGCGAAATATGACCCAAAGTTGCATTTTTTAAATGAAAATGATAATTTATTTTTATACAGTTGAATTACTTGATTTTTTCCTTTTCAACGATATAAGGTTCGAGCTATTTATCTTGTGTACTTTAGAAGATATAAAGAAAAATCATTTTTGAGGCAGATTTATAATGTTACCAAGTTGTAAGCAATAATAACAAAAACATAACGGGTGGATAACATCGTAAAACGAATGAGTTTTCCTATAAAAGATTCTCAATAGTGCGGCCATTGACTTCTAAACATTTTGTATAGCGTTTTTCAATATTTATTCGGCAATTCATTAATTGACGGACGCTAACTGAATTAAAGGCTTGCATGATGCTCTGCTGCAAATCATTGACGTTCTCATAATTGACAACGTATACTAAATTTTTTATGTGTCCCCACAGGAAAAAATCTAGTATGGACAAATCTGGTGATCGCGCAGGCCAACGTATGGGACCGTTTGTTCCAATCCAACGGTTTCCAAATCTTGCTGATAAATATTCAGTGACGATCCTGGAATTATGGGCCGGGGCGCCGTCTTGCTGAAACAAAATACTTCTTTCTTCTTGAATAGGTAGCTCGTCCAATGCATCTTCGACTTCGGCTTGCAGCAGTTGAAGATATCTAGTCAAATTAAGCGTTTGATTATAAATAAATGGACCTATCAAACGATTTCCCAAAATACCGCACCACACGTTAAATCCGAATCGTTCTTGGAAACGCGATTCTCGAACTATTTTCGGATTTTCATTATTCCAATAATGATAATTATGCCGATTGTAAATGCCGTTGTTTGTGAATCTACTTTCATCGCTCCAAAGAATTTTTTAGAAAAAGAATTATTGTTTGTAACTTCATCCAGGTACCATCTACAAAATGTAACTCTTCGAGCATAATCATTCTCTTTGATATGATGGCATATCATTGGCTTATAAGGATGAAATTTCTTCTTTTTAAAACATAATGTACTGAACTTCTTGCCATACCACTGTCATTCGAAATTTTTCTTACTGAAACGGAAGGCTCAACATTAACAGCGGCTAGAACAGCTATTTCAGTATCCTCATTGTCTTTTGATAGGTTGTAGGACGAATGGCGGTGAAGGATCCACCTTGTCGAAGATTTTGCTCGAGTCGGGAAAACAAAGTTCTGTGAGGTTGCCTTCTTTCGGGGTATAAGTTGTGATATTCATTTGCTGCCGCAGTTGAATTACGATGGCATCTTATGTAGACAACAAACATGTCCGTTTTTTCATGGTTTGAAAACTGCATCATCAATTTTGAATATGAATAGCTTACTTCAACAACTACAAGTTCTGACACGATACTACTGTAACAATATTATTGACAGATTTGATGTGCAGTTGTTTGTTTCTTAAAAATTTGCAATCATGGATAGTGTGATGTGCTTTAAAATACATCTACAGATCTCAAAAACGATTTTTCTTTATATCTTCTAAAGTACACAAGATAAATAGCTCGAACCTTATATCGTTGAAAAGGAAAAAAATCAAGTAATTCAACTGTATAAAAATAAATTATCATTTCCATTTTAAAAAATGCAACTTTGGGTCATATTTCGCTACTGATGCAAGCAAAAAAATATTTTAATGACGCATATTATTCAATATCTAAATGTCTACAACTTTTATATTTACATATTTTTGATAGGATAAATAGTGTGGATTCTACGCAAGTTTAAAGAAAATGCCGATTTTCACTTTTTTGCAATATCTAGTAGGCAACGCATTTCTTTGGAAAAACAAGAGAAGGTCTGAAGAGGTAAGATAAATACCTCCATATTGTTCCATTTAACCGACCCTGTAACTCTTACCGTTTCCAAAATACCAATGGTGAGCATCGAATTTTGGACACACTGTATATATGCAATTTTTTAAAAATAAGATGTTTAATCATCTAATTTAAAAAGGTTTAAAATTGATTTTAAAACCAATTTTAAAACCAATTTAAAATAGATTGTAATATACGGTTCTCGAGAAGTAGCCGGCTAATCAATTTTTTTCTAAAAATTGGTTTTGTTTTCGACGGTTTTACCAACACTAGAAATGAGTACTCTTTGCGTTGAATGCTTTTGAAATACTGCTTTATTTTATAAATTTATACCATTAATATACAAATTGACAAAATGCCTAGTCGTGAGAAATTCCCACGTTCTAAAATCTACCTTACATCAATGGCAGAAGACATCTGTAGAAAAGCTTAACATTTAACCTCATAGGTTTCTGTCCGCAAAGTATACGTTAATATCCGTACAAAAATCACGTCGATTTACAAAAATTTAAAAATCTTGGGTTTCAACCTAAATGTTGCGTAAAAAATCTTAACAGCAGTTGTCCGTGTAAGAAGATTAATCAGGTTAATTGAGGTATGCAGATACCAATATGCTTGATCCCAGGTTCCGAACACCATCTATGCTTAAATTTACCAGTTCGTCGAATCTCAAAGCCCCAGCAATGCCCAGAATGGTTGCTACGTGAAATAGTTTTATTTTTTAATTGTAATCAGTTTTTTTAACTGAGTTTCCGTTAAGAATCGATCAACTTGCTCTTTTGTAATATCCAACATATTTCCTTTTCAGAAATGCTACTAATCTTGAATACTTGCTGATGCCAACATTATTTTTTATAGCAAGACTCGCTGTGACCCAGAGAGTGGAAGCTTTAAACTTCTTTGCTTGTTTGGTAAAATATACTAATAACACATTCTCGCTATCCATTTCATCCACTTATTTCATTAGGCACCAATCACAAAATTCCGTTCTTTTGGTAAATCTTCCGGGATTTTTCTGGGAATAAATCCACTACTACAGTATGACAATAAATAAAGGATACCGAAACTAAAAAAGTAATGTATAATAAAACATCAAACTATATATATAAACAAAAGTAATAATTATTGATGTATGATATGCTGTACATGACCACCATTTTGTTGCAAGCATAATTCCAAGCGATAGCAATTGCTATTTTCTATTCAATTGCGGTATCTTACATTTATTGTCATATTTTTGGTATCTTATAATTATTGTCATATTGTACTTCTTCACCAGCTTCTTCAATAATTTCATCACACATTTTTGTAATACTAATTAAATGAACTTAGGAAAGCAGCGTAGGAAATACGAGCACAATTATTTTGACATTCACAAAAGACCAATATGGCAATTGACAATAATAATGGTTTTGCAAAAAAGTGTACGTGTGGTGCTACATATCATAACAGCTGTGTTAGTCGTATAAAGTGCTACTGATTGCACCTAATTTCCAAATTAGAGAAACTGCAGCAGAATCAGTTAATGGATGAATGAACATACTTAAAAAAATTATTCAGGAGCTTAGATTTTTAATAAATTACTACAAGAAAAGTTGTTATTTGAGAGATAAGTTGTTTATACCAAATTCTAATCAAATAATTTGTGTCGAAAATATCACAAATTGTTATTGAACGACATATTGTAAGCAACCAACATGTCCAAGAAGTAATTAATTATCCTTCTACTAAGCATTCACAAAAGCAAAAGTCTTTAAATACAACAACCAATAACTTAGTATAAATAAAATAAATAAAAAATATCTCTAAGTCTCCTGCGAGTAAAGAAATTCAAGATGAATCACATATCACTGCTTGGAAAAAGACTGTGAAATATGTTGCATAGACCTTATTGATTACAATATTATAGTTTTTTTTCAAAATCACTTAAATAATTCCTTAATAGACATCACAAACAAAAGAATCATATTAGGTGGCGACTTTAATGTTCATTTTCATAACGTTTTAGATAAAAGATAATTTATAGGAGGAAATATCTATCTTTCATCATAAAAGATAACCCTTATTATGTGACTTATTGGCTACATTTGGTTTAGAAGCTGTGGTCGATTTTGCCACAAGATACAACAACACAATTGATAATATCTTTATTAATAAGCATAATTTTAATTTCAATACCTAACTTGTTAATACTATCTTTTTCTGATCATAACGACGTCACCAATAATATTAAAAACACAAACACAACCTACATAGACTATTACCACTTTCAGACCGATAACCAGATTAGACAAGACATAATTGCATTTCTTCGTACGATTGGTCACATTTATACGCATGGAATATGGTAGACTTACAGTGTCAATTGATTTTAACCACTCTAGAACCAATTACCAATGACTGCTTTCTATATAAAATAAAAACAAAATCAAAATCAGATACATTGGTTCACACAGAGTTTAAAAGAATTGCGTTAGACATTAAACTTGCTTCGTGAATTATACTTTTGTCATAGAACGAAAGATTTAAAAAATGCTTACACAAGTTTAAAGAAACGGTATACAATTGAATTGCAGAATACCAAAATTTGAGCAAATAACTGCTTTTATTTTTTTTGCATACATAGAGCAGCCTATAAAATTATAAACTTACATCGAAACACTAAAACCTCTCTGCCTATAAGATCTAATATTTTATGTAACGATTTCAATCAACGTTTAACCTTCTAAAAAAATATTGGCATTAATACCTTATCTAATTTCTGTTATTGATTCTTCGCTAAAATAATCTCATCATTTTGAAGTTTCTGAGGTACTTGTTAGAGATGTTATTTGTTCCCTAGATAATAAAACAGGCGTTGATAGCTTTGGTCTATCATTAAAATTATTAAAAATTGTAATGAACAATATTATAACACCTTTGACTAGAATCATTAACAAATGCATACCCGAAGGAATTTTCTCTCATTGCTTAAAACGATCCAGTGTTACCCCTATTCTAAAATCGTTTTGTAATGAACATTTCAATAATTATCACCTTATTTTTGTACTGTCTACTCTTTCAAAAATACTAGGAAAAGTATTGTATCTTCAACTGTATAAATTTTTTTATACTTATAATATAATCATACCTTCGCAATTTGGTTTTAGAAAACGTAAAAGTACAATTGACGCTGTAATGAAGTTATCGGAAGCTATTTCTAAAGATTTTGATAAACAAGAACATTCACTTGTCTCGTTTTTAGATAGCAAAGTGTTTGATTGCATTTTGAAGGTTATATTATTAAAAAACTTGATTTTTACAATGTATTCAAGACAAGCCGAAATATGATTCATTCACATCTTACGGATATAAATCAAACCGTTAAATTTCAAGAATTTACGTTTCTTTCTAGAATTAATTCGTATAGAGTGCTCCAAGGTTCAATTTAGGGCCACTGCTATTTGCAATATTTGTGAACAATCTTCCATCTTACATTGAAGACAACTCTGTCAGCTGTACAAAGATGACACAGTCATAGTTTACAAAAACGTAACACTGCATTTTCCGATTCTGTAGTTTGGTTTAACACCAACAAACCTAAACTTAACGATTCTAAAACAAAACGCATGGAACTGTCTCTTTCAACTAAAGATAAAATTTGCAAGGATGTATCTTTTACAAAATATTTAGGAATTACAATCAATAATAAATTAAATTGTAGTTATTACATAGATGCATTAGCTAAAAAACTTTCATTTCAAACTTTCGTTCTTTGTAATTTAAGAAACATTATTGACAAAATCTCTAATTTCTTGCTATTATGCTCAATCACACATGCAGTACGTCATTACCATTTGGGGACATGTTTCACAATGTAACAGAATTTTCAGTTTACAAAAGGCAGTTCGTGTAATATGTAAACTTAATTACCAATCTGATTGTCTGAATTACTTGAAAAAAATTAATATTTTAACTTTTCCATCGTTTTATATGTTTCAGTGTCTCATCTACATGGATAAACATAATTATAATTATTTTACACACTCAATGCAGCATTAATATTTAACAAGATATAATCACCATATTATTATAGAGTTTACTAGACTATATAAAACCAGGGACTGTTTCCAATTGAATTACACGAAATGACACTTTTAAATTAAATAAAAATTTATTAAACAATTTTTAATCAAACGTGGTTTTTATTCTGTACTTGAATTTTATAATTGTACGTTTACTATTGATATATTTTTATAACGGTAATAATTGTCAAAGTTTTATACATGTTAGTTTCGTACTTTTTAGTATTTTTATCTGTATTGATCTTACTCTGACGTTTGTAAATCCTTTGGATATTAGCAATAAACTCAATTACTAATATTATTATTATACATTGATAACCTGTGGTGTATTATAAAGTGTCAGTTTGACAGTTTAAATAATCCGACGTTGAAAAAGTTGTCATTAAGTAAGTATGGAAGAATTTTGCGGTGTATAACAGTAATTATTTTAAAGTACTTACAGCATTTGATGGGACTATTTTTTAGTAAATTCAAGTGACGTATTTTAGAGTCGACTTATTTTTGATCAATTATTGGTAAACGTAATCTAACATTTTTTGTATGAAAAAAAATTAATATTGCCAGTACGATATATACCGGGTGATTCAGCTAACCCGTTTATTAAAAGTTTACAATAATCTTGTAACATTCTCCATGAATAAAAATAAATTTAGTATGTCTTCATTTGAATATTTTTAATGGATTTCAATATTGTGAATAATGTTTCACGTCCACGTTTACAAGTTTGATAAATAAGGCACATTGTTTTAATTTCCACAGTCCACTAGTCAGAAATTATTTAATAAAATAGAGAAATATTGTGTGTCGAATGTAAATACATCGATAGCAGGAAAATGGTAACAGATAGGTATAGGGAACTCTTATGAAGATTGAAAGACCACTTAATTCTCCATCACATAAAGCAATAAGATACAGGGTGTTCCATTTAAAAAAATTTACTTTTGGGCAGTTGAAGTTAGTCAGATTGAGCCAAACATTTTGAACACCCTGTAAATAATGAGATGTCAAATTACACATCATTTAAAAACTTAACACTCCTTCTAAATATAGCCCAAATTTTGTTACTATAACTGTATTTTTCAATCATTGACAAGCGTTTGAAAACAATACTACAAAACCAATTTTTCTCAAAAAAATGAGAATATCTCAAAAACTATTGATTTTTCATATAGGTTGTGCTACGTAAAAGTAACTCAGATTTTAGCGTAGAATCCAAATATACAAAAAATAAATCATTCCATTTAAAATAAGAAAGTTGGTAGCCACTTCCGGTGTAACCAGAAGTGCTAGAAGAGCTGAAATATTTGAATTAAATAGAACTTTTTGAGCAATCCCCTATTCCAAATAACTGTACACTTTATCAACCTGCAAACTACTAAAATAATTTGTTTTGCTACAAATCTTGAAATAAACAAAATTCTTGACATTAATAGAAACCGTTTGCATTTTTTATTTTAAAAAGCCATTTCCATCCTTATCACATTGAACAACATTAAGCGTTAAATAAATTAGATTTTTGCATAATAAACATAATTACTATCATTATTCAGTTACTAATCCACACCTTTTAAGAGTTGTTAATTACCAACAACAATGGTCACTAATCTGTGAGGTGGTATATTAAACTATAACGTGATTGGTCTTTTTTTCTTTGATGGAAAACTGACTGGAGAACAATATTTAAACTTTTTGGAAAATGATTTATTTGAACTTCAGGAACATATTATACTAGGCAGAATTTAAGCAATGTGGTTTCAACACGATGGCGCCCCTCCACACTACGCAATCAACGTTAGGCAATATCTCGATAGAAATTATCGGATGAGGTGGCTAAGATGTGGGGGTGCACAAAACTGGCCTGCCCGATCACCGGATCTTCCATTCCTTAATTTTTTTCTTTTGGGCTAAGAGAAAGTGTATTAATTTCCGCTCACCACAAGCGAAGTCATGTAAAATAGAATTACAATTGTGTTTCAATGCATCTGTGCTCAAGTGTTGTTTTATTTCTAGAGCGGATTGAAAACTGTTTAGAAAGGTATTAACGGTATTTTGAACAATTACTATGACTTTCGTTTATTTTTTAATTTGTGGAATACTTATATTGTTTAGTAATTATAATAAATGATTTCAATTATTTATTATTGCAATAGGTTGTTAACTGCGAAATTGTTGTCTTTGTTTAGCATCTACATTTTACATTGAATGAGATGTAAAAAAATATACAGGGTTTTACATTTGAAAAAACTAAGATAAATTGCATTTTTGCGTAGATTAATGATTTTAACGTTTATTCGAAAAATTTTACATTTGTTTTAAAACGCGATTATCAATAGTAAGTAAGACAGATTTAGAGGAAAGTTACAATAGCCCTGGCATTGTGACTTCAAAATATAGCAATACAGTCTTTTAAATAGTAAAAGCAAACCAAAAATAACAATTATACAAAGTGTTCGATTTAAAAAATCAAAATTTTAGGTTGGCAATTTTTGTGAACCACCCTGTATGTACCTAAATATTTTTAAACTATAGGACAATTAAATGTGTATTTCCGTACCAAAGTTGATTGTGTCTAATAGTTGAGGAGCAATCCTCCGATTTCACAGTAAACACCCATCCTGTAGTATATCTGAAAAACAGCGAGTATAGAATTTATACTATCTGCCTTAAATTGATTAGAACCGATTACACTTTCGTTGGTAGGAATAAAATATTGAATTCCCAATATTAGTCAACCATTTATATTTTGAGGAAATGTGTGTAATAATTCATTTAACATTACAATTAATAATAAAGGATTATAATACAATTACTAGGGTTATTCATTTTTAACAAAATATTTATTTAATAGTTTTTGACTTTTAGCACAATGATGTACTCCATATTGGTGACATTTTCAATTTTCAACATTCAGCGTACAATTTCGTACTGATCCTGCTTGCACTGCAGCTGTTGTATGTCACCCTGTAATTACTTATAGTATTAGTCAAACTTACGATTATTATTATTATTATTATTATTAATCAGTGGCTGGGATTGCCAACTAATACATTATGAGTGATATAATCACATAAATATTGCAGTAGATGGACAGGAAATGCGCTATTCTGTTAATAAGTTGCAGCCAGCATTAAAGTGCGGACAGGGTAAGGTAAATTGCAATATAATAATGAATGTGATTTTGTCTAGATTTTATATAACAAATTCACATTACTGTGACACCACCTCTCATAATTTTATTATACATTGTCATGTAATTTGAAATAATATAATTTTGGCTGACAATGAAAACGGTTATTTTGTGAACATATTTGCTTTATTATTTTTTGACGGAGGTTACTGTAATTTTTCTATGTTACAGTATAAACCTTTTTAAATATGTATGGGCGTTATTCTAAGACACAATTTATTGATTCTGTAGAGTTTTCTTTAATTATTTACTAGATAAATCTTAAAACTGTTAAGATAAAAACAAATATAAAAAAACTTGAATTTCAACTTTCAAACTTAAAAATTCTTAAAGATAATTAATGTATAGAAACTTACCAACGCCTATAGCAAGCGGGGGCTTTTATATTATAACTAAGAAAACTAGAAGACAGAATATTCAAATGTGGTGGGTTAAATAATATTGTTTCTATAAAGGGGAATGAATCAAATATGTTCGTATATTCGTATGGTTTTTACATTCTGTATGTAGTGTTGAGAGTATAATCTTTTTACATTCTTTCTATAGCACACTTGGCTACAAAATTATGTTATGCTACAAAATATTTACTGGTGTAATTAGTAAATGTTTAATTGTTATGGGTAATTAATTAAGTAATTTTAGATTTCCAGTAATAGTCACCTCTGTTTGGTAAACATTTATTTTTTTATGAGGAAATGATTTTGGTATTATGGAAGTGTTTGTTTTAAGTAAGTTGTACTGTATTTTAAGTAAGTTTTGTTCGTGTTGATAAAGGACATATGTTTTTCATATTCACTTTTGCTGCAACTTTTGCCATTTGATATTTTTTAAAATCAGACGTGAAATGCTTTATCTTTGTTTTCTCATATTTAAGCTTTAAAGATATGTTTATCTCGATAGTTTTTATCAAAAGTTTCGTAGAAACATATCCCATATGTCGCCGTTTTGGTTTTGCTAAATTAATAAACTCTTTGTTTGTAAAAAAAGAGATTCAATGTTATCGTTTTTATAAAGTAAATTGGATATTTGTTATAATTAAAATGAACAGTACGCTGATTACAAGCCACGTTTAAAATTCTGAATCTGCAGATTGTTTACCTTTCTGAGAACTATGAATGTACTTTTGTAAGGTGTTTGTGTATTTAACAAAAATTTAGGAAGGGGGATGCACTTCCCCAGTTTGTATTTTAGTATTTTTAAGTTAGTCAATATGCAGACTTGAGGTTGATACAATATAACAAAAGCAAGTACGAAACTATTGCGGACGAATGTTGTTAAAATTATACAATCAGTGTATCAGTGATCTATTGGGAAATGAATTATATGCGTGTGTTAAAGTTACATTGATAGTAAAGATAACGAACAATCCCGTTAAGGAAATTTTTCGTTTGATTAAAGTAAAAGGTCAAAACAGACGCTAGAGGACTAGTCAATATCTCTACACCTGCAAACTAAATATAAAAATACATTAACGAGTAATCGGCGTAATAAAAGTGTTTCTGTTTAAAGTAATTTAGTGTAACAACGACATAAACCGTGGGAGTTTTGGTGTGTACCCCAAAACGCATTATTCGACTCATCAAAAGAAAACCAACTGTAAGTAAACTAATTGCTTATTCGGGAAAACTATCGTGTTTTGAGTGCTTTTTGGGTGTAGTTACGAATAATTACATTAAGTTAGAAAACGTCCTTGGGTATTTTTTTGTTCTTGTTTGGTAGATAACTTTGTATTGATCAAAATAAACGAACTAAGATGGGGGTTTGTGAATTTCCAGTTTGATGCTAAATCACTTATTTTGTTTTAAACAAAGACTCTAGTCTCATTTGGTTTATGAACCCCGTGAATCTGTAAACAGTTTTTAAGTAAACTTCGGTAGTAAATGCGAGTTGTACCTCCTTTATATTTTTATATTTTTGCGTTTGGTTTTAAGTAAACCGTATGTTTTGTACGATACACTTATATTTAAATAGAAAATCATACTTAATTTATGTTTCTCTTTTTATGAAGCGCTTCCTTTCAAGTGTTTATAGTTTTTTCAGATTTTTAGTAAGAAAATTTCATTTCAATTCGTTAGATGCGTTTCAGAGATGAAAAATTTTAGAATTGCATTATTATTGAAGGGCAATATTTTAAACAATGGTTTTTGTGAATGACTTGTATATTTAATTTCAATTTTTAATACTTTTTGTTGATTATAACTTTGAATGTTTTTAATTTGGTCATAAAAGTTTAGATTTAATGTAACGCAATCTATCTAACGATTAAGTTTAAATTGCTATCTGGATGAGGTGATGCAGTTTATATGTAATTTGAGCTAATGACGCTTTCTTATTAAATTTTGTATTATATATATATATACTTCAATTTTTCATTTTATCGCTCGCTTTAGTACTGATTTTATCAATATTCAATCTTTTGTGTCTTGTATTTTATCTTCTATTTTTCTTTTTAGTCCACTTAAATAAAATTAATTAACACATAAGTATGAAGTTTATTTTTGAGTTCAGATTTAATTACACGTTTCACAATATTTTATATTTCTGATAATTATTCTTACGTATTATTATTATTATTTATTATTATATGACAAGGCATGTGTCATATTTTTGACATATGTAACATTTAATACAAAAATTGGATTTGCAGAGCCTTTTTACTTTTGAACCATTGATCATAAATAAAAGATTTTTTTGCTTTCAATTTTAGAGGTTTTGCCTACACTACTGCAGCATCGCATTTGCATATTGCGATTTTTCAAATGAAAAAATGTCAAAAAATTATTTTTTCCAATGGCAGCTACAATTTTTGACGCCATAAATGGATGTAGAATTAAATTTTAGGACCAGTTTAATTAACACGATGATTAAACTATGCTTTTGTTCCGACTTTTTGAATAACCATAACAACCAGTAGTTATTAATAATTTATTACAATAATGTGAATGCAAATTTTAATGTGTGTACAGTTTTTACTTATATTTACTAAGTTAAAGAAGGCTTAGAAAAAAAGTAAAATGTGAAAATATTTTCGGTCATTATGTAATGCTTGGCATTTGTATTGTTTCAATCAACTTGTTCAATCATGGAACAATATCTATATAATGTTGTTTTTGATTTGTTTGTGCTTTATGGTGCAAATGACCTTTAATAGTTTGGCACCTTGCAAAACGACATATTGTAGATTGCCTGAATGAAGGTTCACATGTTGAGCAGTTCTTTTATATAGGAAGATAGTTTTATTAGGTAGAATTTTTTATATTATATTTCTACCATTTTTTGTTGACCATGAACGCAAAGCAATTCTGAAAAAAAGAATTAGAATAAAAGCGCCAAAAAATGCTGACGTGCAAAATTGTAACGGTTGCAGTTCACAAATAATAATAGATAAAAATAAAGTGACGGTTCTAGTTATGCAACCTAGAAAACAAAGAACACAATAATATTGAGCTCAAAGTAGCATAATAAATTTGTGGAAGATCCCGTATTTATAAGCGTTAGTACAGCAGTGTTTGGCTACGTCGGTGAGATGGGGAAGGTCCTTGGGAGAACTAAAAGAAATAGCGCCACCTGCTAGGTAACGGAGAGAAATAAAACCGATCAACCGGAATTTACTAGGTTTTACTTAGAGTCTAACAAGCTACAATAAACACCAATTAAAGAGAGACAAAAGACATAAATAGAGCACATACAATTTAAAATATTAGGAGTATCTAGGAGAAATGAGAGAGTCTGTCGCATGAAACTTGCGTGCAATAGCAATAACCAATTAATTATAGTCCGCGTTTAAATATGTCGTAATTTAGTTAAGTTTTTTGTTTATTAACCCCAAAATAAAAGTAGCGTACCAATTTAAGAATGGTGATTAAGGAAACTTAACGTACACCCGTCACGTACACGCGGTGACTTAAAAACTAATAGTACACTCGTTCTAATACAAAATGTAGCTCCCGCCATTCCAAAAGTCCTTTTGTTTTAGTTTACCCCGCCATACTCTGAAGGAGTTAGTGCCAACAACAACGAGCGTAGGTAAATGGAGGCTACCCCGAATAACAATTCTCTTAAACGCTAAAGGTATAACCGCTTGATGTCGCGTGTACTGAAAGTTTTGAACGCATGCAAATATGAATTGGTTCCTTAAAACAATAATTTAGTTGTATCTTGTTGTACGTAGTTCTGATAAGGAAGGTCCTTGCTAACGGCAACCAGTTGACAGCTACCAGAAGATCCGTATGATTTCGTTGGTAAAAAATAGAAGACCCAACTCTAGGAGTATAAAGTTGCTTTGTGAATAGCAGGCGCATCGTGTGCGTGACCCCAAACTCTGAAAGATGTTTGGCCGTGTATCTTTGAGGTCGGCGACAGCGCGATTGTAGGAACGTTTTGTGTCACAAAAGGGTTTCTAATTGCTTGTTCCAGCGCCCCCAGGAATTATCCAGACAGTCAATTATGAGTAGAATATGAGGTCCAGACGCGTGCTAAGGCATACGTTGTAATTAGCAATTAATACAACCACTAAATTAACCAATGAAATAGCAAACATTATCCATTTACGGCGTAAATTGGTCGGATTTATATTTCCACACTAATTTATCGTGCAATTATTGAACCCACAATAAAATTTATAGGTAGTTTTTAGCTTCGTATACTACCGCCAATCGCCCACAAGGCAGAGAATGTTTTCAAGATGCCGGCCCGTCATTTTGATTAAAATTTGTATCAATCCGCAGTAAATTTGATTCTCGTCGCAACGCGCAACTTGAATATTTTGGACCGTAACAAAATGTTGTTTAATCTAGCTTTAAAATTTATTTCTACATCGATTTCTGCCGTTAGAAATGCTACTACGATACTTTTCGACATGCCGAACTTCTCGAGCTTCAAAACTATTAAAGGACATTCTCGCCATCAAAAACAGCATTATGCAGACAGTTCAATAATATAAATTATCCAAATTATTTAAAACAATAACAAATGAATTTCACACATTACCAAACATTTTGACGTTCGTTTTTTTTTCAAAGCTTTCTATAACTTAGTAAATACGAATAAAATCGTAGACACATTAAACATTTGTAATAAATTATTAGTAACTTGTGACGCTTGCTTCCTAATTTGGTTGGTTCCTGTAAGTAACAAAAACGGACGGATCTCGGGCGACAATATTTACTCCCCGTTTGCTCGTCGGGCAGCTACAGTGAAGGTGTAGGTCTGATTGTCTTTAGGAAACAGTTTGGAAAAATAAAGAAAATACACTAAAACTCAAGACTTCTTTATGTAACATGAAACAAGTTACTATTAGTTTCACAAAAACAACACAAGATAGCATTTAGTAAAGTATGCACATACCAGGCAACCCAAAAGCAGTCAGCGGATTTGACGGTTATAGGGGTGAGGGTTTCGGTAATGTAAGCAGAGCAGCGGTCGGTTAAGTGATACGGTAGGTAGTGTGAGTGACCGACTCGACACACAAAAATGCGCTATATCGACTCGGGCAATTGCTTGAGTAATGTATTCAAGGCGCGAAAATGCGTCACCCCAACAGAACACACGGATAGGAACAATAAAGCGGAATGGCCAAGTTGACACACGAAAATGCGCTATGCGAACCTGGACAACTGTTTGAGTGGTGTACTTAAGGCGCGAAAATGCGTCACCCCAAGTACAACACACGGATAAGAAAGAGGACAGTTAAGGGGGCATAAAGCGGTATCTCTGCAACATGCGGGTCTGGGAGAGAATAGCCAAAGCGGTATCTTTGGCGGTTTAAATTATAAAAAGCAGACTTACTTAGTTTTTACGGCAGGACCAGATGGAACAGGTATTTGGCACCAACTGTCTGTTTGACGCAAGAGCTCACGCTTTTATAAGGCCTAGCTTAAGTGGGGCAACTGGCTTACGGGAGAGGACTGCGTGCGCACGAAAGCTTAAGCGGGGGTTATCGTACTTTGCTTTGGGTTCACAATTGATAATACGTAACACATTAATAACAGTTAATTACATAACGAAATCGGCCTTATACTAAAATTAATTACTCTAATTAATTTAGTGACGGTGCGATACTTAGAACTAAAAACGCATTTTTACAAACTAGTGGTTGGTATGGTTACAACATAGCGATTATTCAAAACTGTTGGAACAACACCATGGTTTCATAAAAAATTACTAATAAAAACAACGAAGACATGCATACTGTTAATTGAAATAGTCTTAAATTTTAATTCTACATCTATTTCTGTTGTCAGAAATAGTAACTGCCGTTTAAAAAAGTTAAATTTTTACAGTGTTTTATTGTCAACTTTAAAAATCGCAATAGACAAATGCGATACGACTGAAAGATCAGCAACGATTTTAAATAGGTATTTAGAAATAAAAAAAAAATTATTTATTTTTTAATGTTTCAAAAGTATTGAATTTCTTAAATGGTCTCTCCAAGCCTAATTTTTTGCATAACTGTTATACATTTGTTAAAAACTATGACATGTCTTGACAATATGATGGCGCTGATCATAAAATTTAATGTAAAATTCAGAAATGTGTTCAAAATAGAATCGTGTTGCCTAATAGTTGCCTCAGTGGAATCCCGTTTAGGTACATATTCAAAGTTTTAGATAAGAATCAGTGACGTAAACAATTAAAAAAATTGCAACGCAAAAAATTTAAATCATGTTGCTGTCGTTGAAAAGTACTTGTAAAGAATTATCAAATGAGGTATTCCTTGTCATTTGACAAAATTTATCCAATACTTTAAGTATGTAGTTCAATCAGCAAGAATTTATTAATTTAATTTTATGGTTCCCAAATATGTTGGAAGAAAGTGGTACTTTAGACAGATAATTTATATTTAGTAAGCTAAAGATGTTATTCTAGTGAACAGGTAGAAAAACGAGGAAAGATTTGGTATTTGATCATTTTGTTTGTTTTTTTTTTCCTGTTGATTACGAATATCAGATTTGCCAATTAAAATTCTGCCTGGAAAAAAACGGCAATGAAAAAAACTTAAAACGTATTAATTTTTTACCTACGTGATTAAAGATAAAATTTTGAATATTTTAAGTCTTATGATTGTGTAAATAAAAATTGCGTTTTTGGTATTAATTTATACTATTTAACTGAACCAATTTTAACATGTAGCACAAAATAGTATATTATACACTAATGGAAAGAAGTATACCCGACGACGCAGCCGGAGGAGAAGTACCGCAAAGGCAATAACGATGACTCGAAATATTTTGAACAGATCAGGGCCTAAAGGCGTAAACTAGTAATTATAAAATTTTGTGTGTGTGCAAAAGACATTATACCGTCCAAGATGACCGCTGTTGCACGTTTCTAACATTTGGTCTACCAAAATAGCAGATCAATGACTTATTTAAAAAAAAAATTTTTTGAATGCTCCTGAAATAGCAAACATGAAGCACTTAAATCTAAACTTACTCTAAATTTAGATTTTAATTTGTCTAAAAATTTTTAACATTTGGTCTGCCAAAGACAGCAGATTAATGAGTTATTCAGAAAAAAAAGTTTTTCAAGTGCTTCTAAGATAGTTCTTAAATAGCACTTAAATCTATATATGTGTTCAAGTTTGATTTTTATGTACAAAAGGTTTCTAACATTTGGTCTGCCAAAAATAGCAGATCAAGAGTTATTTAAAAATAAAAAAAAAATTTAGTGCTTCTGAGATAACGAACATGAAGAACTTAATTTTTCGATCAATGTAGGAATTTTAATAAAACGCTAACACTATTTTTATATACTTGTTCAGCTAACTTTTTATAAGGTAGCAGATTATTGAACGGATGCAGCAATTAAATCGTAGTTGGGGTACTTAATTAGCAGTTAATTAAAGTTTAATTTTTAATGTAGAAAGTTGTCGATCTGCGCCATGTGGTCTGCTAATTTTCAGGACGTCAAGTAAAAACCGCATGTTTTTTTAATAAAACTGATATAATTATTTTATCGGAAACATGGCTTATACATAACATTATATGACTTCGAAATAGAATTTCTAAACATGAACTTATATAGAAAAGCTAGGCCTTTAGAAACGGCTAAAAGAGGTGGAGGAGTACTAATTGCAGTGAACAACAAACTTAGCTCTAAAGTTATACCCACTTTGTTTACTGACATTGAGCAACTATTTGTCCTATGCTATATTGGGTCTAAAAATATAATTGTAGGATCTGTTTATAGCCCTCCAAATAGTAACTCTGATTATTACAACAAAATTTCCATTAGAATTGATAATACTATGCAAACGTACAATACCACTAAAATTCTACTAGTTGGGGACTTCAGTTTGCCTCATATATGTTGGAATATTACTAAAGACATCTGTAGCAGAAACTCTGCAATTGTTGATAATCTTTGTGAAAGTTTCACTTTGTGGAATATGCTTCAATCTAATTATATACAAAATTCTGATCTCACAATACTCGATCTAGTTTTTTCTAATTTTACCAATTTAGTTGTAGAACGTAGTGTATGCCATTTGAAATGAGTTTTAATTTGTCAAAAGGCTGTAATGGTCAAGAAATAGTAAATCTATTTGCATAACATTTTGGGTCTGTTTATAAAACGTTTAATAATTGCGATCTATATAAATTAAAAACAAATACTACATCAAATTGTATTAATCTTTATAAAGTAGATATTAGTGTTGCTGATATTTTAATAGTTACTTAACAAACGAGTCTATTAATAAGGGCGATTAACAATTGAGATATTTTAACGCGTGAGCGAAGCGAGCGCGTTAATGTTTGAGATTGTTAATCGCCGTTTAATTTAAGAGTTAGTTACACAACTTTTCCGTCAACCGTACTTAGTAATTTTAATAAAATTATAATTTAATAATTTTAGAAAAGATATGTTATTGTGAACAAACTTTTATAAAGTACCGTTTTGTGAACTCACCACAATTTTTTAATTGTATAACATAACCTAACTTCATTGTTTTATATTTTTTTGTGAGCTTTGTATTTGATCATTCTTTACCTTTCTGTCTTTTGTATGGCTATTTAACAACAGTATTTTAATTAAGGTCACTAAGTTGATGGAGAATTGAGGTACTGAATTCAAATTGTTGCGTCGAAATACAATAGCTTTAATCACAGCGAAACAAAGTGTATAAACCTTTTTTTTGTGAGAACGGATTGTTGCTTATTCAAAATAGTGATGCACCTACAAAAACCAAACCAGAAATGGTTGACAATGTTTAATAAATGATACAAGAAGTCCAACAAAGATATTCATTCATATCGCTATTGTGTGCAAGTGGTCCACCAACTTATTGAGACAGCATTGATTATCCTGCATGTGTTCCAGCTTAAGATTATTTAACAATGAAGTTTGATTTCACTTTAATATTATTTCACACAACATGCGCATGTAGAGTTTATAAAAAAAACATTTTCTTAAAGTGGTTCCACTACACCTCCAAAAAATATTTTTAAGAGTCGGAATGTTTATCGGGCTATTCCTTTTTTATAGTTTTTATTTTCTTTTACAAGAAGAACTGCGTGAGACAATAGTTTGTAAAATAGATGAGCTGAACACCCTTAAATGTTATTAAGTGTTATCATCGGAATGTTGTGTACAGTACAGAAATGTCTCAAAGATTGTGTGAACAAATTGAAGATTTATTACAACTGTAAACTAATGTTGATTTGTTATTATTAAAATTTGCTTTGCTTCAAATTATGACAGATTTTTATTTACATTTTCATACTGTAATTGATTGACAGATAAAATGGCAACTTTAGGTATACACATGTATGCTTAGTTGCCTATACCTAAATCGTTGATTAATAAGGATCATTAATGAACGATTTTGTTTACGTTAATGTAGGTCATAAATGCACGGTGTATCATTTATATACTCATTTGTCTATGTCTTTGACATCAGGAATTTATCCAGATGTTTGGAAAACTAGTTTTGTAATTTCCATTCACAAAAACAAAAGTAAATCCGACGTTAAGAATTACAGACCTATAACAAAAAATTCTAAAATTCTCAAACTTATTCAAAACTTATTGTTTCCATAATATTTCTTTTAATTAAGAATTTGATAATTGATGAACAACATAGTTCCTTTCCAAATCATTCAATTACACCAAATTTTTTATTGTATCAACATTCTATTTATTCAGCTTTTGAACAGAATGGATTTTGCTAAAGCTTTTGATAGAGTTAATCATTCCATTTTAATTATTAAGTTAGCCAATATTGCAATTCAAGGATCATTACTCTCTTGGATAAAAAGTTATCTTTTGAATACAATACAATAGTTTTTCTCTTATCCCATTTCTATTCGATCGGGTGTTCCTCAAGGTGCACATCTTGCTCCTATACTATTTTTAATGTATTTAAACAATATTAAAAAAGTCTTCAAACATTGTAATTTTCTCTTATTTGCTGACGATGTTAAAATGTATAAAGTTATCAAATCTTCTGATAATTGTCATCAGCTTCAGCAAGATTTAGATCGTTTTAATAATTGAAGTATTCTAAACATGTTAAAACTTAATTTAAATAAGTGCTTTATGATTTCTTTCTATCTTATTAATAACCCTATAAAGTTTTCATACAAAATCAACACTCAACCTTTGCAAGTTACTAAGTATATTAAATATCTAACAGTAATATTTACACAAAATTTAAAATTTTATTCTCATATAAATTATATTAACAACAAAGTAATAAGAGCTTTAGAATTTATAATTAAATGTTCCTTATATTTTGCTAATTCGTTTGTATTCAAATTGTTACATAGTTCGTTAGTTCGCCCTCACTTGGAATATGTCTGCAAAGTATGGTCACCTTATCACATAACACAAATTAGTAAAATTGAAAAAGGACAACATCGTTTCTTAGTGTTTCTCTAATATAAAGCTAGATTTTCATCATCAAATTATCTCTAAATTTTAACATGTTTTGATATGAATACTTTGAATTCTAGAAGGATACTACTAGACAAACATTTTTCCATAAATTACTAAATGGTATTATTAACTGTCCACCTTTTCTACATGAAATCCATCTTAATGTTCCTTGCAAAAATTTACGTAATACAAATCAGTTCTTTTTAAATTTTAGTAAAACTATCTCAAACATTCTCACCTTCTAAGAATAATAGAAACAGCTAACTCGTTTTCTAATGTAAATTACTATAATTGCAAATCTAAAATTAAGATAGCGTTTATAAAGGAACTGCTAAATATTAATGTAGCTTACTACACTACAATTTACTATTGTTTGATGACTTTGTAGTATTTACTTGATTGCATTGTTTTGTTTATAATTGTAGTTATCGTTTTTAACATTTTCTTTATTAAGCTTAGTTTCAATTAGTATTCTACTTTCAGTTTGTAAAATTGTTATTGTATCTATACACTTTTAATTTCATACAAAGTGTATGTAGGTTTTAACAAATTGCTTTTAAAGATCTTTCAAGATGGATTTAAAAAAAGAGAACTCTCAGAAAAAATGGGCAAGATTGTAGAAAAATTATATAAAAATTAACTATTACAACTTCATACAACATTTATGTATAATTTATATAAATTGGTTGACATCATTGCCTAAAAGACAGTTTTAGCTTTTAAATAAGCCCACGTTTGATGGGGGCAATACTGTATTAATAGGCAGCGTTTTTTTTTTTTAATTTTCATCTTGGAATACCCTTTAATTTCATGTTGTTATTTTGATGAAACTCTAAAATAATATCTTTTCCATTTTTCACAAAAATCAGGTTCCCAGATAAAAGAACATATAGAGACAAAGTAGAAAACTACAACAAAATAACTAATAACTTCTTCGGGTTTTGCAGTGTGTCTAAACTTGCTTTCGACGTTTTGCTGTTCGTGATGACAACTTCATCAGTTAGGATAAACAGTGAAACGAAACCAGGAAGAAGTTATTAATAATAGTGACACCGGCCGTAAAAACCTATAAAATGTTACACCAATACGAAGGTTTTAAAGAAATTGAATAGATTGAACAATTGAGGATCCCGGAATGAAAACTCGGTAAAAATCAATTTTGGCAAAATAAGGTTTTTAACGGTTTTCAGTTCTACACTCTTCAAGGCATTGTTTAAAATAAGAAGTAGGTATATACAGTGCTTAATTAAGCCGCTAGATAGCAATAATGTTAATCCATGAAGCAAATTAGTATGAAACATGGGTAAACTCTAGATGTACCATGTTTTCATTCCAATTTTAATTGTGGATTTGTTGATGTGTCGATAAAATGGCGGAAAGTAAGTCAAATAGTGACAGTGAAATTAGCGTAGAATTCGACGACTCAGATGCTGATCCTGATTATTGCGATCCGAGTAATATACTGAATAAGAAAAGAAAGAAATTGGGAACTGTGAAAACCAGTAAATCTAATCTCAGTGATTTATCTGAAATAAGTTCCGAAAATTATAGTGTCAATAATAATTCATCGATTCTTTTGCCTTTCAAGTCGAAAAAAAGGATAAATAGACAAGCTTGTAAACAAAAACTGAGAAAAACAAGTTTAAATAAAGGTAAGCCGTACTTAGCGTGAAATGGTAAAAATATGCCAGCAAAAGCGAGATATGAATGTAAGTGTAAAAACAGTTGTACGCAGAAGTTATCAGAAGATATAAAACATGGCATACTGGAAAAATTTGGTCTGATTTTTTTTAATGATACATAGTGATTGATATTTTTATAATCCTCAGGAGACGCTCCAAGTTAATGAAAAAACGAAGATTTGCCAACAATGACCAGATTCAACAAATTTCTGAATCAGATCTGATTGCACAGTAAAAAAAAACACAACGACATATTATAAGATCTTAAGAGATTAAATTTGGTCGCATAGATTGCATAGCTAAAGCGAAAAAAATGAATTCTATCCCTCCACTGGATAAAAGAGGCACTTTGGGAAATTTACGATCAACAGAAATTCCAGATGAGTTGGTAATACAATTAAAAAATCATAATAATTTGTTTCCAGTCCGTGTGCTTTACTACACTAGAAACAAGAGCACTAAAAGATATTTATCTCCTGACTTGAGTGTACGTAAGATGCATGAGCTCTATGTTGAACAATATGAACCTAAAAAACATGAACTTGCCAAACATAAGAAGAATGTTAAATATAAAATAACATACGATTTCTATAACAATATATTCAACACACATTTTAATTTGTCCTTCAGAAAGCTTAAAGCAGATGTTTGTAACAAATGTGACAAATTCAAGAATCAAATAGAATCCAGTGAAGAAGACACAATGAATAGGTTGGAAGTAGAGTATAAATTTTATCTGACTAAAACCGACAATTTTTACATGGATTTCAAAACCGTATGTCAGACTGCATAAACAGATGAGACTATAGACGTCATTTTTTTGATTATCAGCATATATCTTACCCATTGGAGATTCTATAAGAGACAGCTGTAGGTTTTCAATCAGTGTTTCTATTTAGGAAAAACTGAACGGTCATCTATGTACATGTAGTGTCCAAATATAAATCCTATTGCTACGAAAACAAGTGTCTTACAATTTCTGTTGCCACAATATAGAAAGCGGTGCCAGCGTTTTCGACTTTTTCAATTAAAGAAGTAATGTTTTCTTGAAAACTCTAGACTGGAATAATGCTAAACAACTTTAAGTTTTGCGACACCTAGTGTCGACTCGTGTTAGCAATTACGTACGCAAATGGTGTACATTAAGCAACTTTGTCAAGCTACTTTATTCAACACTATTACGGATAAATCCAAAGAAGTTAAAGAATTTAGTAGAGCTTTCGGAGTTCATTCTACCAGTTTTCTAGCAATGGTACATGAATTTACAACAGAACGATGCAGAAGATAGCGTAACAGAAGATTCTAAGCCTGCTAAAGAGGCTTGAGATTACTGTTTATGAATAGCTTACTGTGTCTACCAAAACTCAATCGAAATAGTGCAATAAATGATAAATAAATAGTCTGAGCTCCACTTTTATTGAGTTTCGAATGAAAACTAAGTGTATCCATTTTTCTAAAAATCAATTTTTGCAAAATAGACATAACATATGACTGTCTTTTTGACTAATTTGATTGGGATACATCTATCTTAATTATGAATAAAAATATATATAAAGTCAGAGACGGTTCAATCAATCGGTTTTTAGTCTTTCTTGTAATACATGGATTTTGGTTTTTACACGGTTTTTATTCTGGTATTCTTAATTCTCATTTTTAGCTGTATTTTATTAACACTCAACACTAACCATTAAAACTATTTGTAGACCATTGCGTTATAGTTAAATTTTCGTTAAGATTTACTATATATTTTATTTATCATTTACTAAGTACTATTATTGTTGATGTAAATTAGCCTTAATTTTCACTTTAGTATAAAATTAAATAAATGTAACCCGACAAAATTTCTTAAAGACACTGTATTTAGTACTTTAAGATTAATATCAGTTTCTTTGACTCTAAATATTTATTTTATATCTATAAAGCATTATTTTTCGTGTTTGATATGCTTGTTGAAATAATAATAATAATAGAATAACATTTTTGTTAATTGAAATGGAAGAAAGTTTTATATACTAGGTAATCATAACACATTTAAATTTTTTTAAAAATTAGTTTACACATTGTATTAACTATTAAACTGTAATAGTATTATGGATTCTAATTAATGGGAAAATATCCCACACGCAATATCATCAATACAGAAACAATTCATAATGCATTGTATTTATTTTGGTTCTATTCCATTTTTAGTAGTGATAGATGACTCTTATCAATATGAAATATTCTGTAACGATATGAATTATTATTTAACAATCCGATTGTCATCTAACATTTATTACCAAAATTGGCTGTAATATAAAAAATGTAATGAATAACACATAGGACAATTTTTAAAACACTCTTTATCTCTTCCATACTCGGCTTAATGTGCATTGATTTTTTTCGAGCATTACATTGAAATCCAATATATAAATTGTTTTTTAATATGTAACAATATCTTTATTTTGCAGGAAAACCTGAACCCTCAATACGATGGTGGCGGGGAGAAAAACTTATTGATTCTATAGACACAAGAAGTGGATTTGCAAGCGTTCGTTCAAACCAACTCGTTATTAAAGGTCTTCAAAGATCTGATCAGCATGCAGTATTTATATGCCAAGCTTCAAATAATAACTTCAGTCAACCGGTGTCAACTTCAATAACTCTTGAAATATATTGTGAGTACCTACATTTAATTTATTATCAATCGCATTTGCAACTTTATTCATAATGATTAATATTACTTTGATAAAGCAATTACGTTGGTAATATTAAAAGTATTCAATCTGTGAACTCCGAAATTTATAATTAAGGGACAAGCTTCAAACGTAAAATATTTTTGAAATAAACATTACATTGTAATCATGCTCTTCTTGAAAAAAAGAAGTAAAAACGTTTATCTTTCAACAGTAACATTATCCTGTGAGTTATCCCAAGCTGCCTATTTTTGTTCTTGATGCAGTATCTCACCGAAGTTCACTCCCGGCTGTTTAGATAGTTCGTGAAAACGAACTTCCTAAACGTGGTATCGTTTTCACGGATAGAATATCAATGACACCGCAAGCGCCTCTTTCTCTGTGTTGAAAGATACATTCTGGTTAAAGTTTCCGCAAAGAATTCAATTCGACCAAGTCTCGTAAAAGATATTGGAATCACAGTAATAAATCGCTACCTATAAATATGATTGTTAGGAGATGAAAATTCGCATCATCGCGCACGGATTAATCTAATCGTAATATTTAAGCGGATTACACTGTTTTATATTTCGTTTTGAAATAACAAACAATCTGAACTGTATTTTCGATTGAAGGTATTTTAAATGTTTTAGTGAAGTTAAAAGGCGTTAAACCGCATTCAACATTATCGATGTAAATGCACGGAAAACCAGCAATACTCTAGATTGCTCAATGCACTTCACATTAATTCCCATTTGGCGTTTAATTCTGATCGATATAACAATAGCGTTGCAGAATATGCAATATATCCACGCTCTAAATGACTATTTAACATTTTTGGTCAAACAAAATAATTTTTTATCAGTTTTAATTTAAATAAAAAATTTCTCGTGATGTAGTTTATACAAATTTTAATTATGAAAATCTTTTATGAGCATAAATAGTACAACACAATCATTTCAAACTGCGTTTATTATTATTTTAAATTGCGTGGCATAAATTTTATATAAACTCATTTTGTAGAGCACTGATGTAAATGTAAATGATTAATAATGGCCTTTATTGGAATCATTTGTTAAATTCTTTTGTAAAATTAAATATGAAAAACTTATTTATCTTTTCACTTTTAATTCTGTTTTACATATTATTAATAAAAGTATGTACTTACTTTTTAGTAAAAATGTTGATTAAAATTTGCATAAAATATTTTAAAACGGAAGTTTAATTGTTATACGAAACTTTATTTCTGCTTACTATTATTAAATTCTGAATAGTATTCTGAAAAGAAGAAGAATTTGGATTATGATGGTTTAACATAAAACACATTTTGATTTAAAGGCATGCGAGACCGTCTAAATTTCTATTTGAAATTCATATAGCGGGAGTTTTCAAATTTTGAAAATGTAAATTCACAAAGAACACATTTTTTAATTAGTATGAGGAAAATCCCTGAAGAAGTTGCTGCTATCCTCCCGGAAACTTTAGTGAAAGTTTGGAAAAGTTTCTTAAAACAATTAGAACTTTACATTAATGAAAATGGAGCGCACTTGTCCGATATTGTTTTTAAGAAGTAGTAGTCATTCTCAAATCCAAACTCTTTATCTTTAAGGTGTATTGAGCATTTTATTAATTTTTGATAAATAAAAATGTTGTAAGCTTTTAAAACCAGAAATATTGATTTTAAAAACCTCTGTACAAAAAAATTATAATAATAGTTCATTTGCAAATTATTTGAGTGTCACTGATTTACTCGTTTGTCTTGTCTTGTCGTGACATGGTTGCTAGGCCTGGAATCTTCCATTTTCCCCGTCAGAAAATTTAATTATTTATGGTAGTTTAACTCCCTTATTAGACGTCGTCGAAGAAAACGTATGTCGTAATCGGTGGCTTGGTGAATGTGCGGATTGGGGACCTGTGTATAGTTAGCCCCGCACTTTACGAATTTTGTTAGTTTATTGATTGTGCTATATTGTGCTATAATTGTGCGGTATTGTGCCGCAAATTGCATCTCCATATCTTAAAGCCTTTTTCAATAAATTGAAAAAACAAATATTTTCGTACCCCCGCACTTTTCGAATTTTGTCATTTTATTGATTGTGTTGTATTGTGCTATAATTGTGCCTTATTGTTCCGCACTTTGCATGTCCATATCTCAAACATTTTAAAATAAATTTAAAAAAAAACTAAGTTTTTGTAGCTCCCCACTTTACGAATTTTGTTGCTTTATTAGTGCTATATTGTACGTATTGTGCAACAAATCGCATGTCCATATCTTAAAACATTTTTTAAATAAATTGGAAAAATCAAAATTTTTGTAGATCCGTACTGACGGCTTAGCACATTTTGGCACCTGATTTGAGTTTTTAGTCGATAACACTTAATTACCTTTCATAGATATTTTTGACGTTTGCAACACTTAAAATCAAAAATAAAGTTACTGTTTCTACAATAAAATTGTGGTTAATTATAAATAACAATATTCAAGTAAAGTAACAAACATATGTTATAAATAACAAAAGAGTGTGTTAACTAAATTTTATTTTATTCATATTCAATAGACGCATCCATCTTCTACGAGATATTGTGTTCTATTACAGAGTATATTTCATTTTTCTATCTTCATTGTGATGATAGAATCCATGTTAAAATGTTAACAAAACTTCAAAATTATAATGTGGATAATCAATCTCCTTGAATTCAAAATTCTAATTGTGATTGTAATTATGCATTGTTGTTTTGTCTCGAACGAATATTGTCTTCTATTGATTAGCCATATCGCGTTTGTAGGTGCACTAACTAAAAACTAATTAAAATCTTTGTTAAAAATTTTAATGTTATTTCAAAAAAGATTAAGCATCACAATTGAATTGTCAAATCCATTAATGATAAATAAAAAACAAAGGAATTGACAAAAGAAATTGTATTGTTGTCTATTTAATAGCGCACAGTACGCTTTAAGATATGGAGATGCGATTTGCGGCACAATACGGCACAATATAGCACAATCAATAAAATAACAAAATTCGTAAAGTGAGGGGCTACGAAAATTTGGTTTTTTAAATTTATTTAAAAAACGCTTCAAAATATGGAAAAGCAATTTGCTGACAATATGGCACAATTGCAGCACAATACATCACCATCAATAAAATGACAAAATTCGAAAAGTGCAGGGTTACGAATATTTTGGTTTTTCAATTTATTAAAAAACGCTGTAAGATATGAAGATGCGATTTGCGGCAAAAAACTGCACAATTATAGCACAATATAGCACAGTCAATAAATTGACAAAATTTGTAAAGTGCGGGGCTAACTTCACATAGGTGGATTGGGGTGGATTTAATTTTTTGTAGCACGGAGGACGGAGTTGTTCTAGCATATTACGTAGGTCGTTGTTTCAAATGTACCAGGAACAATTAAAGCTAAAACACAGAACTTTGTTGTGGATTTTTTTGAGCTTTTGGATGTGAGTGGCGGCGACTTGTCGATAGATGGCAGATGCGTAAAGCATGATGGCGTTTAATAATGAATTTGAAAACAACAAATTAATTTTTAGTTTATAGGGAACTTTTGCGGCGTACGAGAACTGAAAAGAACCTCGGGCTTTTTGAAAGAATGTGAGATGGGTTGTGAGATATAAAAGTGAGGCGGTTGTTTACAATATAGCCAAAGTATTTGGTGAATTTGATCCATGGAATGAGAGTATCGAGGATATTTACTTGACTATGGAAACGGTGCATGTGTTGCGGGAAAATATTACTGCCACGGTTTTTCCCGATTTGACGGAAATAAGTCACTCAGTGCGGTGTCAAGTACGGATTGTAGGTATTGAGTTAAGTGATTGGATTGCTAAGGTGGTTTTAAGATGGAGGTGTTGCCGGGGTATACAGCTAGTTTGTTGCGTGGAGTTTTTATGATGTCGTAGGTGTAAATGTTAAATAATGTAGGTGCAATAACGGGGCTTTGGGAAACTCCGTCGATAAAGTAGCGGGTTGAAAATTTTACTTGGTTTAGTTTGATTTGAATTTGGCGGTATGTCAGGAATGAGTAGATTATGCGGATTAGTCTCGAGCTAATGTTGCTTGTGAGAAATCGAGAAATAGTTCTCCGGCGGTGGTTGTTAGCCATAAACGGTACTAGCATTGAGTTACACGCAAAAGTTGTTAGGTTGTGCAATCTGAAACTAAATTACTCATCGGGTAGGATTTTTAATCGGTAAATGTACAGGTTAAGTCAGGGAGAATTTACTCTATCAGTTATTTTTGAAAGAGCAGAAAGTAAACTAATCGGACGGTGGTTTTGTAGAAATTTAATGTTTTTTAAAGGTTTTGGGATTACTATGACGTGGGCTATCTTTTAGTCTGCTAGGACGTAGTTTAATCTTAGTATGAAGTTTATGGTTACGGTAAGAAATGGGATAGGTTTTTTTGGAAGGAGTAGGATGATGAGTTTTGTAATTTGATTAGGACTGGGAAATTTACAAACGCGGAGAGAACTAATAATTTGATGGATTTGGGTTGAAGATGATGGCGTAATCGGGACGTCGTCGTGGTTGATGCGGTGCGGACGTGCAGTTGCAATAAGTTAAGGATTTGCTTGCCGTGAGGTATTAAGGTGTAGGTAGGTGTGTTTAATGCGCTTTTTATGTTCAATTACGCATTTTTGGGCTAGGCGATAAGGTGGTTAATTGATTGTTAATTTTATAATGGAATTCTGGAGAGATGTGGTGACTAAGTCGGTGTTGTGACGGGTGTTTATAATAGAAATGGGGTTAGTTTGATATGTTAGGAACTGTGTAAATTTGGGTCAGTTGGTGATTTAGCCGGATTCTGAAAGTAGGTTGTAATCAAAACTTAGTTTCGAAAGAACGTAAATTGTTAGTATTAAAGCAATGTTTTGGGTAACAGCAATGATTAGAATATTGGAACGGAAGTTAGGTGGAATAAAAGTTGGTTCAGTAGAAACGAATACGAAAAGTTGCGGATGTGTATCTAAGTAAATGAGTAGGATTGTCCGTTGGGATTGTAAGTGCGGAGATTCCAGAACGGTTGTTTGCAGTTTAAACTGTTTGCGGCAATGGTGCGACAATTTTCAGGAGAGAATTTGTATAGGTCGGTGTTGGTTAAAAGAAAATTGAGCGGTTTATGGGAAGAAAAACAGTCTTGATCTTGCTGGGGGCCGTGCCTACGATAATTCATGATTGCGGAATAGGTTGTAGGTTAAGATTTTGATTTTGTCACATGAGTTAAAGTGAGTTTCTGAGAGTGGGATAAGATTGATGTGGTGATCTTTCAGGGATTGGTCGAGTTTGGTGGTTTTGTAACGAAGACAGTTACAATTCCAAAAGGATACGGTGAGATGGGAAGGAGTGGAAGTTATATTGCCATGTTGGTTGTTTAAAAGATTAAAGAGAGTAATTGGTGGGTGTTTTTAAAAGAAGATTTGTTGACTTCTTTGGTTAGGTTGGATTGGTTGAAGGAGGACACCATGTTTCCAAAGATTGTTACAATTTGGGTTTTGTTTGTTTAGAGGTGGGACGTTGGCTAACTGAGATTTATCTGTAGGTAGTGTGGAAGGTTGTTGCGGTTTGGTTGTGTTTAGTGCGGGTTTTGTAAGTAAGGCGGGGAATAAGGTAAAGAACATAAGCGTAGGAGTAGATTAGGTAGGGGTTTTGGGAGACCTGGTTTGTTGTGATTTGATGAAAGCAGGACATCCGCTGTAATTTTTGTGTGCGATTTCTCACAGTCGCATTTAGCGGGTTAGTCGTGGGTTTTGGTACATACATGGGACGGATGAGAATTGTTACCCCTTAAGTAGCGGAAGTAAGTGATTGTCCGTGACCTATTGATCGGGTTTGCATTTCGAAAGTAGGAGTTCGACTTGGATTGCTACTCTGCAGCATTGGGTAAAGTTGTAAATGGATATTTGGTCTCTTGGAATAAAATCAGAAATTTCACTAATTGATTTGTCGGTGTCTTGAAAGATTTGTTACCCTACTGTTATGGTTTTATGTGATCATTGCTTTTGGCATCACAAATTTATCTAAATATATATTATGCAAGTATACACACATTAGAGGTAGATTTAGATTTAGGTATGATCTGGGGTGTGTAGCACAGAACCTGTACTGATTATTGTATTTTCCTTTTCTGAACAGCACCTCTCGTAGGTGAAGTTTCTAGTAGAATCTCAGGACTGACCATGGATTGAGAGAAGTAATGTCTTTCAGTTCGAGGAACTTTTATGGAACAGTTCCACTTTCTTGAAAGCCTGGCTACACACTCCGTAAAAAGGTGAATCAAGGTTTCCTCCGGCACGCAGAATAGTCTAAATGTCGAGTCACACCAATAAATCCTCCAAGTCGGTATTATACCACTAGGAAACTCTTAAGAATTCTTAAATGGTTACTGCTACCTATATAAGCAATATTCTTTCATTGGGAGTAAACCATATTTCAACTAGAAAAAAAATATTTCTTTTTTTGTTCTTTCTTTTTTCTTTTCTTTTTTCTTCGCAATTCTTTAAAATAATATCGAAAGAGCGATAGAGATTGAATCATGTTAGGGATGATTTTAATGGTAAAGGACAGAAACTTCTAAGCTACTTTTGAGAGTCAATAAAAGTTTGTTTAATATAAAATAAAAAATTTAATTCGAGGGAAGTATATGTCAGCAGTATCAGTAGGATAATCACTCCTTTATGGCTATACTAATACTCTACATTATTTCACCTGAAAAAGTGACTAATTTATCATATTTCGACATTTCAATGACGAGTTTTGCATAATTCATGCTTTTATAACATTTTGATTTTGTTGAGCCAATTTTGTCAAATTGAATGCTGATTTTATTTGAAAGTGATAATTTTAGTTCCTGTTTAAAAAAAAATACTTTATAAAGTTGGTCTATTATTAGTGAACAAATTCGGTTAGATGTTATTAAAGCAGTAGTTAGTTTGTATTCTTCGGAAATAATTTCTCATAGTGAAAACTACAAGAAGATGAAGAACCAAGCAGAAAGGTCGTTTATGAGTAAATCATTGACTTGTAAGTAAGTTTTTAACTAGAAGTACCGTCTTGATGAAACTATTACAAAAGTCGGTAAAACTTTGATTACCACTTTGGGACACTTTAATAAAGCAAGTTATTTATACTTTAACGTGCAAAATTTCTGCAATAAATTTTATTATACAAAATAACAAAATAAGTTTATTAAAACATTTACGGATATGTTTGTCTGTAATACGTTTATTGGTTTAAAATTAGCTTTAAAAAATATGCATCTTACCTTATTGCATTTGCTTCCTGTTGTACACACCTTGTGTGAGTTTGTGTTGAATGTAGTGGACAGCATGCACCCTGTTCTCAACATGTACGATTTCTCTTCATAAAGAATACAATTTTCCATATTAAACTTGTTTCTAAAAGAATTTTGTAGGTATAATTATTTATCATAATTTTATAATCGTTAAAAAATGTAAAAACTAATAGATGAGTTTGTTTGTGAAACTTTACAAAATTGTTAAACTTTCAAACAAGTGCTTGTGATTATAAATGAATTCGAAAAGTTTTCAATACCGAACATATTGCAGCCATACGTAAAGGAATATATTCAATTTTTACGAGAATTTAGTAATTTTATAAAAGAGGTTTGATATTTTACAGGGAAAAAAAATTAGGCCGTAAAAGTAACACGATAGGGGCTTCCAACAAAGATTTTTAAAGTGTTGGTGGCTACCTGAAATGTGAATAATACTTATAAAAAAGTGGGTAACAACGATATAAAAATTACTACGAAAATTTACAACATCATTGTTTTGCAATAATAAAGGGTGTTGCCACGTTGTCTTAACAAGCACATGTAGCGAAAATTTATTATTCTAAGTAAATTACAAATAAAGGAATTTTTAAATCGTTAAACTCAGTTATTTCTAATTGCTGATGTCCATTATTGTGTGGGCTTTGTCAAGGCTATCTACTGTACCTATTTTAATTTTAAGTTGCCTATCAACTAGGTATTTTAGATGACCTTAATAAAGCCTACACAATGGTAGGCGAAACATCGACAATTACAAGTTGATTGTGCATCCCACCTGTTCTTAGAAGGACTCTATTAGAGTACATCAATCAGTTAAAAAAATTGTTTGCAGAAAACTTACCTATATTCTTCTTGTTTGCGTGTCTTGTCCGATTTAAGACGTTGACTACCATCATGTCAACAATTTTTTTTGTATTGATTGCGGTCTTGTGTAGCATGAAATAGTTGTTCGGCTATTAGTCTAGTTTATGGCCTCAGGTTTGTTGATTTTTGACATTTTCTTTCTACCTATCCACTTTCTTCCGTCAAATTTTCCCATTTAGTATTAAACTCAATACTTCATATCTTGATCTTCTTGTCCAAGGTATTTCAATTTTCTTTGTTTTATTATATCTAAAAGTTCTATTTCCTTGTTCATTACATTTTGAACTTGTTCATTTGTTTTTCTTTTTGTCCAGGAAATTTTGAGAAATCTGGGGTAACACCATAACTCTAACGCCCCAATGCGATTCATTGTAACAACTTTTTGTCCAGGTTTTGGTTCCGAACTTCATGAATAAATTCCTAGCTAGCTGGATTTGATATCTTATTTTTTCATCTAAGTTTCATTAATCTAGCTTTTTAAATATCTGAAATGTTTGACCCGTTCAATATTTTTTCTATTAAGTTGTAAGTTTACTGGACCTACGTCAATCTTACTGGTTACAACTTTGTTTTTTTATTGATTTATATGTAGTTCAATTTCTATACTTTGTTCGTTTACTTTGTTTATCATGGTCTGCAGATTTTCGATACTTTCAGCCGTGTCATTAGCATATTTTATGTTTGTTACACTCTCACCTCCGATTATAATTTCTTTTTCTCCTTCGAATGCTTTTTTGAAAATAACTTCTGAGTAGATATTGAATAGACAGGGCAACTGGACGCACCCTTGTCTCTCACCTCGTCTAACAGGAATATCGTCAGTTTTTTGATCACCATCAACTTTTACTGTTGCGTATTGATTCTAGTATAAAGATTTCAGTAGATTAATATCCTTATCATTTAATCCAATATGCTGTAACGCGTCAATTAATTTCATCTGATGTACTCGGTGAAATGCCTTTTTGTAATCAATAAAACATATATACAGGGTGTTCCATTAGTGCGTAATTCTTCCCTAGTGTCATTATTTTTAATTTTAGAGCAAAAATGCATTGGGGAATGTTTTGTAGAATCACTTAAGCTATCTTCTAAAATTATTTACAAGTCAGTTAGTCTTTCTTCAAAAAAGTACGGCCCAATTACAAAATTACCTATTATGCCCCCACACATTAAGAGACCATCTATGCTGAGCGTCGACGGGTCTTAAGAAGAACGGGTTCTCTTGGGCATAATAGTGCATATTATGTTGATTGATGTTATCATTTTTATGAAAGGTTGCTTCATCTGTAAACATTATTCTCTCAAAAAATCCGGGGTTTTCCTGATTTCTATCGAAAGCCCATTGGCAAAATGCAACTTTATTTAGTTTATCCGTTTCACTTAGGGCTTGATGTAGCTGCATATGAAATACATGAAATTTGTTTTTCTTAACAATGCGAGAAATACTTGTTTTACTAATATCCGTTTCGCTACTTAAATTTCGTAACATGGTATGGGGCTGCTCAATTAATGACAAAATAACATTAAATTCATTCTCTCCATTGGCACTCTTTTTTCTCTCGGGTGTTTCGGATAGCAAACGCTGCCAGTTTCTTCAAAACGAGTTTTTAATTTTTTAAATGATAGTTCTTGTGGGTGCCGCCGTTCCGGAAATCTTTGAGCGTAGACGCGAGAAGCTAATAAACAATTTTGTTCACTAGCTCCTAAACAATAGATCATATCAATCATTTCTTGCTGCGAAAGATTCATTTTCGCTTCACTACAAAATAGTAATTGTCATTTAGCTTTGTTACCTACAATTTTCATAGGCAACTCAATTTATTTGTGACAGTGTAACATTAAAACCTACATGCAATATTTTAAATTTCGAATAACTCGGAAAGTATTAGGTTTAGGTATAGGACATGTTGAAGAAAATCGAACGAATAATTAATTATCTTTATGAAAACACTAAAATAAACATACCATTCCATTTAAAAAATTGAGATATTACACTTTTAATTTTTGAATATTCACTTCAAAATTTTGGACAGTCCTGTATAGTGTAAAAACTATTTCAAAACAATTAAATTGTAGCTTGACACTTCCTTTAAAAGTTTTAATTAAAAAAATTTGAATATTGCACTGAACGTCTGAGAAATACAATTTTTACTGACCATCTGCATTTCTTAAAAAAGTTATAAAAAATTAATATTTCAAAACTGTTAGATATGGGTGAAATTCGATTATGCCATCATAAATAGGAAAAAAAGAAGCTCCATAAAAAAATTAAAATCAATATGGTACCATTTAAAAAAGTTTAAAAGAATGCAGTACAGCACTTAGGGAACACCCTGTATACTTGTAAATAATTTTAGAAGATAGCTTAAGTGATTCTACAAAACATTCCCCAATGCATTTTTGCTCTAAAATTAAAAATAATGACGCTAGGGAAGAATTACGTACTAATGGAACACCCTGTATATATATTACGTACTTTCCAGCATCGTTGTAATATGGTCCGCATACAGAGTTCCCGTTCCAAAGCCTTTTCTAAAACCCATTTGTTTGTCGGATTTTTCACATTTAGTGTGTATTCTGTTTTGTATCATTTTAAGAAGAATTTTGAGAGTGTGGCTCATTAAACTTATCAGTCTAAAATAGCCACACATTCTTGCACTGTTTGTTTTTGGTATTGGCTTAAACTTTGAGCGAAGCCATTCTTGTGGAATTTGTCTTGTTTCGTAAATATTATTAAAAAGTTTTGTTAACTCTTTTATGTTTTTAAACATTCTGCTGGGAGCCGGGCGTGGTGTTTCATTACTTTTTGATTGCTTTATCACTTTTTTTGACTTCTTCTTTTAGTATAGTCTGACTTGTTTCAGCTGCTGTAATCTTTTGCTCTTCATGTCTATTATTGTCAAATATTTTTGTAATGTAATTTTTCTATTCGGTCTTTTTTCTATCGACATCGATTATGAGCTCTCCCTAGGAATTTTTGATATGTAAGGGTTTGTTTTGCGTATATTAACCGTCAATTTTTTAATTTTTTTATGTATGTTAAATTCATCATGTTTACGCTGCAATTCCTCTAGTTCGTTACATTTTTTTTCCATCCAGCTTTATTTCGCCTCTTTAATGTTTCTACCTATTTGTCTTTGTAGTTTTTTGTATTCTTCAGTCATCAGTCATCCATATTTGCTTTCTGGTGTTTTCTATGACCTGTAGTATTTCTTTCTCTGTTTCTATTATTGTTTTCTTCATACGTTTCTATGCGGACTTTATGTCATTATTGGTCAAATTTTCTAAATTCTATAAGGTCTCCTATTACATTTGTTGTTCTATCCGTTCCGACGTTTTTGTTAAAGTCTCGTATGATAATATTTACATCGTGAGGTTTTGTAATTTTCAGCAGGGTATCAAGTTGGTCATAAAATTACTCTGTTTTTGCATCTGGTTTATCTGCGGTAAGAGCATACACTTGCAAGATGTTAATATTAACTGGAGTGCCGTGAAGTTGAAGCATCTGAAGCCAATCTGAAAGAAGGACAAAGTTTCTAATTGATTTACTAATTTATTCCTCTATAATTATTGCAACTTCATTCTGGTGTATCTCATCAGGTAATCCAGAGTAGTAGACGACGTATCTATTAGACTTGATTTAGCCTGAGTTTAACCATCTAGCCTTACTGACCCCTAGGATTTATATTTTGAGTCTACCATTTCATGAAGAACATTGTATAGTTTTCTAGTTTGCGACTTGGTCTATACATTCCATGTGGCTATTCTATTACTATTCATATTTCGCCCGAGGATTCTTAGTACCCCTGTTCTACTTATAGAACGCCGGGAATTTGGGGGCCGTTTCATTTAGTTGTGAATCCATAGTGATTATTCTAGGGATCATAGTGTAAGGGTGCGTTCAGATATTGCACACCAAGTGGGAGTGTGCACCTTACGTAGTGTCAGTCAAACGTGTTGGTAGGCGCGTCAATTAGTTGATTCTTCTCAACATATATTCTGAACGCTAAAGTGCGCACAACGATTGTGACTAGCAAACAAACTTGTTCACAAATGGAAACCATATCTTCGAAGAGTTATGAAATAATTCACGATGATAGTGGGGGCGTTGTATTACATTTGTATTATAACACGCTACAGAATGCCAACACTTTGCTCTAGAATTAGGTTAAGTTAAGGTTTCTACAATGTCAATTCATTTAGTGCACATAGTTACCTAAATCAAAAATAGGATGTAAAGTGTACGCACTCAGTATGCACAAACAATAATTTATGAACGGCGCAAAGTGTTACATACTGTAAGCATTTTTTTAAATTTTGAACGATTTTGGGCGCACCCCAGTACTTTCCCACTTGCGTTCTGCACCTCATTGTCAGAAATTATATTAAGAAATGATTATTTAGTAAATATGGAAGATAAATTGTGCATGTACAAACTGTTTATCTTTAATAAAATGAAACTAAACTAAAAATAAATATAGAAATGATTATGTCATTCATAGTAATATCTTATCCTGTGTCCCATCGAAACAATAAAACAATAAATGGGCAAAACTCGTTGCTTTGTGGTTTTTAACTTTTTATTTCAAGACAGCATTAAGTACTATAGACATAATAATACGAAATAATTAATTTAAAATTTTCGCCTAGAAAAACACATGGTAATATCGTTTGAAAGCTATAAATAATTTGAATTTTCGGAGATATCATTAATACTAAAGTTTAATAAATTTAAAATCAATTAGATGTATTTGCTCATATTGAAGGTGAGTGCTTAGTTAACAAAACTGAGCTTTCAGTGTATGTGGTTTGTGTTGTGTTAGTTCTAAAAAAAATCGTAAATATGTTACCCACTCTATGGGAAGAAGAAAGAAAACGCTACTGTCGCAAATAAAAATGTTATTGGTTGACTACAGTGACCTTAACGAGTAGTAAATAAATAATAATGCAGTAGAACAGTAAATCAAATAAAAGAAATTAAGATGAAATCAAATTAAACCGAGATTCTAACACCCACAATTCGGAAATGTTTGATTTACTAAAGGAATAATTTATTGATTTCGTTTTGGTGTAATCTACGTATGTAAATGTTGGTTAATGTCAGGTAAAGCGCCCTTAAATAATTTGATTCACAATCACATACGCATAGGAACGTAATTTTTGTTAGAATTGCAATATTACATTATAAACAACCCATATCGTGAAAAAATTATTAAAATCTTGAATTCTTTTTTTTTCACTTTTAGATGCAAGTCCTCAAGTCATTTATGACTTTTGAATGTAAAAATAACGATCTCGTACGTTAGAGATTTAATTTTTTTTGCTTATTCTAATAAAAACTAATCTGAAAATTAACATTTCGTAATATAAAAAATTGGAAATTTGGTAACATTATTTTAAAATCAAATTATTTTAGTAATCCGCATTATATCCAATTTTTTTTACTAAGTAAATGAGCAACGTACATTAGTTACAGAAATTGAATGCAATGGAAATGCAGTAATATTGTAATATATTGCTATGACTAAAGATGAGCTTCCTATAGCCGAAACCCATTTTCTTTAAATATTTTAGCAATTCACGTAAGAAATAAAGCTCGAGTCGGCGTAGAGCTTAAAAAACATATCTTTTAGTAACCCTCTAAGAAATATGTATTAAAAACTCTTAGAATGTTAATCTTTACTCCTGTCCGAAAGACTCCTGCACAAAATGTACGTATAAAGGTGAAACTTCATAAAAATTTCCGGGTTCAAAAGTATTGAAAAATGTTGTCCCAATTACAATTAACAACTTAAAATAAGATTGTAAAATGCACAGTAAAATCAAAATAATGTAATAAAAAAAAATATTTGGACATATGTGCTATATATGAAAATGACCAGCATAAATTTCTGGGTTGTTTGATACTAATTTTGAGGCATTTTTTTTAAATTCGGAAAAATCAGTTTGAATTTGAAACGTAAGGGCGCGCAGAATTGGTGCAATCAGAAACTTAAAAGGATCACAGTAGGCTTATTAGCAATGTTATAAATAGGGCATACAGAAATCGTTAAGAGAGTCGTATTTTAATTGCCGTATAGAGTATGTCAATTTTATTTATTTATTACCAATTATTCTTTACAAAGAAAATAAATAATAAATGATCTATAGGAGGCATAAATACCCGCACATACATTAGCCTTAACAAAAAAATCATATGATAAATTTAATAAATATAGAAAATACCCTCCAAAAAATTAAATATAAATTAAACAATAATGTTTGTTACGATTTTGAATGTAAACTCTACATATATTTAACCACTTAACTCACACTCATGATACAAGTACAATGTAAATTATAATACAACTATATTTTTGATTTTATCCTTAACCTTCTTCTTAATTACTTTGTTATTTACACTTAGATTTTTAAGTCATTACAATACCTTTTAGCATAGTACACATGTAACACTTTTATACCATGATTTTATTAGATTATTTATATATTCAATTTTAAGTTTATTATATTGGTATGTAATAGAGTTTACAACAAATACTTATCTAATGTTTATCGGTTTATCCGGATCTTGATCATTCACACCTATGATTTTAAGGATCCACTTCTGAAGTCGGTCTAAAGGATCTAAAAATGTTTGGTAAATATCACCCTATCCTATGACAGCATAAGTCACAACACTACGGAACAATCCATAGTATATCTGTATTAACTGGTTTTTCAATAGCACTTGCCTAAGTCTATAGAAAACATATAATAAATATTTTGTTTTTTTATAATCTTTGCTATATGTAGAATCCATTTGATATTACAATCATACGTTACACCTAAATATTTCGTATGTGTAACCCTATTTAGATTCTGCCCATTTATTTTAATTTTAAGATATGGTGGTAAAGAGTTTTTATAATTATCAAGAGTAATAAAAACAGACTTATTTCTATTAAGTAGAAGATTATTTTTATAGATCCACGAGTAAATAACATCTAACTTAGTTGACATTGAAAAAGCAAGTGTTGACAATGTTTTATTATTCATTGGAACTGCTGTCATCCGCATATGTTGTTGAAAATTCAACATATTGTTAATGTTCAAAATACAAAAAAAAAGTCGAAGAATAAAGCTTTGAGGCACTCCAATATTCATTTTAATTGGTTGACTTTTAACTCCATTAACCGTAACACTTTGTACTCGGTTACGCAAATAACTTTCAAATAGTAATAAACATACAGATCTCACACCTATATTGTACAGTTTGTATAAAAGAATATTATGATCAACTGTGTAAAATACTTTGGAGTGATCCAAAAACGTAATAATAGTTGGATATCTAGCACTTAAATTGTAATATATAAATTTACTTATTTGGTCGTTAGTACCTTTTCTTTCTAAAAAACCAAACTGTTTATCACTTATCAAGTTATACTTAATTGCAAATCCATGTAATCTAATAAAATAGTTATTTTCCTACCGAGTGTCGAAAGTAGCAAATATCGTGTGGATCTAGACACGAGCACGGTATTTGCACTTTTGCACGAGGAACAATATTCTTTAGACGGTTTGAACAGCATAACTGAAACTAATTATTAATTTCAAATTCCATCGGAGACAATTTCTCTATAATCTGGATACCTTAAACCGTTGCTATGGTCATGTTGTTTATTATTTTAAATTGTTTCTTATTCTCGCTGTGAATTTCTGAATTTCTAAAAAGTGTGTTGTCTCCTCTAAACTGTAAACAATAAAATATTGATAGTGATCTGTAAACTCTGAAATATGGATAATGATGAAGATAGTATTTTGGAAGCAGCAAATGAAATCAGCCTCAAGTTGTTGCCCCTTAAATCCCGGCTACGCTATGAGAAAGCTTATAGCAAGTTTATAGAGTGGCGAAAGCAAAACAGGGTAAATTCTTCGTTTTCGCAAAACGTCCTGCTTGCGTATTTTGGAGAGTTGTTGAAAAAAATTGTCCCAAGCACATTATGGGCGCAATTTTCTATGATAAGAAGCACGCTTATTGTTTACCAGAATACTAATATTAGTCAATATCCTAAATTGAAAGCCTTTCTGAAAAGAATGTCGCAAGGATACAAACCGAAAAAATCGAGAACTTTAACTGCTGAAGAAGTTAATAAATTCATAAAAGAAGCGCCAGACGGCAAATATTTGTTACAGAAAGTAAGTAGATTCCTATAAACAAAAACCCTTCATCAATTGAAGTTTCAATTTTAGGTAATTTTGGTGTTCGGAATTAGTGGAGCCATGCGAAGGAACGAATTGGTTCAATTAAAAATTGACGATTTAACTGATGTCGGTTTGGCCGTAATTGTAAAATTAGGTGACACCAAAAATAAAAAGTATCGTGTTTTCACGATAGTTGAAGAGTTTTACGGTATCTATCGCAAATATGCTGCTCTTCGACCACCAAATACGTCTGAGCGTCACTTTTTTTTGAATTATCAGCAAGCCAAATGCACTAAACAGCCCGTTGGAATCAACAAGATAGGTAGCACCCCAAAATTGATTGCTACCTACCTTGGTTTAAAGGAACCCGCATCTTACACGAGCCACTGTATGAGGCGATCATCTTCCACCATTTTTGTGGATGCTGGTACTACGATCTGAAACGCCTCGGTAGATGAGATTCTTTATCAGTGGCGGAAGATTACATAGCAGAGTCTATTGGGCACAAAATAAAAATTGCTAAAACAATCACTTCGGCCGTTAAAAATTCGTCAGAAACTTCGTCAGAAACCTCGTCAGAAACTAATCCAATTACTGATAACTTGAACAATGACGCAGAATTATCCATCATGACAACTTCTTCAACAATTGTCAAATCATCAAATTTGGTAAAAATGTTTGAAAATTCAAATAAAAAAGTAATACATTTCAATAACTGCAAATTTAATAATAATAATAATAATCTGAATTTGTGTATAAACTATAAAACTATAAAATTGACTATCGGAATAGGACTTCATCTATTGGCCGAATTCATATCATGCACCGTGAATGATATGAATTATTTCCACGCTGGTCAGTGATATTTTGATGTTTCGATCTCAGGTTGCTAGTTTGATATGTGTCACTTTCGTGACAAGCCGTCTAAAAATAATCATTTCAAAAACTAGATAATTAGATATTGATGCAATTAGTCGATAAATACTCACAATTTTCTTAACTTTCTTTGTGTACAGGACATATGAGCAGTCTTAAATTGATGTGGGCACTTGCCGTACGAAATAAATTTATAAAATATATGAGTTAGTACCGGAGTAATGTATGGCGAAGCAAGTTTAATAATATAAGCATGTATACCATCATACCCTCCTTCTTTGTTCTTGAGTTCTTGAATATTCCGAGATACTTCTAATGTATTTGTTGGTCCAAGAAAAAAGTAAAGTAAAGAGTATGCTATTCAGTATAACATAATACTGTAAAAGTGGAGCAACACTATTACTAAGATTAGTAACTACTATTACAATTACTATGACCCAGCAATTCCCGATCTTCTTGAAAAATACCGATTGCAACAACTGGAAGTAATTGGTCTCTTTGTCGGTGCAAAAGGGACAATCTCAACATTTTTTGAAGATTTTAAACAAAACTCGGAATACTAAAATCTCTATCTGAAGGTGTAGTAAAAATTGCCATCAAAGAATCGACACACATCTTACATCACCTACACCCTCCAACTAAACAAAACTTTAAATAATCATCTAAACTTCTATTCAACAAATACCATTAATGAAATTGTCTTATCTTTAAATTTTTTATTTGTTGTAATTTTTATTTAAATTTTGATGTAAATTGTAATGGTATACTATCTGAAGGTGTAGTAAAATTGCCATCAAAGAATCGACACTCTTACATCACCTCACCCTCAACTAAACAAACTTTAAATAATCATCTAAACTTCTATTCAACAAATACCATTAATGAAATTGTCTTATCTTTAAATTTTTATTTGTTGTAATTTTTATTTAAATTTTGATGTAAATTGTAATGGTATACTATCTGAAGGTGTAGTAAAAATTGCCATCAAAGAATCGACACACATCTTACATCACCTACACCCTCCAACTAAACAAAACTTTAAATAATCATCTAAACTTCTATTCAACAAATACCATTAATGAAATTGTCTTATCTTTAAATTTTTTATTTGTTGTAATTTTTATTTAAATTTTGATGTAAATTGTAATGGTATACTGTGTCATGAATTGGCAACCATCAATGTGATGGCAGTGTCTGGTAAAAAACCAGAATGTCTCTCTTATCTAATTTACTATATACAAAGGTTCACAATTTTTTAGTATCACTGTGTTGTATCAATTTCTGCTCATGTTTATTTTTAGCAGCTCTAAGTAGTGTTTTGAGCACTCGTTTATAGTTTAAAAACTGTTTTTTTTAATAAATTATCAGGGTCATTCTTCCAAAATTAAAAAATCTTATTTTTCATGTTTACCGAGTTTACAAGCGCTGTTGTAATTAATGGCTTTCTCGAGTTTTTTATTCTAGGTTATTCTTTAGAGAGACTCTATTGATATTCTAGATTTTTCGTGGTTTTCAATATCACAAATTTCAAGCCAATTTTCAGAAGCACATAAATTTGTTACGGTTTAATTTCTCGTATTTAGGGCGTAGGTCGTGACCCGTCTTAGAACGTGTGTCGCAAGTAGTATGGTACGACGAAAAGTACTACTATTTACTATTGGTGGAAATTTAATTCGAGTGAATTGTCGAGACGGACAGCGGCCATTTTGTCTTTCTCGTTTGATACACGTGTGTGTTTTAGCATTTTCTCTGAAGTGAAATTCTCACCAAAAACTATTTAATGTGGGCTTCACAATTTCAAATACAAATTGGCGTTTACCTTTAATCTGGCTACATTCATCGTGAGTATTTGGGTTTCTTTCCTATTTGTTTTAATTCTGTTTGCACGTTGTGTTTGGCATCTTATACTCGTTGTGTACGATTTGAATGAACGACAACACCACGGTCCCTCAGTAATCAAGCCGCAGACCAACGGTGAATACCACTTCTACACTTGTGTGCTGTTCTTCTCCGCACACCACCCCTAAGAGGAATCCCTGAGTCTATCTACCTTCCTTGAACTATCAATACCGTCGCTAGCAGAATACTTTTATTCCCGGAACTACACTCCACGTATTACAGCTAATTTTTTGTATTTAAATCACTTACTCATAAATAATAAGGCGTTATAAAGCTCGAGTACAGATGACATAAAACGGCTCGATAGTTAATATTTAAGTAACTTCTATTTGGTGTATTCTCTTCAACCGAATGTTTGTTTAAATAAGCTCAATTAGAACAGGGGTGCTTAATTTAGAGCGGTTGTCGGAGACGCAAAAGGCCTTTTGGGTTTGCGGGAGGTACTTACCTTTTTTTTGTTGTTTAGATTTAGTGTAACTATCCGTGTGTAAATGATATGTGTACGCAAAGCCTTAATAGCAGCTACTTTTTTTAATTTGAGTGAAAACTCTTAACGCAAGCGTTTAACTAAAGCCTACCTAAAATTTGACATCTTAACTAAAAGCCTGATTTATTGTAAGCGAGGTTGCTGCTAACACACGCAACTATATGCGGCAGTCTCTCTATTTCTGTCGCATTATTCTACTATTTTTTTTTATTTGTTTGTTATACTGTATTGTTTGTCTCTCTCTCTCTCTCTAGTTTGTGTTTAATTTAGCATATTAGATTTTAAGTAAAACGTGTTGGTCGGTTTTAATTTTTTCTTTACCCAGCAGGTAGCGCCTTGTCAGACCAGCAATCAGAATTCTTATAGTTATTTAGGAATCCACGTAACTTCTCGATGAAGCCAAACGCTGCTGTTTTAACTATTATAAATATGTTTATCTTCCACTAATTTAGTGCACTCCATCGAGCCAAATTCCCTTAATTTTTCTTTCTAGGTTGTACCGCTAGAGTAGTCGCTTTGCAAACTACAGCCGTTACAAATTGATATACTTTTTTTTGTTAATTTCAAATATACCTTTTTGTTTAAATTTAATATTATTTTCATGTAGTGAAGTTGCTGAATAATTGCTCTTCATAAATATAAAATTTCGTTTTTAATAAAATAAGTAACCTCCGAAAGCTGTATTGAAGGACCAGGACTGACCTAATTATTGCAAAATATTTGACCGGGTGCACTTGTTGGATTTTACGTTTTGATATCTGTATATGCGCAAACGTGATTCACGTTCTTAAGAGACTTTATAAAGGTGAAATATACGCGATCAAAATATTCATGGCTAATAAAGTAACGCTCAATGACTCATTGTAAGTAGGGTGTAGACAGAAATTTTTTTTAAGCTTTAATAATTTCAATTAGTTACAATTAATTTAAATTATATTATTTGTGCTTAAGGAAAATAAGGGTAGCTAGCTGGCATTAATTAAATATTTTCTATTTGAGATTAAATGTTTTTGTATCCGCATTATTAATTAAAATTGCGTAATTTACACAATTACAAAATTTAAAGTTAAGATCATTTTGTTTCTTTATATGTGGAGCAGTATCTACATACGTTGTAAATCATCTCAATATGGACCAATATTATTGTACGTGTGAACTATTCCTATGTTCAGGTATTAGGTCAAATATAAATTCTACCAAAATTAACAAATCATAGTTCATTGCAACTTTTTTTAATTATTATAACAGGTCGTGAAAAAATTAGTGCATGCAACTCGCATTTAATGGCTGTTAAACCACTAGAACTAAATTAGCCAAATTGCTTTCGGCACATTTCCTAATTCACTAGCAGATAATATAATTAGGAATCGAATCCATGTTTGTGTTTTAGTACATTACATAAATAGCATTTGTTTGTTTTGAATTGTATTGATAATTAGTAACGGTTATCTCAATATTTAAAAGCAACATTAAAAAAATTAAGATCAATAGTAAGGAAGAAATTCATGATAGTGGTCTTGAAATATTGGTAGAGTATTTAATAATAAAGACCAAGGAATGAATAAAACCCTGAACTCAACGTTGACCAAATTACTTTATTGCGTGATTTTGTTCAATGTTGAATTAATTAATTCGCAGATTGTAAGTAAACAATTTTCATAATAAAATATTTAGTAAATCGTTGCCGTTACTCAATAAACTGGCATTCAATCTCAATCACAATTGCATTACACATTACATACACACGAAAAGAGTAATTTTACTTAATACTTTATGTAAAATAGGTGATTAGTATTCAGTTGAAATGTCATGTGACTAAAACACATAAACGTGTTTTTTTTACTTTGTTATATGCTGAAGTTTTTACATTTGATGTTAGTGCGATTAATATAAATATTACAGTATTACATGGTTTTATGATATTAAATTATATGAAAATATTTTTTTATCTAATGTCTTTGTGCGATGTATTATTGTGTTGATTAACGATTAAGATTGTTTAATGGTTTATTACCACAACGTATCCATTTAGGACTCCTTATAACCTTACCAGTTTGTATTTAATTGGATATTATAATCATCAATTAAGGGTTAATCCAAAATAATACATGACATTCTTTAAAAACCTGCAAAAAAAATTAGAAAATGATTCTCTTTGTATCAAAGAAATCTGTAAAAATACTTTTTTTAGTTTTACGCAGTGTTTCTCATATTGAACATGAACATGACAAGTATGTAGACGTGTGTGTAGGTTGTCCGCTAAAATAATTTATTTCTTTATTAAAAGCACAAAGTTGCAAAACTAAATCATCCAATAATGTTGAAATAAACTAAAGTCTTATAACTCTTGAATTAATTTGTGATAAATATACAGCCATCTGTCACCTGTAGTGTTGGTTGGGGGAATATACAGTGCTTCTCAAAAGTTTCCTCCTCCCATCTTATCTTTGGAGCGATTATACATAAACAAGCGAAATTTGGAAACTAAATATTAAAGGTTGTAAAATTTCCGACTAGTGATGATAGATGACGAAATCGTCAAGGATGACGTCGCAAGCCCATTGTGACCAATAATTTTAAAGCTAGTTTCCAAAACTCCCATAAACACAAACAAAATTAGTATCATTGAATATGTTTTTTCGATACCTTTTGAAAGAGGTGTCGCTTGCCATAGGGTTCTATTTAAAATTATTGGTCACAATGGCCTTGTGACGTCATTTTTGACGACTTTGTCATCTATCATTACTAGTAGGGAAGTTTACATCCTTTAATATTCAGTTTCTAAATTTCACTTGTTTATGTGTAATCGCTCCAGAGATAAGAGAGGGGGAAGGGACTTTTGAGAAGCACTGTATATATACCGACATCCAAAAAAATTGCAACACCTAGAAGTTGTTAAACGATTTTAATGACATTTTCAAGAAATGTCTTTTATCATTAAACAAAGTGATGATTAAAATTTAAAAACAAATGAACAAAAGCTTAAAACTTCGCTACTGTTTGTAATGCATTTATCTAGACGGCTTGGCATGCTATCAATCAACTGATCTATAGTTGTTTGTGGTATATCATCCCAAGCTTCTTGAATCCGTTGCTGAAGATCGTGTAAATTATCTAGAGAGTGCGGTAAATTACCCAGTCGCTTATCAATCATATCCCATACATGTTCAATTGGCGACAAATCAGGCGACCGAGCAGGCCATGGGAGGACGGCAATGTTAGATTTTTTCAAAAACCGTGTTGTAGCCCTTGCCGTATAAGGGCGCGCTCCTGGAAAATGGGATTTTGCAGCCCCTGAAGATATGGAAGGCCAACTGGTTGTAGCGCATTAGCAATGTAACCAGCTGCGTTAAGGTTGCCGTCAATAAAGATCAAGGGTGATCTGCTACCATAACATATTGCACCCCATATCATAACTCCATGAGTGAGGGCTGTGTTACGTTCCACATAAAATGTTGGATTTTAGGTTCTCCACCCATACGTCTGACCCTCCTACGACTATCGTGGCCTCACAAGCAAAGTCGGGACTCGTCACTAAACACAATTTGATGCCATTCTTGCGCCCAATTAACGCTTTCTTTGCTTCACTATAGTCTGTGTAGGCGGTGAAGTGGTGTAAGAGAAAGACATAAAAATGGACGATATGAACGCAACCCATAAGATCTTATCCGGCGATAAACAGATGACATTGACATCCTAAGTCCTGTACCTCCGATCCAATCATTTGCAATTCATCGAGTTATTGAAAATCTATCTCTTGTGGCCAAAATTCTTAAGCGACGTTCTTCGCGATCTATAGTCCTTCGAGGACGTCCAGATCCACGGCGACGATGTTAAACCCCTTCCTCGGACCATTTGGACCAACATCTCAATACCGATGAAACATTTCGGTTTACACGACGAGCGAAAGTCCGGCCTCTCTCATACCAATAATACGGCCATTTTCAAAATCCCTTAATTGGACAAAATGTTGGTGTTGGCGTACTCTGGGCATTGTTTTCAAGTTCAAAATGAAATTGTGAAGAAACAACAACAATTTGCAAACTTGACAGTTACTAAATGGTCTAATACTTCAAATTTATTGTTACTATGTGCTATAGAAACAACAGTCAAAAAAACAAAAACTACTAGCTAGATTTTATTCAAATTTTAATCATCACTTTGTTTAATGAAAATAGACGTTTCCTGAAAATTTCATTAAAATCGTTCGACAACTTCTAGGTGTTGCAATTTTTCTGGAAGTCAGTATACACAAATACCTATTTAGTATTAAGTACTGTGTTTCGTGTTAAAAATGTCTATAAACCATACAATAAAAACAATGGTATTGCTAAAAATTTTAGTGAATTTATGAATAAGGTTTTAGGTTATATCGGTGGCTTAAAAGACGTGGTATAGTCTGCAAATCTTAAATATGATGAATTTGAAACGTATTCTCCAAAAAAAACTGTCTTGTAATACAAGGAGTTGCAGAGGATGTTGTTGAAGTTACTCTGAACCTTATTTCAGATCAATTAAAAGTGTCTGACGTAACAGTTAATTCTATAGAGACTACATTTTTCAACAGTCTTTGGTACTACGAAAAGTAAAATTTTGTTATTCTAATTGTTTATCTACTGCTTCACATACGTTTTGAAAAGATAAATTTTTGTTGGTATTATTCACAAAACTCATTGTAATTAACTTCTAGTTAATTAATTAATCAACTTTGTATTAACTTTGTATGATCATTTTTTTGTATTTTTTTCCATTATACGAGCAATACGTACTACCAAATTTATACTTTCATAATTTTATATCTCCAGCACCTTTTTGGTATGATTATGAAACAGTTTATAAAGACTTATGTATATCAATTGAGCACATCTGATTTAAAGTAAGAATATCTGATAAGTCGTTTATGATACCTATTGTGTACAGGAACAATAACAATTTTTAAGAGTTTATGCATAACTTCAAGGATGCATTATCATTTCTATACCTATGGCAGATGCGTTTCTTTGCATGGGTGATTTTAACATACAAGCTTTAGCTTTGACTAATTGATATTTTATTCACTTTAATATAAACTTTAATTTAAAACAAATAATTAATGAGGCCTATATATGTATGGAATCGAAAAAATATTTGTTTTTTTAAAACATCATACTTAATTCTTTCTACTTGATTCGAATAGAATTAATTAAACTGATATGTGATTTGACATCTAAGGAGATCATGACGTAATCTTTTGGTATAACCACACCAATAGTTCTTTTTTGAAATTCAAATAAATCATTGAATCTTTTATCTTAAAGGGTTTTGAATAAATTGAAAGTTTGTAAGTTTGTGAATTAATTGATAGGACGAAGAAGTATCTCTTTTTATGTTGCACTTTAATGAGACCATACGCTTTTGGTAGTGTGACACTGTTAGCCATTAGTTTAAGCTTTGTCAATCAAGTCTATCGTCATTTATTATTGTATATGCTATTTTTAATAATTTAATTTTTAAAATTGGTAAGTTTTAATAATCTAATTATCATTGTTATGTTGGGTTAATCTTAAAATATTGCTGTAGGCATGAATAAGTTGATAATAAGCAACAAAACGTTGTCAATCTAATTAAATAAATATGATTTTATTTTGGCCAATTGCCTGTTGTTTATTTAGTTATTATTAATTCACTATTATTACACTATAAAGTCAGGTGGTTTTAATATTATCGCCTAACATAAATAACAAGCTTAACTTAAATTGAAAACCATGTATTCCTTTATGTATGTTGGAAGTTAGAAGTAGCTAATGACCTTTCAGTTCAAATTATTTTGCTTATTTTATATCAACTATACTAGGTATCTTAAATCTTTAATTGACAAGGTACTATTCGACAACCGTGTTAAAACACACATATTACAGACACTACTCTTCATGTTAAAATTAGCACTAAAAATGCAAACCATTATTGTGGCTTAAGTAATCTGCAGACAGCACATGTTGTTTTTAAATTGGTCATACTAAAGAACTCATTAAAAATAATCAATTACCATAGACATAATAATGATAAAATTCATAACCAACCAACCAACTACTCTAATTAACCATAATATAGATAGATAACAATCATCGATTTGTTCTTGAAAATTTATTCATTCCAGATAAAAAAAAACTAAGTTACAAATAAAAATATACCTGAAGTGAAATTTATCAATATCAATTTTAAAACAAACACTAACGATATTAGATTTATTTACATTGAATTGATCAATAAAATCCCGTCATTAAAAATTAACCAAAAACACTAATTACAAAAACAAAATACAGTATAAAAAACAAAACAGAAATAAATTCAATATCAATAAAATTTAAAGTAAAAAGAATGTTGAAAAACTTATACAAAAATCTTAATACTATTGTCATTAGCACCGAACAAAAATAAAGACTCTACTTAATTATCTAACTAACTCATTCACTCCCTATCATTAATCTATCGTTACCAAATAAATACAATGTAATTCTCAAGTACTTCATAAGTTTGATATGTTTTAACTGTAATAAACTTATTAAGTATAATATTTCTCATTTACGTTAATGCCGGCGTTAAATTTAAAACTCGTCCGTACATTTGGAACCGTCTTCATAAAAATTGTTCAAATATTCTTTTATAAAAGTAAAAAATACATACACATAATCGATGTAACTAGCAATTAAATCTTTTGTATTTAATTTCAACATTGTAACAATTAATTAACTTTTAACTTCTTTAATTCACTAAATACTAAATAGCCATTGTACTGTCTTGTAATAGTATTTTACACTGCAAAGCAGGTAATATGGTTTTTACTGATTTGTAATGTAACTTGTGTAACGGAAGACGTTCCTATAGTGTATCTTTACCAACTACCAAAAAGATTTAGCCTAAGTTCTGGTGGTCGATATGGTCCGTGCTAAAAAGCTGTCTATATGCTATAGAAATACTGAGGTTTGCAGGATTGTTTTCCCGTTACGGACGCTATCAAAAAGTATTATTCTAACTTGATATTTGTGGATTTATAGACAAAAAATAAACGTTACCTGCCGAAGAAGACAAAAGTTTCAACAAAGAGCAAGAAAATTTTTAGTTGAATCTCCTGATGGCCATTGGTACTGGCCGGGGTGACAAACTTTTCTCTTTGACGGTGAATCATGTAGAAGAGGTTGAGAAGTAAATTATTGTTACTTTAGGGAATACAAAAGACAACATAAAGATTTACGATCACCAATGAAACCTGTGTTTTTTTACATAAAATATGCATATCTTCGCCTCTTCTCGTCAAGCATATCATTTAGTTTTGTTAGCCTATCATAATGGTAAATGTATTTCCCTCAATGATCGCCAGGCCACTATTGGCAGTGTACTAAAAAAAATTGCAACACACTTAAGGATAAAAGAAGTTAAATTATCAACAGGTCATTGATTCGGTCAGCAGTAACGATGTTTATGGATGCAGGAGGAGATATTTTGACACTAAAACGTGCGGGTGGATGGAAATCCAGTGCAATTCTAAAGAAATAAAAATCTTCAAATGTAAAAAACGCTACTGTTTAGTATTTTTCCAAATTTCTAATTTTTCTACTAACTTGTTAAATTCATAACTGATCTGCTCTCAAATTTAACACTACAAGCCATCCTGCCAGTTAAAATATCTTTTCCACGTGAAGTGACAGTTTGAATAAATGTGGTTTACAATTTAGTCACAAATAAAAAATTTAGCAATGGTGTTTTTAATAAAACAGCGACTCGAAGAGACACCGGCTGCGAAACATTGTCGTACAGTGTTATTACTTATTTAACACTTAGCCTTTTTCGAAAAAAAAATTGGTTTGAAAACTGACTGCTTTACATTATTAGTAACCGTGACAATATAGAAATTAATAAACCAATATACAGTGAATATTTTTTTACAAGTGAACATATAGATAATACAACATATATGTAAATATTTTGCCAGGCATACGATTATGCAATTTAATTAGAAGGCGGTGTCTGATTTAGGTCAATAACTAAATACATTACAATTTTTGACAAAATCTGTTTAATTGCAACGAATCGTACTTTCGCCAGTATTTCAGTTCTTGGTTAACGCTAATTTTTGGTTAATTTCAAGAAGACAATTGTGACAACAATTGTTACCATGACAGTGAATCCAAAATTTGAGTTGACTGAAATTCTGCCCCTAAATGTATTTAAGTATTGACATAAATCAGACACGACTTGCTCATTAAATATACAGGGTGTTCCTAAATATTATGTACAAAGAAAAGGAGCTGATTCTTGACTTATTTTATGACTAAAATATTATATAAACATTGGTCCGCAAACGCTTTCTTAGCGGACTACAGGGTCTTAAAACTTCAATTTTTTTGTTTATGGTTCCTGCAGTTCTTGAGATATTGAGTTTAAATTTGGTATGTAAATTAGGCTCCAGGGGTTACATTTTCTGACAAGTCAAAGAACCGTGAGAATTATACCGGGTGATACTTTTTCAGCGGGTATGTCACTTTTTCTGCCCTGAACTTTTCTGTGGTGTACCGTTTGTAGATTCTAAAATAAAAATAAATTTTCTGTCCTGTTTAGAAACGTTTTGAGCTCCTGCAGTTTTTCCTTATCTGCAATAGTTTTCGATAAAAAATAAATTGGAGAATACTTGACAAAATTAAAGTTTTCAAAAGTGGTTTAGTAAGCTGTAGATTTATTTGGATAATTGTTTATTTTTAATAATATCAAATAATGATGATTCTTACGGTCCTTTGACTTGTCACAATATGGAACCATAAACAAAAAACTATGATATTTTAATCATAAAATAAGCCTAATAATCACCTCCTTTCGTTTGTACATGATATTTAGGAACACCCTGCATACAGTGACCGGCAAAGAGTTTGCATCAAATAGGAAAAATTTTGTAATTAAGATATCCAAACATTTCTTTGAATGAATTCTGCATATTGAATGACAAAAAAAAGCACTTTGACAAATGTCATGTAGCAAATTTAAAAAATATTTCTTAAATATGTAAAAAGTAAGGTTAGATGACAAAAAGTGAAAAATCCCTAAGAAAAGTTGTTCAAAATTAGATTATACGTCTTTGTGCAAATTTTCAAATAAAAATCACGACTTTTCAAAAATATGAGTTTTCCGGCATTTTTTCCGGAAATATTGAATAAAAACAAAATTTTTTGCGTTTGGTTTACATAAAAACACAATAAAACCAACAAATAAACTTTACAATTCAATACTTTTTATTTATTAGTCTACCAATGGACGGTAACGAACAAAAAACATAGATTTTTTAGGACGGACTTTGTTGCAATGGCTTAAAGAAAACAAAAAGTCGAAATTACAAATTTAGAATTATTTTAAAATAGTTTTAAAATGATTAATTCTTTCATTTTAAACCCAATTTAAACAATTTTTACAATATTGCCTGAATAATAAGCTCATACAAAAGCATACAAAAATTTCCGAAAAAATACCGGAAACTGATATTTTTAAAAAGATGATATTTTCTTTTGAAAATTGGCACATAGACGTATAATCTAATTATGAACAACTTTTCTCTTAGGCATTTATCAATACTTAGTCATCTAACCTCATTTTTTACATATTTAAGGAATATTTTTTAAATTTGCCGCCATGACAGTGATCACATAACATTTGTCAAAGTGCTTTTTTTTGTCATTTGATATGCTGAATTCATTTGCTAAAAAAATTTTTTGGATATCTCAATTACAAAAAATTTTCCCATTTGATGCAAACTCTTTGCCGGTCACTGTATATCTGTAAATGACGTGTTAAACCGTATTAGATGAATTGTAGAAGTTAGAATTATATTCACGTGTACCAAAGTTAAGATAATCAATTGTTTTTTTTAAATGACACCGTGTATATTTTTTGATGGATTCTTGTACAGAATTTTTTTTCTATTTAACAAAATCAAAAAATTATACAGCTGTATTACCTATATATTTTAACTCTTAGGATAAGCTAGCTATAAAGACAATTGAAGCTTTCCATTTTTAAATTAATTATTTTAATTTTTTCTAAACTCAACAAAACTTGAGAAATAGAATTTGACTAAAAGATTATAACAACAAACATATTAAGCTTAAACCGAACGTGGTAAATAAACAGCACATACATAATATCAATCCTTCGAATGCTTAAAATTACCTCCATTAGCATTCAAACATAGCAATATTTACCACGTCTTGAATACATGCACGTTATGCAATGGTAGAAAATAAACTTTTTCTTTTAAATATGGCAAAAAAAAAATTAATGAGGGTAAGGCCGGAAGATTCAGGAAACCCCTTTACTCCGATTTCCTGTCCACTTATCTGTATAAAGTGTATGTAATTATTAGTAACACTTCGCGCCTTATGTGACGGAGCACCATCTTGTTGAAAAATGACCTTTTGCCTAAGCTTAACAACCGCTCTTTGTAAACACGTCTGGAGTGTTTACTATTTCTTTAGATTATAATTATATTTAATTTTTCTTTTTTGGAATAAACCGTTTTCGTGTAAGTTACCAAAATTCAATTAGAAAACAAATTGTTAACGCAATATTGCTCTAATTATTATTTGATGCAATTCTAAATATCTAATTTCAATATTTTTTATGGTTAACTAATCTTAATAGTCAAATCGGATTAAGATTTAATTATTTTATGTCATTTTTCTCAAAAAATGTATAATGCAACTGTGTAATTTTTTTACGTTATTGTATGGAAAAAAATATGCCTTACAAGAATCTACAAAAAATAGACAGGACGTGATTTGAAAAAAATTGTTGACTATGGTAACTTTGCCATATGCCAATATAATTTTGACTTACGTCGCTCATCTGATGTAGTTTAACATTTAACATTTACATGGTTTATAGTGATGCTGAATCACACCGTATACATGTCTCCAAAATTGAGTAAGATTGTAATAGCACCTTTTATTATAAAGATAGATAAATGAGCGATGAGATAAAGTTTAGTATGCTAATTCAAGCTTTGCTAAAAAAAATTTTCAAGCAGTTCCAAAGATATTCTAAAAAATTAGAAAAACTCTGTTTTCGTGCATACGTCAACTTTGTCAATTTAGATGGAAACATATATTTTATATTTTTTATTCTGAATCTACGTGGAAAACTATTATGATTTTCTGTATACGAGTCTTATTCAAGAAGTGATACTTTTTGAGATATTAAATTTTAAACACTTTCTTGAGTCAATCTCGGCTTTTAGATATTTCGGGTTTTTTAAGTTATTATTGGAAATTCAAAATAATTTTATTTACACTTAAAGCAGTAACTTCTCAACTGTTTATGATTTAAAAGTTGACATCGGTTATACAGGGTATGAGAACAAAAATGTCAAACTTTGTAGTCGAAAATGATAAATAACTTAATAACATTAAATTGAACATTGTTTTTTCCCAGATCAAAGTAGAATTAAATTTTTTACTATTTTGCTATTAATGTCTGTCTGCTAAAACTCAAACGTTAACTATAAAACTCGTTTTTTTTTAAATCAAAAATACATTTTTTATCAAAACATTTTTATTGACAACTCAAAATTATAAAATAGATAACTAAAATTAGAACAAAATCGCTGGACAAATTATTTTAAATAGTCAAAAGGAACATTTAAATAAACTGGAAATGTCAAATACGAGAAGATTTCCTAATAAACCTGTCAGCATTCAAAATCTGTTTTTGTCAGTGTTTTACGCGGTAAGGATAGAATTTGTTTTTTTGTATCACCTTATTTACTAGATTCTTTAAAGTTATTCCAATTGTGGTAGTCCAAAGAAATGATTCTTAACTGCTGATAACGATAACGATGTAAAATTTCATATGATCTTTAGTATAAAAATGTTTGTATAGTTGGACATTACAGTTTTCTTGAATCTCTTTTTTAGCTTTTTAAAAAAATCAGCTTTGGGATATCGTTGCAGTTCTGGGTTATCTGCTTTATAATTATGAACTGTCAATAAACATTATTTTCTTTTGCTGTCGAAAACTCACCCATTGTTACTACTAATACAAAAATTCAATGAAACACAACCGTGACTACAATAAATTTTTGACGTTCGCGTACTTAATAGTTCAATGATAATTTTTGATAAAAACGAGTTTCACGTTTAACAGTAGATGTTTGGTAGACAAACTTGTACAGCAAAATTGTAGAGAATTAATTCTACATCGATCTAGCAAAAATATACAGGATGTTCCATTTGATTGTATTAAGTTATTCATCTTTTTTTATTACAAAATTTAATTCTTTTTCATACTCTGTATATATATTGATGCTACATTAATATTATATTTCAATGATTGTATTGTATCCAATAAAATTATTATGTGTTGAAATTAACTATAAATAAAAAGATTTCTTCCATTTTGGAATCTCGTGGCATTGTTGCATTTTTTGAATCGCCAAGCTAATCTGCTGCTGAAAGCGCATTTTAGCTTGAAGAATGCCAGTTTTAGCATAAAGTGAGGTACCACAGAACTTTGGTACTGCAGAATTTTGGCTTCTTCACTCCAGGTTCCCAATGTCTCTACGGCGAAAGCAACAAATTTATATTTTTTTAATATCAATATATTTGCGTTGTTTCAAAGATACTGCGGATGCTGCAGTAGATCCTGAGCGTACGCTACTGTTCTCAATGTGTGAAGCAGCTAGGGTGTCCATACAAGTGATGTGCCAAACCAATGGACGGTTATTTTTCCAAGGGATTAATGTTAACCCATCAGAACGCTTATTATCGGTGTTGAAGATACCATGATGTTCGAATATACAGAGGTCTTGTTTTAAAATGCTTTTTATAGCCCTATTTCGTGAGAATCTACCAAGCCTTTTTATACAAGATAGGCCATGATGTCCTAGAGAGTTGATTATAAAACCACAAATACACGAATGAAATTATTATTATTATCATTATTTTTATTATTATCTATATTATTACCTATTATTATTATTATTATAACCGATGTCAACTTTTAAATCATGGACAGTTAGGGTCGTTATCACCTTAACTGTGAATAAAATTTGAATTTGATATTTTAAATAATAACCAAAAAAACCTGAAATATTTGAAGTCCGATACTGACCCATTCAAATGTTTAATGATGAATATCTCGAAAAGTATCATTTTTGAGTAAGATTTGTATACTCAAAATCAAAAATAAAAAATATATGTTTCTATTTAAAATGTCAAAGTTGTCAAAGTGGTGTATAAATGTGACACACCCTGTATAAATGAAAAGTGATTTCTACTTTTTAAAGACAATATCCAAGGTCCGCGACAGGTTTTATGTTTAATTTGTTTATTTTTTTGTCGGTTCAAAATTTAATTTACGCCACTAATCGGAACCGGAAGGATTGTATTTTATATCTGGTCTTACCGACCAAATTATTCCTTTTGTATTTTTCACATCCTGGACTTAAAATATTAAAGGATGATGTTATGATAGGATGTGAAAAGTGTGCATATTTGAACAGAACTGCATAAAATATATTACTCTCCTGCTTGCAATAACAAATTTATAACTCAAAAGAGTACATAACGTTCTCAGTTAAAGTTTTTAAGTAAATAAATAACGATTAGATTTTGTTCCGCTCGTGTACAGGTACCGGTGTTTATAATAAAAATATGGAGTTTGGTAATCTCATCTCCTGTAAATTGTATAGCAAATGAATTTTACTCGCGCAGCAATTAAAGAGAACGATTCTATTGTGACGATTTGCAGGTAACATTATTTGAATTTGAATAGCATGAAAAGCTCACAAAATTGTGCTGACGGCAATGACACTATTGCTGTAGCACGAACAAATGCACTTCTGTCAGTTATGTTATTTCCGGTTGACAGTGATGAACAAAAGTTCAAGGGATTTACATGTTGAAATTGCCGGATTGTACTAAATAAACGTGGTATACAGGCAAAGTATGTTATGTGTAAACATATTTATAAATTTGTTTGGACTTTTTGTTTACTTTGCTTATTATTACACAATACCTTTGGCGTTATAAACGCAACTATGGTACTTGTCAATTAAACTGTAATGCAATACACCGATTTATTTACTTTGACTTTGATTAACAACTCGTCGATTTATAATTTTCGCAGATATTAACAGGGTTACTGTATCCCTGTGTACGGTGTGATTTATCATTATACTTGCATCTGTAAATGTCCCGAAGGTTTCTACTATATGGAGCAACTGATTATTTATTTGCACTCCCTCGCTCATTAAACAAGACAAATTATCAGTTTATATTTTTAATTTAATAGTAACATCTAGATAAATAAACATGTTTAGGTTTGATATATGGACTAGGTAAATAAAATGAAGAAAAAACAAGTAACGTGTCCACATTGCAACCGATTTTTTTAAAAAAACATCAAATAAAAGTTGTCAAAAAATAATTGCCTCTATGTATCACCGACCATATTATTCATAAATAAATGTAAAATTTTTAAAATGGTTTTTGGATGATATCCAAATTTAAGCAAATCGGCCAGTTACTTTCTATGGTGCTCATACTTAGTACAATAGTACAATTTATGAAAGAGTTCAGATTTTTGAGTAGGGTAGGTATAGGGTTACTTAGGAAAGTGAAACGCAGATAGCAATACAAAGCCCAATTTCAAATCATTAATGTCTTTTAATGTCTTTAAACATGTTTTGAAGACGTTTAAGTGCGGCCAAAGATTATAAGAGATTATTTTGTGCTAAACTGTTTTCTACATCATTTTCAAAACGCCAATCATTTAACTATAATAATTTGTAGAAATCTACAAATTAGTACAATTTTGGGTTCTGAGTGCATGGCAACTGTTCATGAGTGGCGACACCGATTACCACTTGCCAATCATTTAACTTCTTAGATGGTATTTAAATATTATTGCATGGATAAACGCCCCTAATTTTCTTAAACATTTTCAAATAATACGCAAACAGTAGCAAAAATAAACCACATTAACAACTGTATTGTTAATGCATCTTTGGAATATACAGGGTAGCCCATTAGTGCGATGAAAATGTTGGGGTTAGAAAAATACGTTCGCAATGAAAGCTGTGCAAATCAACGAGCTTCACATTTTTAAATTATTTTGGTTTATACAGAGTGTTCCATAAAAGTGTGACATACTAAAGTTATGTTTTTTTAAATAGAACTACTTATTTTTTATTACAAATTTGGATTTCTTGGGAAACTCTAGCGTGACTTTATGCATTATACATAGTGTCTAAAATAGAAAGTTTTTGCATTATTTTACTTTTTCCGAAAAAATTGACGTTTCGAAAAAATTAAATAACTCAGTTATCATGTAATTTATCCAACTGCGATTTCGCAGCTTTAATATGCATTACATGTACTAACTACAGCTAGTTGTTCGCTTTTCCAAGCTTGCTGGGTTTTGAATAATTAGTTATTTAAGTTGAACTCATAAATTCATGGATAATTTGTTCTTATCACGTAAATTTTTAGGTGCCGTTGAACGTAGAATCTTATAAGCTTTCGGTGATAAGATTGTTGGTATCTAACTCTTACTTAAAAATCTGCAAAAATCCATAAGAGTTAGATTCCTACAACCTAATCATTAGAAAGCTTATTAAATTCTACGTTCAACGGCACGTAAAAAATTAGGTGGTGCTATTTAAAAAAATCAAGTTATCCATGAATTTAGGGAGTTCAATTTAAATAACTGATTACTCAAAACTCAGTGAGGATGATTCCTATAATTCCTGAAAAGACGTTTAAAGCATGTACAGCACTAGCACATGTTTCTTATTCATCCGAACTTTTGGCAAAGTTGATACATACGCCTACAACTCAATTATAGATTTTTCCACAGCCTGGAATACCAGGTTTGTCAACATTTAAACACGCAAGAGCTCGTTTTCTGTCAACAAATGAAGTCTGTTAAAATTGCTATGATTGATAATGGTGATTTATCTGAGGACGAAAAGGAAGCCTTTTTATTGTTTACTCCCTAGTCCTATGAACACGAGTCTAAAGGTAACAAATAAACGGATTATAAACAGCAAAGCGGTAGTTCTGAAAATGGCATCAATGACAATAACAGGGGTGTTTTTCTAAAAAAATAAGTATGGGAACTCTCTACGCCTGCTGAACTGGGGGGTCTGGGGGACACCCACCAGTGGAGGGGGTCCGGGGCCTCCCCGAAAATTTTATAAATTGACCTCTTTAAAACGCGATTTTGAACATACAAACACCTAAATTACCTCATTTTTAATATTCTTAAAAGCTTTCAACTTCAGCTCATTTTGGTCGCTTTACCAAGTTGTGGTTTTGTTTATTTGAACCGAAAATGCCCTCAGGCAACCCTCTTGTAATTTAGTCTCCTTCAATCACAGCTCATTTATTACTATCACACTTTTTTATTTTTATTTATTCCTTAAGTAATGAAACTGGGAATGTTGATAATTAGCTTCGATCAACATTCCGAATGTTGATCGAAGCTTCTGCGAACGACGGGACCCATAAAAGTGGAAACGTGAGGAAAAATGCAAAATTACTTTTAGTTTTTATTTTTATTAATTTTTTTTCTTTAAATGTAGCAGAAAATGAAAAAAATACAAAACAAGGTACTCACAATTTTCAAAAAGAGTCCAAATCTTGACTATATCCGGATCCTCCTCTGGTGGCTTGCGGACTTTACTTTGAGTATCAACCGCTGAGTGACGCCCTTTCAATAACCACGACTTTACGTAAGGCGCTGGATCAAACTTTGCGAGAGGCGGTACAACGATTCTGATGAATAATAAAGCTGAAGTCGTCACTACGGACAAGGATGACCGATCAGGGGTTACAATTAAGTTCATTTGAGAAAAACCCCGTTCAGCCTCAGCGGAGGAAATGGCAACTGTCTTTACTGTACGTTCAATTTTCTGAAGCTCTGGGGATAGTGCGTTATCCGGCATTTTTAACTGCAACCTGAGCGCCCTTGTACTTTCTCTTTCACTGAGTTGCAGGGTTTTTGATAACGTTTGTATTTCTTCTTCACCATACAGGATACGATCTTTAGAGCCGACTGGAGGCCATTTCTTTGGGTTTAGAACTTCCGTACATTTTACAAATTTTACGTCTTCTTCCGAGAGGAGTCTACTCTCAATCGATGTTTTTAAATGTTGGTAAATGAAGCCGGTGAAATTGGTGGATCAGACGCTCTGTTTTTCTTGTGCAATTCGATGCCTTGGAACTTTAAAGTTTTCGCGGCTTCAAGAGCTTTCTCGTAATAGGGACCTGGGATCTCACCTCTCCGTTCAAAGACATCAACTAAACATTCAATTTTCACATAGGCAGTGTAGAGATCGATATCTTTTTTTGTAGATCCAGGCTCAATTCAGACAACTCTTGGAGGGCGTCGCACATCAGTCCAAGATCCAGTACAAACTCCACTGAAGTAATTTTCCTGTGAAGACCTTCAAAAGTGCTTCTCGTTGCTTTTTCGGTGTCATTGCCTGTAGACTTTCTTAACTGAAAATGGAGCACTAGGGCTTCATAGTCTTCCCATATGGCTGAAACGGTTCGGAAACTGGAAGCAACCCATCGTACTGATAAGACTCTTCCGATTTTCAAGAGTTGCAACTCCAACATTTTTGCACATTCTTTAAGTTGCCGGGCATTTTTTGGAGACGCGTGGTACACAGTATACAGCTTGTCCAAAAAACTCGTCATCCTATTAATACTGGCAACGGCTTTAACCGCGTCGCCCACTGACAACTCGAGACGATGATTGAGGCACCACCAAATAATGATATTCGGGAATTGCGCGTTTAGGAGAACTGCAACACCCGCACGACAGCCAAGCATGACACTCGCACCATCACTTGTCACCGATATTAAATAATAGCTTAGAAATTCTTTGTTTAAACCCACGGATAACAAAAAGACATTAAACTGTCAAAATTTCAACTGCTGTCGCGCCATCAAGCTCTATTAAAGTGAGGAAAAGGTTCACGGGATTTTCTAAATTAAGACTGTCGATGAAAGTTCGAATGTACAAGATTAACACAGATTTTTGAAATGTGGTTGCCTCGTCAAAAATAAGCGATACTTTGTTTTGCGAATCGACTATCTTCTTGATCAATATCTTTTGCATTTCGGAGCTGATATAATACACGATATTTGCACATGCGTTACGTGAGTGCAAAAGGCGTCCCATATCCAAACCGTTCAATTTTTGCACGTCAATCTCCGCTTCAAAATCGTTGAAAGCTTGATTTTTCTTCGCCACTTTGTAGGCTGTGCGGAAAATTCTTTCTGTAGTTTCTTCCTCTTTCTTCACAACTTTGTACACAACGTTTTCTAACACTTTCTTTGAGCTCTCCTCAGTAATTTGTATTGCAAGTTTGTGGCCAGCGCTGTCTCGGTGCAAAAAAATTTTTTTTCGCAAAGACGTTAGGTTTTGCTTTCTTTCATTGCCGCCCGCACAAACATCACAGGATGTCCACTCCTTTGAGAGCTTTCATTCCCTGCGTTTTATCAACGCCCAAAGAGCCAACATTTTTGCATACCGAGCAACCAAGTTTACCATCTTGAAAAATTAACCACTCGTTTTTCTTCTCAAATTCATCTTTCTGACCAGAAGTCCAACACGAGGGCCAACTTGTGCTGGTGCTGGTGCTGGTATTTGCTTTGGCTTGACTAGCCGTGTCTTGAGATGAGGAGGGTTCTGAATCATCAAAAACAGGGTCATTTTCAGGCACAGGGGATTAAGACTCGTAACTTTGGCTTGTTTCGCCGGTGGTACCGCTTCAGGATTCACAGGTGAAATTTCATCAGTTTTTCGCTTATTTTCCGCGTTCACTCGCGATCGCGAAAAAAATCGGAAATTTTCTTCATTTGAGTTGAAGTTATTTAGATCGACACTCACACGTCACACTCGGTACATACATAATATCGGAGCATCGAGCATCGGACACGATTATAAAACGAACAAATCGCATAGAGCATAGAGCACTGAGCTTTTTGATGTTATTAAATAAATTAATAAATTATAGACTAAACTATCGAAAAGTGAAAAGAAAACACCGACCACGTGTGTGTCTGCAGCGGGCACGCACAACTCGGAACAACTGATTTAGTCAGTGCTTGCCGTGAGGGGAAGGGGGAGAGAAAATAGATCCCGAAGAATGAGAGAAAGAAAAAGAGTGAGTAGGGTGGGGTAGAGGGGAGAGGGGAAGTGAATCGCGAGTATTTGCCTAGACTTCGCAGCTACACTCAATCGAGAGATTTTGCGACAATCAGAGAGAGACAGAGAGAGAGAAAAGTTATATTTTGACGCCGCGCCGCCGCTAGATCGTTGCCGTTTTGTCCTGCCCATTGCGCTTGCGCTGCAAAGTAGACTACCAAGAGTCCCGCACTCGGCGCTCCACGAGAGCTCCTGCGCGTGCGTCTGGCTTATTTTGTTAAGTTTTCGCTTCGCCTGCGTCATTCATTTGCTTCTTTCGTAAAAAAACTTAAAAAAAAAAAAAAAAGCCGGACTGCGAAAAGAAGTATGGGAACGCCGTTCCCACGCGTTCCCACCGAAAAACACCCTTGGACAATAAAGATAGTGGCACTGAAACACCCAAGTCGAAATGCTCAAAGACTGCAAGTGTTATTGAAAAAAAATTTGAAATACAAAAATAGAAATAAGAAATTATGGCATAAAGCACAGTAAGAAGTATGCGTATGTAAAGTACCTGCTAACTTTATGTGAAAGAAGAATGTGTGAGCTTCACCAAGGAGAGAAACAAAATGTTTATTGTTCCGGTTGTGAATACTAATTTATAAAAGATGACCTTAGTTGCCTTTTTGCAGAATCCTTTATCAAAACTAAAAACTTATTTTATTAGAACGAGAATTGTACACAACACTAGGAAAACTAATTCTTATTCTAATGTCTATCTTAAAATAAGTTTTTAGTTTTGCTAAAGCCCCAATATGTTAGGGACGAAGCGTCGGCAAAACTTAGTTTAAAAAACACTTATATCACACTTTCACCTTTTTGATGGATCTTGTAAATAGGAAACCAAAGTCATGAATTAACTGCTTTTAGAGGAATTTATCTATTTTAATTTATAAAGTTTATCTGCCGCACTTTTTGAAATTTTGATTATTGTAGCCGCTATATTTTTTTTCAAATTTTGGTCGTGTGTTTCTTACAGTATTTACTATTTCTTTTATAACATTATCTAAGAACGTTATCTAATTTCTCCAGTTGCAAAATACATTCGTTGTCCAAACTCATATTTGAAAGCTATAGCATCACTTCTATAGGTGTGAATAAGTAGCCCTCCTCTATTATGTTCATGTATTAGTTATCTTTTGTTTTTCGGAATTATTTGCTGCAGATCCAGCAATTTCTCTTAAAGATGAAATGTGACATGGGGCAAGGGTATCAACACAAGTAACGTCCCAAACGAGGTTGAGACCATTACTCCAAGAATTAAAGTAACCCCATCGGGGCGTTTACCATCACTTCGACAAAGGCCAATAAGTTCCTGTATGGATGAAATTAGAGCTGTAAACAGTCTTTTTTGAATTATCATATTTAATTTTTGAGTCTGGGAAAGCGGCTTGTATTTTTATTATAAGCTAATCTATGGGTTCTATCGTGATTTACTTTCTCTCCACATTGCAGGTATGAGGTTTGCATAAAATGAGAAACAAAGACTTCCAGCTATTTGGATACTTGTATCATTCAAGAGAGTTTTGAGTCTTCTACTGGGAATGCAGTTAAGCCAGACACTGGACGTCGAAATCTGAGCCGCCTTCAAACGGATAAATCCAATTGAAAAGTTAGAGTAATGTTCAGAAAAATTCTTTCACAGTTTACAATGTCTCAACTTCTTTGTAATAAATTATTCCCTTCAGGAAGTTTAGGATTTGAAAGCCGTCATGCTTCTATGTAAACTGCATAATCGTGGATAGATGAAAAGTCCGATTCATGGTTAAAATACATAAAAAAAAAGGACTAATTCTCCAACTGAGGTTATTGATGATAAAAAAGCAGGCTTAAAAATATCTTTTGATCTACGGATTTCTAAGCCACCAAGTCTAACAGCGAGACTTGACAATACTTTATGATAATCTTCAAATTTTAAGTTATCAAACTAGCTTAAACTAAGGAAACAATTTCTTCCAAGACTCATGAAAACTCAAATAACGGAGTACTTTATAGTAAATAGTTCAATTTAAGAATAGCAATAAAGTTTTTCAAAAAAAGGTTGTGTTAGAGTTTAAAATTTCTAAATTGGATATTATCTGCTCAATGAGCTTTATCCCTGGCAAGAGGCTGTTAAAAGTATCTAAAATTGTGTCATCCTTCGCACCAATGAAATAAAGTTCGCATTTTGATGGATAATTTTTAATCTTAACGGTTTGAATTCTTCAATCAGTTTCTCAAAATGTTCCAAATCTGTTACAGGCTTTCCAGCTAATACCCCATCCTCTAAATACCACGAATTAAAACTTGAATAGAACTTTGTAATCGTTCCTTGTATCCCTAAGCAAAAAAGCATAAGTCTTAAAGGGTCTCTTTGTTGTATTCCAGATAAAGATTGAATGATTTCGATAGATCCAAAAGATAAATAGGAAGGGACGTGAGAACACTGTTTTAAATAGTGAGCCGCTTTAGGAAAGAATTTAGTAATAGCGTTAAAATAGGTATCCTTCTCCAGACAATTAAATACGTTCTTGAAATCCACTTTCAAGATAATTTTGTATGTCGGGTTTTTAATTTTAATGAATGTTTTGGTTGCATGTACAATTCCTTCCCATCTTCCTTTGCTAGCAAATCTAAGTTGAATTAGATTTAGAAGAGGGCCAATACGATCCATTCCAATTCGGCATAAGAGACGACAAAATGTAATACCAACAACAATTGGACGAATTCCTCCATCCTTTTTCTTTAATGCAATAAGGTTTGCGCCGTATAAGATTGGACTAATTGAAGAGTTTACACCTCCAAAATGCATTAGATCTATGAAAGACTTGATTGTTTTAAAAAATTACGCCCTGAGTTCCGGAGTTGCTTACTTATAAGTTCTATAAGATGTTAAGGGCTTAAAGCATCAAGCCCAGATGAACATCCGTTTAGATATGAGTTGATAGTTTTTGTAATCTCATCAATAGATATTAAAAAGTTAAAAGGTAATTCAGAGACATCATTAAAAGATTGAACTCTTGTTGGCTGATATTGTTTTCCAATAAAATCTTAAGGAGCTAGAGTATCAAGCGACAATAGATTTCTAACAGCTCCTGTAATATCTCCATCAGAGAACTTAGACTTAACATAATCTTTCAAAGAGGTTGGCTTCTTAATAGACATTTTCTTGCTAGGCTTACTCATAGATTACTTACTATTCATATTATTGAACTCCCAGTCGTAATTGGAAATTTTATATTTACAAAAAAAAACAATTAGTTTAGGTAGGTCTTATATGATACAGTTACTTTATTTTCTATTTAAGAGGGAAAACACTGGGCTTAAAAATTTGCGAAAAATTGAAAATAAAGACGTTAGGTACTACATAATAAGCATACCTTAAGGAAAATTTCTAACAAACTATTAAGGCATTCAAATGCTTCACTTATAATATAAACTTTTTTATCGTTTAGGAAATTATTTACATACGTAATCACCATCAGGACAAAATTTTCAAAATTTAAAATATTTGCACTCAATTCTAAGGATTCAAATTTGTTTAGAAAGCAATAACGTAGTAGATAGTCAACGAAACTTTAATAATTAGAAGTTTTCATTATGGGAGCTTTGGTGATTGTCAATATTATGGTTGTATACTGAGAAAAACGACACATTTTAATTCGTCAGTTGAAATGGTGGTAAATTTTGCCATTATTAATTATATTTATATATTTATTATTCGTATGGTACATTGTATTTAATTATTTATTATTCAGAAGATCAGTATAACCTTGTATATTGTGGTGACGAAGCTGTGTGCAATTTTAGATTGGCAAGGTTTAGGAAAACCACTAAAACTCAAACATGGCAACCCTGATCTATATTAGTACTCATATTTAGTAATATTGATTAAGTGTTTAATTTTTATAGAAGGTAAATAAGAACATAAAGTATAATGCACAGCAATTGCTTGACGACATGAGGACTGATAATACAAAACATTACTCAAATTAAGATTAATAATCCATAATACAACTTTCTGTTTACCAACCCTTCTTTAAATTTTGTCAATGCACAATGCTCCACAATATGTGTAACGATCTTTGCTTCGTTTTCCCAATCACAATGTGGATTAGAAACATCTTACATGGATAGTTCTTATGCGATTTACATTTTACAAAATTATTCTTTTTGATCATATCCAGGATTTTTAATGTTGGATCACCTGTCAGATGTTTATATAACACATCAACTTCAGACCATAATTTTTTCTACTCTTCAATTATAAATTCTCGTCTAGTATAACATCTATAGAAATATATAATACCACTTCAATTCCATGGTTTTTCACTAGAACAATATTTTACTTTAGTTCAACACATATACAGGGTTATTCACGGTATACGACACGGAATATTACAGCAAAACTATTTAATAAAATTGGAAAGATATATCTGGGATTGATAGAGACCTATAGGAGGAATATTTTAAAATTACTTTCATAATATACAGGTATCCTAAAATACATTTGTATATTAATACATTTTCAGTTTTACGATTGATTTTATAGAGGTTTGCCTTACTTAAACCTAAAAGTTTTTGAGATATTTTGTATTTTATGAAAAAGTCGTCACAATTTTACCGATTCATATCTCAGCAACTAATACCTTTTTCTAAAATAAATTTGCACTGGAGTCTATGAATTAATCAGATTTTATGTAGAATTTGTGAAAAATCTACTATGATATACAGGATGTGTACAAAATATGATTAATTAATGACATGTTTTGAACCTCAATAACTTGCTTATTTTAAAAGAAACACCTTGTATTTTATATCAACAACAAATGTAAAATGTAATTACCTATCAAGCAATACTATAGTGTTCTATAGCTAAATCTTCAGGTTGTTATGAAAATGCAAATTTTCATAATGAAGACTGATTTGTAACAATATTAATATTTATCAAGTAAGCTATACTTGGCTTTATCGACACACGTGTGTTTCAAGCATTAAAGCTGTCGCGTAGATAGCGCTATGCACTTTCAACGCACACATGTCGTTACAATTAACTGTTGGCATTTTTCTTAGTTTATACTATTCATACGTGTCAATGTTTTATACGAGATGTCGTACGACACACATTTTACTTAAGCTATACAACTTTGACAGGTGAATATTATGTATTTGTAAGAAAGAGAAAATTTGCATTGTGTACACTTCATCAACTGTATTAAATTTTGAGAGAAATAAATATGTATAGAGTTTACGAGAATTTAATAAACGTACAAATTTACTTCACAATAATATCTCTTCTAATGAATTATCTGCTCCACAGATCAATTTCTAAGCTGTTTACAATATTGTAAAACATACTGGTTAAATACGAAAAACATTTGCTTAAAATAAAGCGCCTATTTTTTTCATGTCTGTCTCCAAAATTAAACCGGTACTTCCAGACGTCGTAGAGACTTGAAATTTGGCATGCCGATGGGTCTTGCCTTTAAACCAACGGGAAAACCGAAAATTTTCATACAGGAGCGGGGCCAAGGGGTCTTCGTCCGCCATAGGTTTAACATTATTCAGAGAATAATGGGATCAACCTGCACGCGGAGTGTAGCATTATTAAATTCATGCATTAAAATTTGCCCGTCAATTAACGGGTTTCTTACAAATACATAATATTTACCTGTCAAAGTTGTATAGCTTACTTGACAAATATTAAAATTGTTACAAATCAGTCTTCATTATGAAAATTTGCATTTTTCATAATAACCTGAACATTTAGCTATAGAACACTATAGTATTGTTTGATACATTTTACATTTGTTGTTGATATAAAATACAGGGTGTTCCATTTAAATTAAGCAATTTATTGCGGTTCAAAAGATGTCATTATTTAATCTTATTTTGTACACATCATGTATATGATAATATATTTTTCACAAATTTTACATAAAATCTGATCAATTGATAGACTTTAGTGCGAATTTAGTTAGGAGAAAGAGAATAGTTGCTGAGATATGAATCGGCAAAATTGTAACGACTTTTTTATAAAATACAAAATATCTCATAAACCTTTAGTTTTAAGTAAGATAAACTTCTATAAAAGCCTTTCTTATTTTGTTCGTAGAAACTGAAAATGTAAAAATATACAGGACATTCCATAAGAAAAGCACAACTTTGATACGTTCTATGTATTTTGGAACACCTGTACGTAAAAAACCTTTTCGTGACTACAAACATCGGTTAAACATAATCATTACGTTACGATTGTCGTGTAAACAATTCAGATCTGATACAGGCCTTAACATTGGCGTTAGTTGGTTAGTCTGTGAAAAAGACACCTTTCACCTTCAAGTATTTTGTCAGGATTATAATTTTATTTTTTTTGTCTTGTTGACATAAAAAAAATAATCATTAATAAAGCATATGTCAGAGTAAACTCTTAAATAAATTATTTAAAAATGGATTTCAAATTAATCGTGGTTAGGATGTTATTTGCAATTCACTGACATTTATTTTTAAATAAGTGGAATAAAATATTTCTATTTGTTCAAATGTATTTTTATTTATGTACCTACATAAATGATAAAACGCTAGGTTCGAAAAACATAATTTATTAAAGATAAAGTAAGTTTGATGATACCTCGTTAACGCAGTCAATATATAAATTGGCTATTCAAGCACAAAGTCCCCTTCAGTAATTTTTCAATCGAATAAAAAAAGTTTTACATAAAAAATCGTAAATAAAAAATGTGAATTCTAAATAGGTTTATTAAGAAAAAAAAACAATTTGGTGTAAGTATTTTATATGTAAGTAAACTAAAATTATAAATTTTCCTGGTTTTATTTTTCTCAAATGAATAACACGAATTCTGCATAAAACAAAATAATGCTTTTAGGTATTATTAGTAATTAACCAAAAATAAAATTAACACAGATTTTGCGGATATTGCGTTACTAATACCTTGGCTGGTTGGTATCTTACATAACAATAAACGACTATTCATTGTACGTTTATTACATTGTGTACTTAATTGTAAGTTGTATAATTTTCCGTTGGGTTTATAACGTCTAAACAATAAAATTATGATAATTAAGTGTTACTTTTTATGTTGTTGCTGCTATAAAACAAAATCTTTATAACACCCTTTTTATTAAATTGTATTAAAAAAGTTAAAGCATATGTGTGTTACTTCATAATTCGACCAAAGTTAATTAAAACTTTGCAATATTTTTTTGCCATTTTAATGAAACTAGAAATTACTCAAAAATGTTCAAAGGATTTACTAGTGAAAATTTATTTTATATTAATAATTTAGTGATTATTTGTCTGTGTATAAATCGATTTAAATCGTATTCTTAGAACCTGCATGTTATGTGTGTGTTTGCTAAACTAAATGCGAATTGAATAAAGCACAAACGTACTTGAGTTATAACACTGTGACAGTACAAACTTGTGAGAATTAAGTACTCAGTCCTGAATGATATTGAATAATTTATTTATTTGAATGTTTGAAATTAGATGTGACCTACATTAAATATGCTATTTTAATTAGAACGAAGTGTACAATAAGTTTTAGTAATTTCGATGAAATGATGGCTTATACTTTTACAAGGCCAATTTTTATTGTATCGTTGAATAATTAAAGTACATCAAACACTCAAATTTAATTATAACAGGGCACGCTTTAGATTCAAATTCAAAATTTTATTTATTATTGGCTAATTTACACGTTTGTATAATAACCTGATTTTGACCCAGAAACACATGGGGTAACAATTAACTCTTCTTCCCCCACTTATGATCTATGCTACAACAGAAATTATTAACATATTTATGACTTACATTAATGTAAACAAAATTGATCCTTAATGGTCCCTATTAAAAACGATTTTAGTATAGGCAACTAAGCATACATATGTAATACATCAAGTTGCTATTTTATGTCAATCAACTACAATGTGAAAATAAAAAATCTGTTATAATTTGTAGCAAAGCAAATTTTAATAATAATAAATCGACATTAATTTACAGTTGCAATAAATATTCAATTTGTTCACACAAACTTTGAGAAATTTTTTACTGTACGCAACATTTCAATGTTATCACTTAATAATATTTAAAGGTGTTCTATTTTACAAACTTTTGTCTCACTCAGTTCTTCAATATTGTTTACTCATTGTTCAAAAGTTAAATTCTTCAAGCAGGGGTGTAAGAAAAAATAAAAAGTATAAAAAGGAATGGCCAAATAAATATTCCGACTCCTAAAAATATTTTTTGGGGGTGTAGTGGAACCACTTTAACAATACTTGCTAAAGAACAACTTAAAAATATTTAGAAGAAAGCAATATAATTACTAATATGCAATCGGGTTTTAGAAAAATTCATTGGTGCGAAACTGCTCTAAATCTAGTTCTAACCAATTAGAAGGACGATATTGAAAGCGGTCAAAAGGTTGTTGCGGTACTGCTTGACCTTAAGAGGGCTTTTAAAACGGTAAATCGGACTCTTTTACTTTCAAAAATGGAAAAATACGGCATCACCAGAAATGCTTTGAAGTGGTTCTAAGATTACCTAACCGATGGCGCCAGATAACCATCTATGAGGGGGAAAAATCTACATCTAGAAAGGTCTTATTAGGGGTGCCTCAAGGGACAATTTTAGGCCCCTTATTATTTAGCATTTACATAAATGACATGATAAATTCAGTTAAATATGCTAGAGTAAACTTGTTTGTCGATGATACCTTGATAACAGATATCGACATTAAAAGTGCAGTAATAGTTAATTATGTCTCATGAAATATTTGCAAGTATTTTATCAATGAATTTTTATATTTCAAGTAGAAAATAAAACGTTATATGAACCGCGGGCATAATCGATGTTTATAAATCTCGGGCAAAAATGCAAACATTTCATGTGAATGAAACGCGGCTGCTTTGTCTGTGTACTTTGTTTTGTATTTATGACAATTTGTTTGTTTATTTTAAAAATAAAATTATAAAACCTCGCGTGAGATGGACAGCGAAATTTAGGAAAAAGGGTACGAAAGAGCGTTCAAAGCTGATGGGGAGTTGCTTCCTAAAAAGTCACGGCCACTGTACGAAAGAGAGCTTCAGAAATTTGAAGACTGGAAAAAGAAAAATTCTGTCACAACTGTCAGTGAAACAGTTTTAATGGGGTATTTCCAGGAATTGGTACGTATTTTTAGTAGATTTTTTATTAATCGTATTAATAGTATATATTTTTGTAATTATTTACCCCAATTTCTTAGCTAAATACTCCATGCTGAAGGCCACATTATTAGTATACAACGAACTAGACATAAGAAAGGTCAACCGGCTGGAGGCATTCCGGAAGCAAATTTCAAAAGGATACATTCCGAGAAAGTCTAACATTTTAACACGCGAAGACGTCTTAAAATTTTTCAAGGATGCTTCAAACGACATGTACCTTTTGGAAAAAGTATATAAACACGGCACGAATTTTACATTTAACTGAATGATGTTGATTATTATCTTATAGGTTGTTCTGGTGATGGGCGTGTTCGGTGGATTGCGAAAGGACGAGTTGGTAAGGTTAACTATAGACGATATAGACGACCGAGGAGCCGTTGTAGTGATAAAAATTCAATACACAAAGACTGGCGGTTAAAAAAGTTTTAATATTGTCGAGGAAAACGAAATGGGTGCCTTGCAAATATATAGGAAATATGCAGCATTGCGTTCAAAAGGACTAAAGGAGCGGAGTTTTTTCTTGTGCTACCGGAATGGAAGATGTACGACCCAACCAATTGGCAAAAACACGTTAGAGAGTATTACTTCAAAGGTGGCAAAGTATCTGGGTTATGCAGATGCGAGAGAGTACACAAGACATTGCCTGTGCCGTACATCGGCAACTCTGCTAGTGGATGCTGGTGTTGACATTAAACAGACATGATAAATGGAAGAGTGATGCAGTGGCATCTGGGTACATAGAAAACAGTATCGCGTCCAAGAACAAAATTGCCAGAATGATTGCCGGAGCCAAGGTAACGGAAGGCGAAACCTCCAACAATGTTGTAAATATGTCTTCGTTCACTAGACCTGAGAACTCTTCGCTTGAAGGCAATATCCAATGTAATGGATAATTTCCAATTGTATTTTTAATTTTAAGGATCAAAAATGAGCTTACTTATGAGCATTAAAAAAGATTTCTAAATTGCTGTGTTTTTATTTTTGTCAGCATTAGTAGGAATTAGCGGGCGTAATCATTATTCCCGCTTATTATGGCCCTAGGGCGTAATGAACAGGTTTATACAGCACGTATCACAGACGAAAACAATCAATAATATACAAGTGGAAAATAAACAATATTAATAGTGACTTAGTGAATATTTCTAATTGGTTAAAATTTAATAAACTTAAACTTAACACTTCAGAAACAAAAGCACTAATATTAAGTAATAATGGGTCGATGACATACTGCAAAGTTAGAATCGACAATGTTGAAATTGAGTACTCGATTGAATCAAAATATTTGGGAATGATTATTGACAACAAACTATCTTTCAAAAATCACATTAATTACATCATACGTAAAGTAGCTCAAAAAATAAGGTTCTTTGGAAGAATAAGTTCGAAATTGAGTGTTTGGTCTCGAATTCAAGTGTATAAAACTATAATTGCACCTCATTTTGATTATTGTGCAACCATATTATTCTTTTCTTCCGAAAGCGACTTTCAATGACTGCAAAAATTACAAAATAAAGCAATGCTGATCATATTACGGTGAAGTAAAATGACACGATAAACAATCAGATAATAAGGTATATGATTATAAAATAACACGAAAACCACATCTAACATCTTTTGTGAAGATATATTCTCTGTCCTGATTATCTGTTTTTTAATTATTTTTTTTTTCTATTTTTTTAACCTACTATTTTTTTGTAATTGTCATGACTGGTGCTTGGATCGGTCCACTATAAGTCGTCATGCAATGGATGTGTTGTTATAATTTATATTCTTATTTACCTTCTATAATGTTTACACATTTAATTAATTTTATTACATATGAATACCAAGGAGGGTAAGGGTTGGGATGTTTAGGTTTTATTGGTTTTCCTAAACCTTGCACCAAATGCTTTGCCAAGACGAACCAATCTACAATTGCACACGGTTTCGTCACCACACTATACAGGTTTATACTTACCTTCTAGGGCACCATACATAACACTTTCATCACAATACAATATTTAAAATGGACAATACGAATAAATAAATAAATATTATGGATTGTTTGTAAAAGTAGATAAAAACCTTTTAAATAATTTTTCTTTGAGTTAAGACTAACTTCCCAAATTCCGCAAATGCTTTAAGATTTAGGTGGACTGAAACATCAATATAATTCTTGCAGCAGAATACAATAATGTTTCTTGTGCCTCCGGTCATTATTGACAGTTTTGTAGGATTCAAAATCGGCCGGGAACATCAAATTCCCGATCTAGAAATCACAAAAGTGACATTTGTTAAAATTCTCCAGAGAGTTCTATTTTCCACGACATACTTAGCAAACAGGCGCTTCTTCTCTACAAATACTAAGGAAATTTGTTTTTTTCTACGACCACTATGAAAACTTTACATTTCGTAGTCATAAACTACTAGTGAAAATTTGTCATATCTAAACTTCTGCAGAAAATCATTTTGTTACTAGTAACGGCATATATACCCCAATTGACTGAATGTAGTTGCAAAAGCTGATTTGTTGCTCGTTTTAATTTACAACTGACATTTATTTATCTAACCTGCAAATTTGTCAAAACGACGTCTACACTTCAAATTATAAAGTAAACTTGATAATTGTTGTTCATTATTAAGAACAGCTATATTTTTTTTAATTGCCAAAATGACAGTTAAATCTTAAATTAAATTTTGATAAAACACATACATACTACAAACTGGTCGTGGAAAAAGTATAGTGTATTGCTTGAGGATAAAAGTTTTATTGCTCGTGATTATCAGCGTTTGGGCTATCACCCTCGCGTAGCAAACACACTCGCATGAAAACTGCTATTTTTTCCTCGTGTAATACAATATACTATTCCCTCACTAGTCAGGAAAAGAATGTCATGTTGCAAGAATGTCGCTTAGAACTTAATTAAACAATTTAATTTTTGTTACACAAATAACTATTATTTTTCAGTCACTTTTGTTTAATTTACTATCTTATATTTCGACTTTTAAAGATTGTTACCCTACATTTATTGGCTAGAATTACACGGCTAGCAACTTTGCGCTATGACAGGTTGAGACCTTACCGAGACCACAGAATAAATAGACGAGACTATTGTAACCCTCCGATTGTTGACTTTTGCTTTTACGTACGAAATTGTGACGAAATCCTGTAACAATATGTTACGTTTACAATTAATAGTTTTTTTTTCATTTGGGTTGGTTGGTTGGTTTTTTAGGGAATGTCGTGGCAAAATGTTGTGTCTAACACACGAGGAAAGCCTTTTTCCTACTTTTACTCTAATGTGGAAAAAGAATCGCATTCCTCAATTGTTGGACAAATAACTATTTATGCATCATCATGTTATTGTAAATTCAGACTACACCATAGATCATTTTTTCTAAAATAAGTACAAACTTCATTGACCATTCATGAAACATTAGTAAAACTGGTAGAAGTTTTTTATACTCCATTTGGTATGATCTTTTGATCAATTCAACATTATTTTAAACCTAATTAATAGCATCAATAATTGTCAAATTGTCAACAATGTTTGTTTTGTCACCACACTATACAGGTTTACACTGATTTTCTTACATTACAATACAATAATAAAAATATATCACACGGATAAATAAATAATATATATATAGGGTGGAGTTCTTTTCGATGTCTGTCATAGTGATCTTAAAAACAAATAAAGAGAGAGAGAATGTTAAATATAGTTTTTTGTGCTTAGTAAAATGTGTTTTTGTTCTTTCCAAAAATGCATGGCTAACTAGATATTTTGAAAAATAAGATTTTTGATCAATTCTTTTGGTGCTTTTGTTTTGTTATTATTGTAGTTTACAAAAAATTTAAACAAGTTAAAGTTTTACATATTTTGTGCTAAATAATAAAATTTAGTCAAAATTTTTATTTAACGTATATTTTTGAGTTATGACACAAACTACTGTTTCTTCTAATGGAAACCATAGTTTGTGTTATTTTACATAAATTATACGTTAAGTAAAAATTTAGGCAACATTGTATTATTAAGCACATAAATACCTACAACAATTTACTTTACAATTTGTAACGCCAATAATAAAAGAGCAACAAGCACCAAACAAATTTACCAAAAAAATAATTTTCTTATAAAACTACAATTCTTTCTTTATTTAACCGACCCTCTATCTTTATCAGTTTTAAAGATTCTTATGCTATACGTCGAAAAAAACTAACCTTATTTTGATTAGTTTGATTAATTTTGATACGCAAAAAACTCCACAGTATACTTTTTAACATACATTTCTGATGGACCAATGTCTGCTAATACATTTCAAATTTGGTACATTTTTTTTTACTATAGATCTGGGACAAGACACATAATATCGAGATGCAGTGTTTTTTTCCAGAAAAGTATAAATGTTCGTTAAATTTCATTTTTTGTTTACATTTATGTTTACTAGATTTAAGGTAAACAAACGTATTACGCGAAGTATCAGTAACGTAATAATATAAGGAAAATAATAGTTTCAAATAATCCCAAACCTTTTATTTACATACAAAAACAATAAAAGTAAATAAAGTTAATAATTATCAATGGGTTATATGAAACTAAGGCCTCAATTATCAATACGACGCCACTGTAAAAAAGAATAATTTGTCTTAAAAAACTACCACCTACAACTGTATAAATAAAATTTACTGAACTTGAATATTATCTACCGCGACTTCATGCAAAAGCAGAAAATTGAAAACATAAAATAAATTATTTGTAATTAAATGTATAACAAGAATGTTATTCAAACAGGTACGTAATTGAATAATTTTAATATGTAAAAAAAAATATTTAAATAAGCAGTTTTCATACGCAATCAGAATCAACTGCGTCCTAACCTCCAAATTAAAACTTAATTTTAAATATACATTATTCTCTAATTTTGAGGTGAGTGTCACCGTTTTGATTATTTGATATCTTTGTATATAAATTGTTCTAACCTGAATGCTGATGACTACAAGTAAGGAGTTCCGAAGACAGGTAAGACTTCTATAATCAGTCCTGACTGGCGGTTACAATAAATAGCCATAGGGGAAACAACGAAGCACACCAAAATTTGATGATAAAAACTCTAAAAAAATAAAAAAATGATAAACAAGGAAAAATGTAAATGCAAGTAAGAGGTAAATACAAACTGAAAACTTGCAAAGATGGAATGTGTCTTAAAAGAAAATTATTCTTCTTAAAGTGCAAAGATCCTGGATATTCGAGGAACAGAATTCGTTACCCTTTAATCTGTAAGCTAACGGTAAACCAAATTCCAATTTATTTTTGGTGATGGCTTACATAAATCGCAAATAATAGTTTACTGAAGACAAAAGTGAGTCTACCATGCACTTTTTAAAGAGGAAATAAAATCAAAATTTTACAGGAATTCATATCAGAATTTTTCAAAAATACGAAGGGAAAAAATCATGGCCATTAAATATGCAACCCAATATACAGGACAAAACTGAATTTACATAAACATTGTTTCATTTGAAAATTATTACCGTAACAAACTTCTTTTCAGTGTTTACAATACTGTTAAAGATATTCTGTCGTTTTTTATCAATATTCCTGACATGGTGTGGTGTTCATACAACTTCACCGAAGTCTTGTAAGTTTAGTTTGGAGTAACTTTGTATTGAGAGACGTGTTTTGTGGTTTATTGTTCCTCTAATCAAAGGCAGAAAGTGTTGATTCACTCCCCGATGGTTTTGAAGGGATGCTTCTTTCATGTGCAGTGTCAATTTTCTATTTAAAAGCGAATTTTATACATTACATTAGCTTAGCGAATCAACTCTCATAAATTTTACCACTCTACTTGACCTTTAGCCTTTAGGCATAACATGTACAATAATACTATTTTTTTAGTCAATTTCTGTAACTAAAATAACAGTTACAATGCAGTTTCTTTGTGAAATACAAGTATATAAAAACAATGGTAATACCTATCTACCGAGTCACCATTTAGTGAGACAATATTTTTTATCTTCTTCTAGGAGCGCCAATCAAATACAAATTTTTGTATGTGATGTAGTCAACGTTTCGTGCTCTAAAATAAGACAAACATTAGTAAAATCTTAATAAGTACGAGGTAGACGAACAAACAAGCAACATGTATGACTACAAGTTTACTACTATAATAGTTTCAAAATTAAGCAAGTGGTAGCGGTGTGCCACCTTATGGAAAGTCGCCATTTACTCAAATTTATCAATTACAAAATTAACTAAGTAATAGATTTTTTAAACAACAGTACACCAAACAGTACTTACCAAGCTATTTTTAAACAAAGAATCTATCTTCACATGAAGAACTGTATGATAAATTTGTGTAGATGAAATATTTTTTGTCATTACAATCAAAAACGTTTTCCTCCATTTTATTATTGATATCATTGAATGTCATCTAAGTATTGAATTTTTTTTTACTGGTTTTTGGAAGTGTGTATGTAGCGGAGGTATTCCCAAAAATAATTTACTAATTGCAAACTTTAAGTGACTTTCTTCTGCCTTGAATGACTGGGAAACTTCAATCCTTAGCGTCTCATTTTCCCAAATTTCAGTTTCAACCGAAAACTGCCACTTAACAGTTCTCGGTATGTAATCTAATATAAATTTTGTTTACTAAAAATTACGGTATGTTTAAGTTAATCTGGTTAATTAAATTTTGTTGAAATTTATTTGATGTACTATTTATGAATAATTTAAAATCTACTATTTTTTCCTTCGGGTATCCATTTCCCAATCTGCATTTTCAAACAGAAAAGTGTCACTTACAAAAATTACGGTATGGTTACGTTGACCTAGTTAATAAAATTTTGTCGTAATGTATTTGAGGTACTTTTCATGAATAGTTTAGATACATTTATATGAAAAAAAAAATACTTTAAGGTAGAAACATTATTTCTTCCATTTCAACGCAACATTTAACAAAAACCTTATATATCATGCTAGCTACTATTAGGATGTATAATACCATTTATAAAATTTTGCTTTTTCATAATGAATAATCGTTTATATTACAGAATTTTAGCAGAACATAAGTTTTATTTACTTACTTGTACAGTTGTTCATAAATTCAATATGAACTGCAATTCAATACAAATATTCAATTATGTATTTGTTCTGTAAATTCTTGGTACATAAATAACCGGATAAATTAATGAAAGCTTAAGTTTGACCATGCGAATTGAATATCTTGAAAAGAAACTTCATTTAACTTTGGTGTTTGTTTATGCAAATACATCAGACGGTTCAGAAAATTATTTGAAATAACCCTAACAACCTGATTAAGAACTAAGTTGAGTATTTCATTCATTAACCTAAATCTCGTTTTGCGACCCTTTAAATTTGTTGACACTTATTTTATATTAGATGGATATAAGAAGCAATCTACGTATTGAAATTCACAAATTTCACGTTATTTTTGATTGAAATGGGATTAATTCAGGTGTACATTTTAATTAATATTTATTTTAATTTGCTTTTATAATATACGATATTTGTTTGTATTCAATACACACGTCGAAACTATATAATTCTTTTGAAACAATATTGGATATTTTTTCAAAGTTTTTCAATAAACAGCATTGTATTTTTACTTGAAAACTTATATAGTAAAAACCTGTTCGGAAAAAAAATTTATTATTGAGTTGGTCGATAGAAATCACATTGAAGATTGTTGTAAATTAAAACACTATAATTTATGTAAAAAAAACGTTTGGTAATAATTTGTCCAATACTCTCCACTACAAATCTGATTGTTATTGTGGATTCAAACTGAGTCTTTCTTGTTATTATTAGTTTAATTAATTTATCGATATCTTTAAGACCTATAGTTTCACGGTAATTATATGTTGGCTTCCATTTAAAAAATCCTCAAATTTCAGTTACACAGCATTAAAACAATACACTTTTCAAATAATAGAACCTTTGTAAGATTAAAATAATTGACACAATTTTATGTGTTAAAAAGTAAAGATGTCAAAATCTATCAAATTAACTACAGTTCTGTTTTATTCTCCAAGTAGTGCTTCAGACTTAATTATGATCTCCTAACGTACTGTAATATTTTGGTTTTTTATCACTAAGTCTACATTAATATTATTTGTTAATTGGATAATTATTGCCATGAACTAGTATATTCTGCGTTATTTTGAAGCAAAATATGAAATTCACTATAAAAATTAATGGCCGGAAGTTCTCAATTCGTCGATATCTCTTTTTTGTATTTCAGCAATAATCATGTTTACTACTTGGACCAATTAAGATGATCCTGTTTGTTCTAATGGAAATGGGAGGTTTCTATATAAATTTGTCTAATGGGATCTGATTTTAAAGTTTCTCTTTTGTTCATAAAAAATGTAAACTTTTATTATTTGATATTTCTTTCTTAAAATATTTTACATTTTGCATTTAATAAATATTTTTAAACATTATCCTTTAAATACTGCTTGATGTTTATAATTAGATTGTAGATAATTATAACTTTGCAAACTTAAATAATAATAGTTTTTAAAATGAAGTACTAGAAACTTTTATGATATTAAACAATTCAGAATAATTAATGTCAGCATAAATTACATAAAATGACAAGTAATCCTTATATCAATTATTTCCAAATAAGGAATTTTAAGTTTATTAAACTTTTTAATTAATTATTTGACAAGTTTGTTATTTATTGCATAACGTATGCCTCAAAAGTATTGGCACAAATTTCAACTATAATGAAATGATTTTAAAAATTCAAAATATCTGATTGGTTTGCATAGAAAAGTTGTTTACTATTCTGTCATTGTAATGACAGGTCAGTTTTTGACATTTATTGCTTCGTAATGTCTTATCAATTAGATCTTAGAAAAAGCGTTTTGTAATTTGGTTGGGCGGATGCCTAAAGCTGAAATAGATCGAATTTTTAAAACCAAAATATTTTACGCAGGAAGATATATTGTGCAATTGCCGAGTGTGTGCAGGGTATACCATGCCCTAGTTTTCCTAAAGTGTAAGACCTAGACTGTTAACTGGACAGAGAGCAAATCAGTTGACCCGAAACGCCAATAATAAGAAAGGAAAATTGATTAGAAAACTTTCGCGGCGTTACGGAGTTTCTAAGGATACAGTTTCCAGGGAACTAAAGAGGAGAGGTGATAATTATCGTAAGCCAAAGAAATGCCATAAAATATACACCTAATCAGTTGGCTTGAATACCGTGCTTTAAGGCGCATTTGTTTTGCAAATGACAAAGTCATAATCATGGATGACGAAAAGTACTTTACTCTGAGTAATTTCGAAACAAAGAAAATGGCGGATTTTATATTGATAATGTGGAAAATTGTCCAGAAATTTAAGAAAAAGGTCAAATTTGCTGATAAGGTTTTAGTTTGGTGTGCGATATCAATTAATGGGATTTTCAGGCTTTATGTGGAACAAGTTAGAGGGGAAGCTGTGGATAGTCGGAGCTACATTGACAACTGCTTAACAAAATTGGTTGATTTTATCCACCAGAATTATGCTCAAGATGATATTATGCTTTGGCCGGACTTAGCTTTGTGTGATTATGCACGTTACACTCAGAATTGGATGAATGCTCAAAACATAACTTTTGTGCCGAAAAATTACAACCCTTCAAATTTACCTCAGGCTCAGACAACTCAAGATTTCTGGGCTCTTTTGTATAGAAAAGTATATAATGAAGGCTAGGAAGCCCAAAATGTGCAACATCTAAGACGGAGGATCTTCAGTAAACTTCGGGAGATTAATACACAAACGGTCCAAGGCTTAATGCGAGATGTACGCAGAAGACTACGTATTGTTGAAAACCATGGACCTTTACATTTAATTTAAAACAAAGATTCTGTTGTTTATAAGCTTTTTAATTAAACTAATTAAACCCGTTCCGAAATTTTGGCACAATTCGAACTCAGTATAACAATATATATATTACGTTGAATAGACAAAATAAAACAAATTTATGTGACAATAAATATTCAAAGTGTATTTTACTAAAAATCATTAAATTGAGATTAAATTTTTGTAAAATTTTATTTATTAACCGAATAAGTTTTTATTTATTAAGCGGCTTTTGTGGATGAATTGGTTAATTTGTTGCCCAGTAATTTTTTTGCGTTGTCTAATCATGTTTCGATTCCGATTATCCGATTACGGTATTTTTTTTATTAACTTTATTATCATTATAATACAATTTTGTAAAATGGATTTAACATTTTATAAAAATTGTATCAAAATAACATCAATTATAATTTTTTTAATAAAAAATTACGACAATCGGGATCGAACCCGAATTTCTTCACGTAAATCATTATAAAAATGTTTCTGTTTTTTTTAAATTAAAATACGGTTTAAACACTTACATTACAACATAAATATGTTCGCATTTATTTATCTAATAAAATATGTCGCTATATTGTGCTCAAATTGTGCCAGAAAAAAGATATGCATTAATTTTGAATTTAATATAGAAAACGCCTATGTCAATTTTTTTGTGGAACAGTATATTGGTTTAATTATAAATACTTGCATTATGCAATGGAAAAATAAAAATTTTATTTTTATAAGCACCAGCACTGATATTTTTGCTTTCTAACAAATTAGGAATCCTTTTATAAGCAACTGTTCTAAAATCAGACGCGATTGTTGGTTGTATATCTCGGTATACGTTTAAAAAGCATTTATTACTCCATTCATATTGTACTTATTTTCTGTAAATGTCGCTAATTCCTATTTTATTTATTTAATCGTATGGTACATTTTAAATATTGTATTGTGATGTAAGTGTTATGTATGGTGCCCCAGAAGATTAATATAAACCTGTATAGTGCAGTGACGAAACCGTGTGCAATTGTGGATTGGTTTGTCTTGGCAAAGCATTTACTTCAAGGTTTAGGAAAACCACTAAAACCTAAACATGCCAAGTCACTTGTAAAAATTGTAAAGAAAAAACTGTGTGAGCCAAATGTGCAGAAGAACATGAATCTAAAAACTGTAATAGTAAGGTAAATAAATGTAATAATTGTGTTTTGTCAAATACACTCGGACAACAATTATCGCATCACACCTGTTTTCAAAAAATTGGTGCATTTTTGTATACAGGGTGTTAATTAAGTACTTGTACAAACTTTAAATGGCGAGTCTTTGACTAATTTTAAGATAAAAAGTTTATATAAACATGAGTCTGCAACGGCTTGGTTCCTGAGATACAGGGCATCTAAAAAAAAATAAATTTTTATTTGGTCATTTTTAGAAATTATTGTAAATGATATTAACTAGCTTAGTCTTAGTCTTGTAAATTATCTCAAGTCTGTTACTAAGTAATACAATCAATAAAAAATACATTTTAATGCTTATTTTTTAAAAACTCGGAAATGATCTAACTTACCAAATTACAACGCAAGTTTAACTTCAAACCCATTTTTATTCAAAACGGCTGCTTTTAGCGACAAATACTAAGAGTACCTTTTTATGTAAAATTGAATGTAGAAGTAGAAGTCTGCCTAGTCAAAAGTAATATACAATGCGACTCACAAAAGTTATGGTTAATTATATTCAGGAATAACACTGTATGTGGCGCCCTTTATCATTAAACAAAAAACTAAGTTAATATTTGAGTTTCTCGTCATCTATATACACAATATCCCAAATTTCGTCTAATTTCAATGTTACTTAATCAAAAACATAAACAAAAAACCAGATAAAATAGTTTTTTTAAACGCCCTATATCTCAGAAACTAAGCTGATGCGGATCCATGTTCATATGCATTTTTATCTTAAAATTAGTCGAAGATTCACCTTTTTAAAGTTTGTACAAGTACAACAAACACGTTAAAATTCCACTTACCAAAAAAAATAAAAAAAAAGAATGTGAAAGACCAAAAATTTTCTATTTTTATTTAATTTTTTTGCAAAATTTGATAAACTTTAATAAAAAGTATTGCACACTCTTGCCTTTATAAGGGCCTGTAGACGCCGTTGCATACTTCGCATCAATACTGCAACAAGTTCTGGCTCATGGCGTACCAGTAAAGCTTATGGCAGAACTTCCAGGTCTTTTTTTTCTGTTTTTTCATTATTTTGTTTACTATTTCTTTAACGTTATATTTTTTAGTTATTGTCGTGACTGGCACTTGGACCGGTTCATTGTATAGATACGTAGCTGCTAACAATACGACATATAACATTAATGATGTTAATATTTATTAGATGAAACTTTTGCTTTTGTTAAACCTGATATATTTTATAATTGTGTATAACATATACAAGGTCACTGGTAATTGGATACATTCCTGTGGAGATCTGATAGAACAAGAGGTAAGGATTTTGAGATATTTCAATTTTCAATTTTCTTAATAAAGTTGATGTTAATATGTTAAAATGTAATTTTCAAAAAATTTAGGTCAACTTTGTGGGACATTTTTGATGGAATACTTGCCCAACACTATGGTCTTTCGTATGGAATAAAAAATATCCCTTAGCATTTCGATCATGTGATAATTTCAAAGAAAAACTTGTACAAAATAATTTTTCAAAATCAGATGTGATAATTCTTTGAGGTTTTTTCAAATAATTCTCAACGCTTCTTGCTTACAAATTGTGTTAAAACTTCCTTGTTGCAATATCTATCGAACAAGCTGCGAATCTTACAACAAACCCTTAAAAGTTAAAAAAAAATAGTAAAAATGAAGCAGTCGACCGAATTTACTTAACTGCTGTCCACCATTAGACCTTATACATAGAAGTCAGCTGTAAATTAAATTAACAATAAGTACATTAGTACTTAATTTTTATAAATCTTGTTCAAAATGGGAGCCCCTATTACGTATACACGCACGTCAGCGTTTTCTTGTTTCTGTTTTTGCCACTCTGGTGGTCAATGTATTCCGTATGGATGCAGCAGCGTTGACTATTCTTTGTCTAAGGTGAAGTCTTGTATTGACTGGGTTTGCGTATACTATATTTTTCATACGACCCCATACAAAGTAATCCAGAGGAGTTAAATCTGGACTTTGCGCTGGCCAAACTATTGGGCCTGCTCTTTCAATCCAACGTTCAATCAGCAAATTCTGTACCGTCAGCCTATAATGCGCTGGACAACCGTCGTGCTGAAAAATCATTCGCGCTCTGGCAGCTAAAGGAACATCTTCAAGAAGCTACTGCAGGTGATTTTCTAGAAAATCTTCATAGATATTTCCGTTTAAATGTTGAGGTAAAAAGTAAGGCCCTATTAAATAGCGGCCAACAACTCCCATCCATACATTTTCTGAAAACTTCCTTGAAACTAGTTTCCTTTATTAAATGTGGATTTTCTTCCACCCAATAGTGCATGTTATAAAAATTGGTTATGCCCTCGCTATTAAATTTAGATTCGTGTTGGTTAAGAAGTTTTCATCCTCTGCATCTGAATTTAACATAAAGCGGCAGAATTCTAATCTCCTTCCAGGATCACCTTCATTTAAACCCTAGACAGGGGTATTATAGTAAGGATGGCATCCAACTCCGCGTATCGTAGACCAGACTTTCTATTGTGATGCACAAATTTGCCGCGCCACTTCAGCAGTTGAAGTGCCTGGGTTATTCTCAAAATGGATTAATATTTCTTCCTCATCATCTGGTTGATATACGCGAAGAGCACCGGTGTCCACTCGCCGACGTTTCACATAACCATTTTCTGCGACATTTCGATATGTCGTACTAAATATACAAACATTCGGTGTGCGACGGTTTGGAAAGCGACGTTCATATTCCCGACAAGCTTCTGCAGCATTCCCATCGCAATATCCGTATACAAATAAGATGTCGGCGTATTCTGCATTGCTATAAGCGGCCATTTCAGTTAAACAACAATAACAACGAAAATCTGCTAAACCGAACTTAAAGAACTTAATACAACTACTTATAACAAAGAATCTTCAAATGTGAACTTAAGACTGTCAAAAAGTTATACGAGTGAAACGTCATATTCTACCTTTAGTTGTTTATCCGCCCACTTCACATGGAAAACGTATAAAGTCAAATGGTGCACAGCAGTTAAATAAATTCCGTCGACTGCTTCATTTTTACTATTATTTTTGGAACTGTTAAGGGTTTGTTGTAAGATTCGCAGCTTGTTTGATAGCTATTGCTACAAGGAAGTTTTAACATAATTTGTACGCAAGAAGCGTTGAGAATTTATTTGAAAAAACCTCAAAGAATTATCACATCTGATTTTGAAAAATTATTTAATATAAGTTTTTCTTTGAAATTATCACATGATGGAAATGGTAAGGGATATTTTTATTCCATACGGAAGACCATAGTGTTGGGCAAGTATTCCATCAAAAACTTCCACAAAGTTGGCGTAAATTATTTGAAAATTACATTTTACCGTATTAACATCCACTTTTTTAAGAAAAATTGAAAATTGAAATATCTCAAAATCCATTGAGTTTTGTATAATACATATTAAGGTTAAATTTACTACTTACCTCTTGTTTTATCAGATCTTCAAAGGAATGTATCCAATTACCAGTGACCCTGTATATGTTAAAAAAAGACAAACGTATGCGGGAATTACACGACATGGTTAAAGGTGTGATAAAAAGCATCGTACATTTAGAAACCGACAGTAGTTCTAAACAATCAAGCCGTGAAGATTTATATTTTATACTCAAAACTTACAACTTTGTAATAAATGGGAATTAAAATGAAATTGTGTAAACTTTCCTTCGTATCTAGCGCCACTTACTACCTGCTTATTTGGAGTAGAGTATAGTATTCGAAAACTCGAATTCAAAACGCTCAGACACGCATTTCAATACCACCCTGAATGGTAAAAATTTTAAATCTATTGAAATTAAAAAAAAAAACTTAAAAATAACATATCCTGCAAATTACATAGCATTAGCTTTACCATTCTCTCACTACGCTAATTAGTTACTGAATCGTCACTTCTACCATTCTATTATTTATACAGTGACAGGCAAAGAGTTTGCAACACTTGGGAAAAATTTTTATAATTGAAATATCCGAAAATTATTTTTGGCAAATGAATTCAGTATATTGAATAACAAAATAAACACTTTGACAAATGTCATGTGACCACTGTCATGGGGGCAAATTTAAAAAATATTTCTTAAATATGTGATAAGTGAGGTTAAATGACAAGATATTAAAAAATGCCTAGGAGAAAAGTTGTTTAAAATTTGATTATACGTCTGTGTGCAAATTTTTAAAAGAAAATAACGACTTTTTAAAAATATTAGTTTTCCGGCATTTTTTCCGGAAATATTGAGAAAACAAAATTTTTTACGTTTGATTTGCATAAAACACAATAAAAGCAACAAATAAAGTTTACAATCCAGTAATTTTATTTATTAATCTACCAATGGACGGTAAAAACAAAAAACGTTGTTTTTTAGGACGGAGTTTGTTGCAATGGCCTACAGAAAACAAAAGCTTAAAATTACGAATTTAGAATTATTTTAAAATAGTCCTAAAATGATCAACTCTTCCATTCTAAACCGAATTTAAACAATTTTCTTGTCATTTAACCTCACTTTTTACATATTTAAGGAATATTTTTTTAAATTTGCCACCATGACAGTGGGCACATGACAGTTTTCAAAGTATTTTTTTTGTCGTTCGAGATGCTGAATTTATTTGCCAAGAGAAAATTTTCGATATCTCAATTACAAAAATTTTTCCATTTGTTGCAAACTATTTGCTGGTCACTGTATATACAGTCTCATATCGCGTATGTCATAATTTTATGGGGAACGTCGCCCAACACTAAAATACTTTTCACTCAGCAAAAACAGAGTTCGTCGCATTTGCTTCGCACACTATAGAGATCACTACCGACCACTTTTCATTATCTTAGGTATTATGTCCATATATTCTTTGTATTTGTGAAAGTGTGTTATGTACGTACATGAAAACAAAAATCTTTTTATTACTACAGGGCAAATAAACAAAAACATGCAAAGCCAGACATTTTAGTGAAATAAGCACAATTTGTCACACACTTCCCTATTTGAAAAAAAACATATCTGTATGTGCTGCAAAATATACAATAAACTACCCTATGAAATAAAGAAGAATACAGTAGGATTTAAAAAGTAAAGCTCGAGCATTTTTAGAATAATAGCAGCTTGTAGCTAAGTGCGTATAATTTTGTTTTTATTTGTTTTAATTTAATATTTCTTCAGTTTGTCACCATGTTAAGGTTCAATTTTGTATTTTACAACCAATAAACTATTTTAAAGTTTAGAAGTGAAAGAATATTAAATCATACCACCAGAGTACTCAAACACTTACTCGCCAAAAATAAATCAGAAATAAAAACGTTTAAAACTCTCTGTAACAACTTTTTCCACCGAAACATACGACTACTAGCTCTGGAGAGTCTCAAGCAAACTTAACAAACAAAGGTCTAAAACATATAATCAACAATTACTGGAAAAAAAGTGGTCATGAGAAAAACTTGGTATTGTTGAGCACCCAACTATGGTCTTCAATTCATTTTTGACTAAACGAAACAATGAGGATGATATTCGAAACACATAAAGTATGCCGTACCAAATGAGTCTGCAACCAAAAAACTTTAAAGTTTTTCAGGTGGAAATAGTATATTATACACCAAGGTTGTGAAGTCTGTCATTATTGTCTTAGCACCAGTTTATTTCGCGAGGGGCGGTATCTCCGAGCGAAATAAGGTGCGTAGGCAGTAATGGACGTCACAACCATGGTGTATATACTATTTTTTCCACTATTAGTCAAATTTAAACCAAAAATTAAAAAAAAAAAAACATTTTTCTTGTAAAAATCAAGTAGCACATGAATGCAAATAAATCACAAAGCATTAAAAGCTAAGTATGTTGATAAACCAACTGCAACTGATTCACCAAACACTTATGTGGCATATTTCACCTTCATTTTCTGTAAATTAGTTGATTTAGAAGCCAATCGCAGCGGTTTAGAATTGTCTGACATGTAGAAATTTTTAATGTCTTTCCAAAATGCTTTTTTGATATTAAAGATTATATCGTATTTAATCAAGTTATTTTGCACCGATTTCAATAAATAGGGGACATCTAAGAAATAACAGATTTTCTTATCGTTTTCGAGAGGGTATGGTTTTTCCGTTGATACATGTATTCTTTTAATTAGGTTTCGAAAATTTTACTACTGCCCTAACATTGGCACCGCATTGTAGTTGTAGCTTTTCTATGCAGTCTAATACTATTGACTTTAATGTGTCACCTTTACATATCGTATTTGTAATGATGTAGCACAAGGGTTGTTTAAATTTTTTATATATAACTCTAACCATGATCACGTAGCAGTTTGAGCTGACAAAAAATTTAAAACTTACTTTAAAATTAACATTTTGGGGCTCGTAAAATATAATTTTAGTGAAAATTGTTTGTATTCCTCTGTATATCTCCTGCTTCTTACTGCTTTATTTTTTAAGTCTACTTTGGCTGTCACAATTTGTTCTCTGCTTTCGGGAAGTAATCGTTGGGAGATGTTAACTTCAATTAAAATGCTTTCTTTTTACGTTGCAATTTAAGAATGTTCCTCCGTAATTTTCTTTACCTAAGAGTATTTGAGCTGCAAGCTTGAGTAGTTTTGGTATAGCTACAGATGTTACCGAGCATTTATTGCTTCGCCAATATACCTTACATCATTTGGATATTGGGTTTCAGCAATTGACACTTGTAATTCATTCAGGAATGGCAAGTGTTTGCCACATACTCGTTAAGTTTTTAGAGTCGACATTTTTATGCAACAGATCGGACCTTCCAGCTTCTGTTAACTATTCAAAACACCTACAACAAAATGTTTGTAATTCTTTATGTAACTTAACTCACCTGGTTAAAACTTCTTTGGGAAACCTGAAAAAACTGATTCTACCATCATATTTAATAAATAAATAAATTCAAGTTATGTATTTGCGGTTATGGGATGAGGGCGCGAATTTTAAACTAATGGTATTTTTTCATTCAAATAATTTTATTGTGTTAGGTAATTTCTAAAGTCATATATTTCCAATCGGTTTTTTTTGTTAGATATGCCGTGCTCCAACACCAAGCCTTTCTATCAACTCTTCTTCTACAAGGGAGTGTACTGAGACTAATTGTTTACTCCCTATTTACGGTGAATTTTTCAACCACACGTTGAAAATATGGTTGCCACCTTTGCAAATGATACCCATCTAATCTAGCTTCCAGACACCTACAAACCCACTTAGATGCAATTCAGTATTGGAGTAAAAATGGAAATTAACCTAAATGAAAGCAAATCTGTTCATGTAACTTTTTCACGTAGAAGAGGTATCTGTTCACCGTTGTTGCTCTATAACCAGCAGATCCCGGAAGATGATAGTTTCCAGTGTCTTGGTCTACATCTAGACAACAGACCAGACGACACATATATGTACAAAATGAAGGCATGTCTATTATGTTATCATGCCGGTTAAACTACGTACTGATTATCAATCAGTGACAGATTGTAGTGCATTTAATTATAATAAATAAAACATTTAATTTGGCACTGTATTCTTAGAAAAAGAAAATGTTTAAAAATTGTTCAAAATAAATAGAATTTAGTTTGTTTTGTGGATTCAAACTGTTTGAAGAGTACTCTGAATTTTATCTTCACACGTTCTGTCGTTTTAAATAAAAGTGTCAAAACTACTTACCTTAGTTTTTGTTTTTTTTTTTTTGTATACAGTGGCATTGCAATATGGTAATTTTTACAGCAGTCTTCAAAAAATAATAAAAGTAGGTGTTTCTAAAAATTTGATTTTATAGAAAAAGTGATGAAATGTACGGAAACTGCAAATGAATTAATAATATCTCTAGAGTAATTGTACAATGAGCGATAAATGCAATGTGACCGTTGTTGAATTTATTTTAATGAAATTATTTTATATATTTTCGGGTATTACGACTTTTTTAGTTATGTCGAAATATAGAAAAATTACAAAAAACCTACATCAATTGTATTGTTTTGCAGTTGGTGGTCTCAGGAACTCCACATCTCCTTTAATTGAAGCCATTGATCCTCATTTGTATATTAAAGTTAAAATAAAACAAATAACAAAGATAATGGTATATTATTCAACGAGCGTGTAATGATGGCTATTATTCACGAGGTGAAGTTTGCGGCTCGGCGAGTGGCCTAAATCACCGAGAGAATAATATCCCTTATGCGCGAGTACAATACTATACTTTATCCACGACTACTAAAATCTTTTTGTTAAAGTTTTTTATTGTTGGAAAATTTTGTTACATTACATACATATTTTTAGATACAGTATTATTTTATTCTAACAAATATTTCGTACAATACATTATCATTTATGAACAGAACATAGTTATCAAAAATTATAATACTTGTATATCTCGTAATAATTAACACAAAAAACTATGTAATTAGCTTAACAAATATCACGTATCCAATCTTACAAGGTGATGTTATTTATTTATAGTTATTAATAATTGTAATATTTAAAAAATTGGTCAAGTTAATCGGAGGGATAGAATTAACATCAAAACTAATGTTCTGGTGACTTGAAACATTTGAATTATATGTACATTGATTCGTTTGATTTACTTTTTGGTTAAATTAAAGATGATATTTTGTTGGACGTATCGGTTTTATTTTTGACGGATTCGTCTATGTAGCCTTCTGTTACGGCGGTGGACTTTTGTCCACCGTGTCTTTTGAAAGCAGTAATATCCCCGCCTGCGTCAACCAAAATTGTTGCAGAAGATGTGCAAAAAACTGTGCCAGAATATTGTTTTGTATTCGGTAGTTTGAGGAAAGCATAGATATTCTTTCCTATTTTTGTAAATTTTTTTGTTCCTAATTCTGTGGGTTGTACATTTACGATTTTGGTAATTTAAAAATAACGTGTCATTGGTCACATGACTTGGTCGAAGACTTATATATGTTTTGCATAATTTGTAAAACTTATCCGTAACAGAAAATTTTCGGCAAATTTTTGTTTTGGTATTTGGCACATTAACCAAAAAAGCTGATTCATGATCTTCTAAATGGGTTATTTTGATTTTATATAACTCAATACTTCTGCATGTACCCATTACTCCCATTATTAAATTACAGAATATAATGAAATATACTATGTGAAAGATTTACTTAATATCTTACCTTTGTTGCTAGGTATTTATCATCAGATGCTTTACTTAAAAAGTAATTGATATCTTCGCTAGAAAAAGTTTTCATTTTTTTGCTGAAAACCTTCGGATTTTCGTTTTAGTAATGCTTGTAATTTTTTATAATCTTCTAAATTTATACCTTGAGGTAAGGCGATCGTACTTCTAAGCATTGAATAATAGGTTCATAGCTTTGAAGATTTATATTTTGCAAATAATTCAATAAAAGTATATTATCAAAGTCGATTCTAAAAGTGAAGTGAATATCTTTTTCTTTTGCTAGTTCAAAAAGATTTATATATTTTCCTTGACTTTTCCGGAAATTAATTTAATGAAGCAACTTTAGCAGCATCTCTAATTTCTGGTGGTGTTAAAGAAAATGTCGAGCAAACAGACGTATAATGGGTACATTATACAATAGTCGTGGATAAAGATCATTATAGTTATTCATGCTACGTTTCTGTAAAATGCAATCGCCTCATTATGTATAGCTCAAGAAAATATTTCAATTTGAAACCTTATTAACATAAAATAAAAATACAAGGAAAGACGAAGGAAAATTACCTGAAATTTTAATAATTTCAATTAAAATCCACTCATGATTTATTATTTCGGGTAGGTTTTTATTGTTTTTATACGACTTTATTCGAGTAATTGGGTCTGTAAAGGTAAGCTGTAAGTTCGTCAAGTGAGCTATTAAGGAGCGAGCCCCCTAATGATTGATTTCAAGCTGTGACGTGAACAAAATTTCATTTCCGTTCATATCTTTATTTTTAATTTATTCAGTTAAATTTGTTATGAGAACATTTTTGCTATCACAAATCCGTAAAGGATTACTCCTCTATTTTGGTAATTATTCTGTAACTTGGTCACGTCTTGGTTATAATGGACATCAATATCAACTTACAAAATCCAATCTACTATGAAACATTTTGAATTGATAACTAAACTAGCTTTTCATGTAACTGTCATATGTGTTATCGAAACGTAAACATGAATTCTTATTGACTAGACAGCTTCTACATTTTTGCATGAATAATTTTATCAACTTATAGTATATGTAAAAAGTTTTCTCTTACCTATCTTCAAGATTGTTACATAATTTATCAGCAACAAGAAAAACTCATGTTATTTAACAAACAAAATCCATTAAAATATTCTTATTAAAAAAATAAACAGAAATTACTTAAACACGTCATTGACGATTGAATTCGTTAGGAAATATTGTAAATAAAACTGAAAAAACAAGAGTAATCAAAATCCAACAGTTGTTTAAAAAAGTTCTGAATTTGTGTAAAGTTTGTTATTTGCTATACGCTTTTAGGTACTTTAGAGATATAGCAAACTTGTTAATTAAAAAATAATACAAAGAAAGTTGGGAAACATTTTAAATTAGTGATTATATACAAATGTTTAACATTTTTTGCTTTATATTAACTTTTAATTATAATCAAAAGTAACCTGTCAACGCATTCATTACAAATTACAATAATTTAAATTAGTACACATAGAAAATCCTTCCAATAAGATGTGCATTGAATAAAAACGGCCAATCAATAAGTGCAAGTGTAGTAAAATTTATTTGTTCAAAAATAACAATTTTATAATGAAAATACCTTAGCAAATAAATCAAATTTTTTGTTTTTGCATTTACAAACTCGGGCGTTTCAATGATTTATTATTAGCGCAATTATGAAGTTGGAACAAACAGATTCGCGTAATTAATCATATTAGGAATGTACTCTATTTAAAAATTTATATTCTCGTTTTAGTAATTATGTTACAAAATAACTAAAATAAAAATTCTAATTCAATCTTATTTTTTTTGTTTTATTTTTGCTTTAACTGCCAATAATTTACAACAGATATTTGTTTATTTTTAATTAACTTTTGAAATTGGAGTTGTTTGTTTTAAGACTTTAAAATTTTTTACGTTTTCGTATTTTTCACAATTACCTTTTTTGCAGTTCGACCGTTGTTAGTCGAGATACTGAGTAGCAACCAGCCTCTGTCAGCAGATCGCAAGTATGAAATACCGTGCCAGAGTTATGGATCTCGACCCCCTGCTAAAATATCCTGGTGGATGGAAAACAAAGAGTTAAAAACGTATTCGTTTAATTATACTCAAACCGTAAGTTATTATTAGATTTTCAAAACGAAACTTATCTTATTTCTATTGACACCCACTAATAAGTAGATATTAAATCTACTGCTAAACAGTGCAATTATTTGCTCTACTTCAATTATTTTAGACCTCTTTGTATTTGTAATTGAGTATATTTTGTTGTAGAATTCACCCGATGGAAATATGAGTACATCGCTTCTAACGTTTACTCCATCAAGATTAGACAATGGAAAAGCATTGACGTGTAGAGCTGCTAATCAATTAGTTCAAGGAGGTATAGAAGAAACTACTATCAAGCTTAATGTGTTTTGTAAGTATTAATTTGACTTGTTGTAGTTTCCATTTGCATACATGGATAATGTTTAAGACAATATATTTTCTTGGCATGTACAAGCCTTTCTACTAAGTCAGGGTATAGAAATGAACTATATTGTGTGATGTACAATATTTTTGAGCATTTTTTAGTTTTAAATATTACCTAAAACAATTTAAGTGATTATTTCCTAAGGTTGTAGATATTTTTAAAAAATTGTAATTACTTTAAAGCAATTTTTAAAATCAGTTGTTACGTCGATTTTTAAAATCCCTTTTTAAAGTCGATTTTAATAAACGGTTATTAAAGTTGATTTTACTAATCGGTTTTAAAAATGGATTTTTTGGATTGATTTTTAAATTAGTCTTGAAAATGATGTTTTTGTCGATTGTTACTAATATTATTTGATTTCAAAAAAAATTAATACACGATTTTAAAAATCGATTTTTTACACAGGGTGGAGCACTACCAACGAATTATTCTATAGCATTAAAACGACAAATAATGTTAAAAATGTCAAAGCATACATATGCCAAGATTATTCAAAACCACATTTTAAAAATATTTTGGATTGTACAGGGTGCTCTAGAAACACGTACCATATCAAAGTTGGGTTATTTTAAATGGATTATCCTGTATGTTTTTCTATTTTTGAATTGTACGATTAATAATAATGTATGTTTTTTAACATGTCCCTATACCTACTGTTTCTGAGATAAATCGATTTTACCTGATTTGCAGACCCTCCAAAAAAATTCAATAACTCCAAGATAAATAAGAACAAGCAACTTTGGTTTACACCACTTTACTAAAAGCCTTCAACATCTCTTTTCCAATGTTTACTATTATGTTATGATGTACAAGGTGTTTTTAATACTACCGCATAATACTAACGACATTAAACTTAAATAACTTGCTTAACTTAAATGGAACACCTTGTATTTCTGTCCTAAAATTCTGTAGCCTATCAAAAGCTGGAAACTAATTACTTTTTAGTCGGTATTAGGGTTACCAATCCTTAACTATGATAGTTTTTTTCAATTTACAGTGTTAAATATTTACCTTAAAAATATTTATTTTTTGAGAAAAAATAAACAAAAATGTGGTTTTGAATAGTATCCCGGGCTCCAAGAGTCAGTCGAATTACGCACACCGGTCACAATTTACTGATGTTTAACAACAGCAACCGTTATTTGGTACATCAAAAAATCAATCATACTGTAAACATCGACAAACTTTAACCTGTTAACTAAGAATGTAATACAAATCGCTCTAATAGTAGTACGATAATTTCGAAAACCATTATTTTTAGAATTTTTTAACAAAGTTACCAATGTTTACAGTGTCATCAATTTTTGTTAACACTAATAACTGTTGCTGTTGTTTGTGACAGGTGGGCGTGATTCGACTGACTCTTAGAGCCTGACCTAAGTCATGTGCACATTTCTGTTATTTTGTTCTGAAACAAATTTTTTCAAGGTTAATATTTAAAACTGGATTAGCCTATACATTAAAAATGTTTGCAAGATAATGTTTATTTTACTGATATTTTACAGGTAACTTAAACTCCAGTAAATTGCAATTTATTAAACCACCAAATTTTAAAATATCCCGAAAACTATTAGAGTTAGGGGTTGGTAACCCTAATACTGATTAAAAGGTAACTAGTTATTAATTCTAACAAGCTACAGAAATACAAGGTGTTCCATTTAAGTTAAGCAAGTTATTTAAGTTTTAAGTCGTTAGCGTTATGCGGTAGTATTTAAAACACTCTGTACATCATAACATAATAGTAAAGATTGCAAAAGAGATGATAAAAGCTATTAGTAAAGTGGTGTAAACCAAAGTTGTTGTTCTTATTTATCTTGAAGTTATTGCATTTTTTGAAGGGTCTTTAAATCAAGTAAAATCGATTTATCTCAGAAACGGATGTAAGTTGGTATAGTAACATGTTAAAGAACATACATTATTTTTTATCCTACAATTCAAAAATAAAAAAAAATACAGAGTGTTCTATTTAAAATAATCCAACTTTGATATAGTACATATTTCTGGAGCACCCTGTACAATAGAATATATTTTTAAAATGTGGTTTCAAATAATCTTAATATATGTATGCCTTAAGATTTTTTACATTATTTGTCGTATTATTGGTACAGAATAATTAGTTGATAGTGCCCCACCCTGTATATTTATTTTAAAACTTATTCTACATATCGATTGTAAAAACGTTTTTAAAAACCGGTTTACAAATTGATTTTAATATAAGATAATATAATATTATTAATAATATTATTAATATAATATTCGAGAAATAACCGGTTAATCGATTTTTTCGATTAATTGATTCGGTTTGTCACCACTAGTTAAAAGAATTCACGGACAGATGATGTATTTTACTTCGTTGTGCCAAATATAAAAACAAAATTTAAAAACATTGAATTGAAAAATTTCTTAATTTTGTAAAAATCCCATTAATTCTAGATGCATTTGCAAAACATAATCAACAACAACGGTTTCTCCATTGTCTATTATTATTGTTGTTGTTGCAATGAATAATTTTGCTATTCCGTAGTAAAACTTTACAGAACAATTCCTTTTTTTCCGTTTTCCCTGACCAAAACGGGGCCGTAAAGTAGCAAAATTCAATGCAAAATATAGTAAAAAACATTAAGCAGTTAGCAACGGCCGTTAAAACAAATTTTTCACTTAAAACTGACAGTTATTTTAATTTATGACAATCAATATCATTTCTTAAATTTTGACATTTGGATTTTCACGCAAAGAGTCAATCTCTGGTATTGCAAAAAAAATTGTATGTGAGGCATCCTCTACAGGATTTAAGGGCTCGGTCCTTTAAATGCTCGTCTTTAATTCGCATTTAAAATCTAACCTCGCTCTTAAAGAAATTGATAATAATTTCGGCCTCGGCTAAATGCCTCAGCCATAAACTACTAGCTCGTATTTTAAAATTTCCGTTTTCGTTCTAGATAAATAAATAACTATTAATTAATTTGATATTTTTTTAATTTCGATCAATAATTATTTTCATGCATTATACGATGACCGCAAATTTTATCTTAAGTGCTTTAAAACCACTTTACGTTTGAGATAAATTCAGAATTTAATTTCATTTTGAAAATTTATAAATATAAAAAGATGAATTAAATTTAGCGCAAATTATTCGTAATAAATAATCTGTAACCAACAATATTTTATCATACAAAAGTTGAACTTTAACGTCCTAAAGCTTTAATTTTTTTATAACAAGAAATTTTTAGTTTTAAATATTATCTAAAATAATTTAAGTGATTATTTCCTAAAGTTAGATTAATTAATAGTTTTTTTTTATAAAGTTCTATAAAGTTCGCTTTTAGATACCAGTATGAAATAAACAAAATTCAATTACCCAGGAAATGAATTTATTTTAACAAAACATTTTATAATTAAAACAATGGTAGTTTCCTTACAAAATTATAGATTTGGAAAATTAAAACTAAAATTCTAAAGAAATATACAGGATGTTCAGCAACTCTACAAACAAACTTCGCGTAGTGATTCTAGACCCAAAAATAAGAAAAAAAGTTCATATAAACTTAGGTCCGGAAACGCTTTGTTTAGGACCTACAGGTTGTTAAAAAAATTTTATTTTTCTCTGTTTTTGCGAAATTTTGTTAACATTTGTTTATTATATTATTTTTTATTATTTATTTATTACTTATTTCTCTATTTTATTTCATAAATTCAAAGTTAAAGTAAAAATGCTACCATACATTACTTTGATCTTTAATTCCAATTAGCTAAGAATTATAGGGAATTAAATTAAACTGTTGATCAACCAATATCTCGAACATGGTTGATCTGAGGGGCATTGACTAAGTACAAAGATAATAATGCAAATTGTTTGATTTAATTTTGCTCAATGAGTGCGCATCAATCACATCTTGATAAATGTATCCTAAAAAAGGAACAAACTAATTAAACTGGAACGTCAATATACCGGGTGGTAAAAAAGTTATGACCAATTAACTTTTAGCATACCACTGTAGATGGCGGTTTCTGCAACCTGCATCAAAATCAATGAAATATTGAAGTTTCTTGACCACAAAAACCCTCGTGTCCCAAATTTTAAAACCATATTCAAATTTGTTCGCAAAATATCGCAAAAAAAAGAAAAAAAGAAAAAATTTTTAACACACTGTAGGTCCTAAACGAAGCGTTTTCGAACCTAGATTTATATGAACTTTTTTTTTCTTATTTTTGGGTCTAGGATCACTACCCAAAGTTTGTCCGTAGTGATGCTGGACACCCCGTATATGACTCAAAACATTTTATGCATTTTTTAATTTTTTCTCTGAAATCTTCAACTGATATGTAAGTAATTGAAAATGATAAATTATCATTGCCGTGGTTGTTTATTCTGAATTTCAGATTAGCATTTTTCTTTTGAAATGATTAAATACCAATTCACCACAGTTTAAAAATAAAAAATTTTGCGCCGGTTCCATTTGCGCCGAAGAATTTATTGTTCCCAAATACGTCGCTCATATTTTTGTTGTTGAAGAAGATTGTCATTTGCGCCGAATGAAACATAAACGCTGAATAACTGATATAATAAGACACATACTTATACTTTAGATTTCCACTGCATTATATTTTACAACAATGCTACAAAATCATACACAATATATGGTGATTCACGTAATTCTTATCAACTTCCCAAAATGCTATTAATATGAAATTTGATATTTGGCTATAGTCAACTACTCCAAATCGAATTATAATGTCTCCTCTTTTTTCTGGTATAAAAGATGCTCCAAGAGATTTTCGTCGGTTTAGGTATAATAAGGACACCATTAAAAAATATTGTGGTACATTGGTTATTAAATAATACCCTTTATTCATCGCATCCAAGACTTTTCGGCTTCGCAATCAGAAATCCTTGACACTTTAAGTTTTTTCATAAACACATGTCAATACTATGCTATTTTTATTTTTTCTTTTGATGCGATGTATATAGCCCTTGTGTATTGTAGCAACTTTGCCTTTAGAGGTTTCTAGATATTCAACGTGTCAACGTTATAATTTTTAAAAAGTTTTTGGTAATTGTCCCCTTAATAAAAGCACGATTTCAACAAAATTTGGTATTCAGCAGTTTTTCAGCATGAGGAATCTAAATCTAATCACAGTTTTGATGTACATTACCAGCAGCACTTCGCGTACATTAAAAAGTTAATAACTTTTGTGATCCTCATTGTATTGGTTTGTTGTTTGAAGATTTTCATTCCTTGACTTGATGAGGTCAAAAAAGTATACTTGAAAGATGCCGATTCGGCCAACCGGTTCCAAGAAAATCGACAGTGAATGTTCAGTTGTTATCGAGATACGGTTTCTTTTTCATTATACCACAAAAATTTCGAATAACAAAAAATAAAGTATAAATGAATTTTTAAGTTATTTGCAGGTCCCAAAATTTGTATTTAATCTTACTTATTTACAAAAAAAATTATAACTTTGACACCCTGTAACTTTTTTGCATTCACATTTGCACTGAGGTAAATTAGGTTCAATCGAGTTATTTTTAGCCCCAGAATGTGGTTTAATTTATGACCTACCTTTTTGTTACACCCTGTATTATTATAAAAGTTTGTTGTGCAAAATCATAATTAATCAAACCAGTTTGTATTTAAAACCCAATATGGAATACATAAGTGTAGAATACAAAATGGTAAAGTTTATCATCATTTATTTATTTCATAAGTGTGTAAGAGAACTAAAATTAAAAACAAACCAAATATTTCAAAAACGGTGTAAAATGAAAGCATATTTATGTTACTATACTCTCCTTATTTTTCAACGTAGATAAGGAAGAGAGTTACAGTTACCTTTTCGTCGCGATCTAATCCCGGAAATTATTTTGTGATAATGTTATCTGCTAAAAATAAGAGGCATGATTAACTTAATCACATAACTAACATCAAAGCTTATTACAAACCGCACATAACTGAAATTGACTGTAAAAAACTACTCACACAGGAGGTGCAAAACGTTGCCTTTGGCAGAATTGGGTCGTTTCTGTAAACAGTAGTACAACTTTTCTAAATAAAGAGTTAAACGTTTTGATTCCCGACATATCCAGCTCAATCAAAACCGTTTCAGTAGATCTTTATGTCAAATGTGTTCTTATGCTACCAAAAAATAGGGCAATTGGTTGTGGTAGTGGTAGTTTTAATTTGTGTTTTTTTTATAAATAAGTGTCTCTGATGGTTACTAATATTCACTTACTCTGCTTCTAGTTGTTCCACTACGCCCAATTTTGATTTGCAATGATTCGAATTAAAATTTATATTTTTGAGGGGCTTTGGTTTTTACGAAGGATTACTGATATTAATCAAATCCACAGCGGAATTGGCTGAGAATTAGGCAATAATTCTTCCTGTATACAGGCTAGCTACATTGTCTTACGTTAATTCAGTACTTACTAGTGATCAAAATGTACTGCACACATAAAATACCATGTAAGTCGAGTTCACAAATTCTATGTGTAACAAAGTTTATCTCGATTAAGAATTGAAAATTAATTAATGGTACTATGAAATTGGCGTATTATTTATGTTATTAAGTAGTGACGGGATGTAGGTATCGTAACGCGACAACCACACGAAGGTAACGTATTATCCGTAACTCCGAAAATTTGTAACAGTGCTGCAACAGTTCATAACTAAAACATTTCGTAACTGCAAAATTTGTAACGCCAGGATTTAATTTTAGTATTTTTTTTTGTTATTGTTATAATGTTAAAAAATTTACTAATAATTTTTTTAGGGATCTTAAGTTAAAAATAAGAGTTAATAAGAGTTTACTAGTTAATTTTTTGTGCTGCTGTTCTTAAGAATAATTAGGTAAAAAGTGATCTAAAAAGTACACTTACTTATATGTTCCCATAGTCTAAAGATTGGTGCTATTAAATACATACAATCACGTTATAGTTATTTATGTCACAAGTTCTCTGAATAGGTCTTTAAGAGCGAGGTTAGATTTTAAATGCGAATAAAAGACGAGCATTTAAAGGACCGAGCCCTTAAAGCCTGTAGAGGATGCGTCACATACAATTTTTTTTGCAATACCAGAGATTGACTCTTTGCGTGAAAATCCAAATGTCAAAATTTAAGAAATGACATTGATTGTCATAAATTAAAATAACTGTCCGTTTTGAGTGAAAAATTTGTTTTAACGGCCGTTGCTAACTGCTTAATGTTTTTTACTATTTGCTACTTTACGGCCCCGTTTTGGTCAGGGAAAACGGAAAAAAAGGAATTGTTCTGTAAAGTTTTACTACGGAATCACAAAATTATTCATTGCAACAACAACAATAATAATAGACAATGGAGAAACCGTTGTTGATCATGTTTTGCAAATGCATCTAGAATTAATGGGATTGTCACAAAATTTTGAAATTTTTCAATTCAATGTTTTTAAATTTTGTTTTTATATTTGGCACAACGAAGTAAAATACATCATCTGTCCGTGAATTCTTTTAACTAGTGGTGACAAAACCGTCAAAAACAAAAACCGATTAATCGTTTTAGAAAAAATCAATTAATCGAAAAAATCGATTAACCGGTTATTTCTCAAATATTATATTAATAATATTATATTATCTTATATTAAAATCAATTTGTAAACCGGTTTTGAAAACGTTTTACAGTCGATATGTAGAATAAGTTTTTAAAATAAATATACAGGGTGGGGCACTATCAACTAATTATTCTGTACCAATAATACGACAAATAATGTAAAAAATCTGAATACATACATATATTGAGATTATTTGAAACCACATTTTAAAAATATATTCTATTGTACAGGGTGCTCTAGAAATACGTACTATATCAAAGTTGGATTATTTTAAATAGAACCCTCTGTATTTTTTTTTATTTTTGAATTGTAGGATAAAAAATAATGTATGTTCTTTAACATGTTACTATACCAACTTACATCCGTTTCCGAGATAAATCGATTTTACTTGATTTAAACACCCTTCAAGAAAATGCAATAACTTCAAGATAAATAAGAACCAGCAACTTTGGTTTACACCACTTTACTAATAGCTTTTATCATCTCTTTTGCAATCTTTACTATTATGTTATGATGTACAGAGTGTTTTAAATACTACCGCATAACGCTAACGACTTAAAACTTAAATAACTTGCTTAACTTAAATGTAACACCTTGTATTTCTGTCGTTTGTTAGAATTAATAACTAGTTATCTTTTAATCGGTATTAGGGTTACCAATTACCAACCCCTAACTCTGATAGTTTTCGAGATATTTTAAAATTGGGTGGTTTAATAAATTGCAATTTACTGGAGTTTAAGTTACCTGTGAGATATCAGTAAAATAAACATTATCTTGCAAACATTTTTAATGTATGGCTAATCCAGTTTTAAATATTAACCTAGAAAAAATTTGTTTCAGAACAAAATAACAGAAATGTGCACATGACTTAGGTCAGGCTCTAAGAGTCAGTCGAATCACGCCCACTTGTCACAAACAACAGCAACAGTTATTAGTTTTAGCAAAAATCGATGACACTGTAAATATTGGTAACTTTGTTAAAAAAATTCTAAAAATAATTGATTTAAAAACCAATTTTATAAATTGACTTAAAAACCGATTTTAAAAGTCGACTTCAAATCTGGTTTTACAAATCTATTTCAAAAATTGACTATAGAAATCGATTAACCGATTAATCAGCACTACTTTTAACATTACTTATTTTGAGTTTCAGGACTCGGCTGTTGCCTCGTCCTTAAACGTCTCATTCGAACTGTTAAATATGGGTTCCCGGCTTGTGACGTTAATTACTATTATCCATGACCATATACGATAGTGACAGTTTCCGTACAATCTAGCAATCAAGAAAGTTGAGGATATCGATATTTGTGTTAAACACACTAGTTTGTGATAGAATGACATTTTATAAATGGTCGTTAGCAATATACTACAACAATTAATTTTATCAACAATGTAATTTTTTCTCGAAATTAAGTCTTTCGCTTTATTAAAGTTATGGCCGTGGGAAAAATAATGTACACGATTAGCACAGAAAGCGTCAATCTGTGTTTGTGAATTTCGGCACTCGGCTATTGCTATCACTTTCCTTGCTAGTGACTATATGACTATATGACTATAACGTACGATTATAGGTTTTAACTGCTGTTCTATTTGTAAATACAATGGTACTATTATAAATGGTTACTTAGGATGCCCGTTGCTGCTTAGATTAATGAGGAACAATGCGCTGGTATCACAAAAAAGTTATAAAATAATGAACACTATTATTCAAAGTCGTCATATTTAAAATAAAACGGTTTGCTAAAGATATGCGCAAGGTGTCCGCAACGCACTGAACGGACAAATCGCATTTTTGTTTGCCCTCCTATTAAATGAAATCGAGTATCGAATACTATTCGCAAAGAACAAATTGAAATCTTTTAACCAAAGTACTTACAGCGCAATTACATGTTACTGTTGATTCTCCAAGTCGATAATTGAATGACTTTACCAGAGGTTTTCTGGCTCAAAATAAACCGTTTGACACCAATTTACCTATAATGTGGACACATTTCTGATGCCAGGAAAAGTCGCTTCTATATACGGATACTGTCAAATAAACGATAATATTTTAACAACCGTCAACGATAAGAAACCAAAATAATTTTGACAAAATAAAATGAACATTTTGAAAACTTTTTTTCTTTTGTTAAATTGCGCTAATGTTATTAGTTTCATCAGAAAAAAATTAAAACCATATTCCTGCAAGGCGCATCCATACGCTGAGAAATTCAAGTAGACTGCTAGTTGTATTTTGTGTAGTGTCCTGTATTTTCATTTGTGTTGTAAATTTTCTGTATGTGTTATTTAGTATATGCTGCAGCTCTCCGAAAGCCAGTTACACTAATTTGATTCTCTTTTGTAAATCAGTATATATAGTTTTCCACTACTTTAATTTTGTCATTTCTCAGTTTTACTTCTATTTCCTGTTCGTTTTTTGATCTCTGCATATATATTTTTTTATGTTCATTGTAAGCCCCACCTATTCGGTTCTGTCATTTAACTGCAGAACCATTTCCTTTAGGTCTTCTACATTGGTTGTGATTAGAACGATGTCATCTACAAATCGTAAGTTGTTTATTCGTTTACTATTTTCTATTAATCCCCTATTTTCTCAATTGAGCTTTTTAAAAACGTTTTCCATTGCTAATGTGAATAATTTGGGGGATATTGAGTCTCCTTCCTGTATTTCTCTTTCCATTTTAATGGGGTTGGTTTTTATATGCAATTTGACAGTACTTGCCACTTCTTTGTATGCGTTTTTTATCAATTGAATATACAACATTTTGTTATAGTCTACAGATGCTAGGTATACATCTATATTGTATTCTTCTGTTTTTTTGAAGATGTTTCTTATTGACTGTATGTGTACTCTACTTTTTCCTGAAGCTCCGTATCTGATATGAGTTAATCTATTTGTTATTATCTTTGTGATCAGTTTAAACTAAACTTACTAACTAAACTAAACTAATAAAAAACATAAAGTAGAAATTTTAAAATTGTATGTGGAGCAACAGATACTTGTTTTAATCTTTATCTTTCTTATGAAAGTTAATTTTGGCAATAACCGCTCAATGGTATTTTTTAATTAATCAATTATCTGTGGTTTATTTGTGTAAACTCTATCTTTAAAGAAACCCCATAGGAAAAAGTCCAGCCGTGTTAAGTTACTGGATATTGCAGACCAATCTACGTCACCATAACAAGAAATCACGCGGATAGGAAATTTCTCCTGAATCAAATTTAGAGTTTTTCTAACAGTGGGGCAATTGGCCCCACTTTGTTGAAAATAAAGACTTTTGAGTTCCTATAAAGTTATTCAAGTTACCTTATTTGGAAATAATGTGACATTTAAATTCCTAAGTGTCTGTTGGAACACCCTATACAATTAATTCGTATTTAGTGTTGTTTCTTTCTGAAACAAAATGTTTTCAAGATGTTTTTAACAGTCATAACCAACTTTAACTAAAAGAAGTTTTGGTTGTCATGATAACAAAAAAAAGCAAATTAATCAAGTTTAACGTTATTAATTAAGTTCTATGTATGTTTTTGTAGCGGGTGGGTAATTCAGAAGGGCATCCAGCTATATCTCGAAAAGTAATTGTCGTAAAGACTTGGGGTAAAAAAATGTAACCAAAGTAAAATAAAACTTGAAAGTATTTTTAAGTTTTTAGAATGGCTGCCAGGGAACCAATTACATTTTTTTTTGAGAAATATTCTTATATTACAGATAGCTAAAGTAGACACTGTCCTAAAGCTGAGATGAATATGTTTCTTTTATGTTAAATATGTTTTGGTTTATCCCTTACGGAAATAAATGTCAGCGACTTGAAAATGGTTGAACGGAAAAAAATAAGTTAAAAAAGGAATTAAACCTATTTCGAATTCAAATTGTAATCGGGTGTGACCGATGTTACCATGCTTACGATTTTCAAAACAAATGTCGAAACAAACTCACAAGTAATTTTTCGTAAATAGTTACGGTAAGTAAACCATTTTAACACTTACTTTGATTACAAAAAGTGTCACATCTGTCACGGAAAACCTTAATACAAGTACTACATATTTTTTGGATAATTTAGGGATCAGTCAAACGAGTGTGAGAAGAATGGTTAAGAAAATCCACTATCATCTGTATCACATTCGACTACATCAGCATTTGACAGAAAACGATTATGATGACCGTTTAAATTTTTGTTTATGAACTTTAGACAATTATTAGCAGACTGTAATGTCATAAAAAATAACATTAACCGATTGCATTACCCAAAAACTGCAACATTTAGGCATAGGGCACCCAAATACCATTCGACAGAGGACTTTCTTGTTACCGATATGAATTAATAAAATTCAGGGGTCAAGGGACGGAACACTGCAGCGTTTATTTAACAAACAGAAAAACAGGGTGTTTCATTTAAAATAAGGCTCATATTACATATTGAATGATCTAATAATTAACCTGTAATTTCAAAACACCCCGTAAAGAGATGTTTATTATTTAATTATGAAATACATTAATCTAATATCTAACTATTTAGACCTAAGAGTAAATTTGTTATGATTTGTTGGATTAGAAGATATTGAATTTTTTAATACTCCATATTTTAAGAAAAGTCGACATAACTCAGAACGCTCTGTGTTTAGGTATAGGTAAAGTTTGTTAACCAGCAAGCTACTAAAAAGACAAAACTTGAAAAAATGTTACTGTTTTACTATAAATCTCTGTCCCGTTGGTGGTGATTCACCTTGCATATATTTATAAAAACTGTCTTGTATTGGACACCATTTAGAACATTTGGGAGCACACTAATTGTTGTTACAATTTTTGAAATAAATTGGTCTATTTCAAGACCACAACTGAGTGTTTTAAATGAGTTATTGTGTTACGTTATTGTTGTAACCTGTTGGCTCTTAAACAGAATGAAAATTTTTAATTTTTAATTAATTAATTATTATTGGCATTTTAAATGTAAAGTTGTGTGTTCGTACATATATTTTTTACTAAATTAACGATAATTATGATTTATTAAAGGCGACATTATTTCGAGTTTTAATTTCTATTTCACATATTTTAGGTTAAAAAAGAGTTTTCGAAATGCGGTTTTTATTAGTGGGTTAACCCTTTATCGGTCTACACTGTCTCAAAGTATGTACCTAATTATGGACTATGTAACCATATGGTAACTTAATGTTCTAAAGCGTGTTACCCATAATTTTTCGGTTCTCGGGTAATAGTACCGTACTGTCACATACGTTCTTAAGTGGGGGAAATAACGAACATAAGTGATACGGCTCCACCTATAATTTTTAATTGTACTCCGCCGTTGACGGTCCCAAGCCCGTATGTGAAAGGAGGAAGGTTTTGGCGATTGAATTAGCATATCATCCCATGTAAAAACCGACAAGCTAGCAGAATGGAAAAACCGTTAATAAATAACAGTCTCCGGGTGGAAATCCACACTTCCAATGGAAGGAGCCCCAATGAATACGCAGGGGGCAATTCTGCAAATGCTAAAACTGCTAAAACTTTTAATCAACACAAAAAATCTCAATATAAGAAATATAATTTCAATATATGTACATGGAATATACAAGGAATAGGAAGGAAACAAAAGAAGTACTCAGTGAAATAGAGAGAATGAAGATAGATGTTGCGGTATTGACGGAGAAGAAAAGGAAAGGACAAGGCCAAGAAAAAATAGGAAACTATCATTATATATGGAGCGGGGTAAATAAAAGCGAGAGAGCATATGCAGGAGTGTCAATACTAATTAGAAGTAAATGGTCAGAGAAGATCCAACACTGGCAAGAAATAAATGAAAGAGTAATAGAAATGGTAATGAAAGTAAATGGCCAAATGATTACAATAATTGCAGTGTACGGACTCAATGATGACGCCAAAAGAGAAAAGAAAGACGAGCTCTTTGAACTACTTGGGGAAAGAATACAAAAAAATAAATAAAGCACATGAAATAATCATTATAGGCGACCTAAACTGTAGAGTGGGTAAAAAGACAGAGACGATGTTATTGGAAAATACGGAGAAGAAACAAAAAATGACAATGGAGATAGATTGATCCAGCTGTGTGAAGAATATAAACTTATGGTTTTTTTTTTTCAAACACAAGGATGTACACAAATATACCTGCGTACAACCGACAAAAAAACTAAGATCTATAATAGATTTAGTAATAACAAAACAGGAACGAAATATAGTGGTAAAAGATGTAAGAGCATATAGAAAACCGGAATGCGGCTAAGACCATCACTTAGTAATCACTAAATTAAGATCTAATGGATATAGAAATAATATAAAAAACAAGACAAAAATAGAAGACGAAGACTTACAAGAAATCAGAGAAATTAGATATAATGTAGAGCTATTACAACAACAAACAATAAAAGAATTATACCAAAACAATTTAAGCGAACAACTAAACTTAAACTTAAACAAAAGAAAATACGACATTGGGAATATATGAACATATAGTGAATACAATACATAAGGTAACAGACAAAGTGCTTGGAAAAAAATAATAATAAACAACGAGAAATGCCTATTAGTGAAGAACTAAAAACACTAATCGAAACAAAAAAAATAATATATGGTAAATGGCTATCCAATCAAAACACGAACATAAGAAATAAATACAGGAAGATCAGACAGAAAGTAAAACAACAGTATAAAGAAAAATCAAATGAATTTTGGGAGAACACGTGTAAATATATTGATACAAATTTAGGATATAATAAAACAAGAGAAGCGTGGAAAGTACTAAAAATACCAGGACCAATACGAAAACAAAAATCCATATCTCAACTATAACTCCGACACAATGGATAAGGCACTACAAACAATTACTACAAGAAACGAGAGATGAATATAGACAAGAAGAAGATATACTCACAATGTCAAATACCACAGAGATTTCAATAAAAGACGTAGAAGAGGCTATAAAGAAAAGAAAAAACAACAGGGCTGGAGGACCGGGTGGAATTCAACCTGAACTTCTAAAATATGGTGGAAATAAAATGAATAAGCTGATTACACAACTGTTTCAAAAAATAGAAGCGGGAGAACAAATACCAGCAGAATGGAACACCTCCATGATATCTTCAATTTATAAGAAAGGCAATAAAAAAGAGACTAATAATTACAGAGGGATAAGCGTTATACCATCTATGGCAAGAATATTCGGAAGGGTAATTAAAATAAGATAGAACAACAAATGATCCCCTTAAACGAAGTACAAAGTGGTTTCAGGAAAAGTCGATCATGTCTGGATAACATATTTTGCGTGAGACAAATACAAGAAAAGAGGAAAGAAAAAATATTGAAACATATATGGTTTTCATAGACTTTGAAAAAGCCTATGATAATTTTACAAAAACAAGATATGGCAGACAATGAGAAGACTAAATATCGAAGAAAATGGATTAATGCAGTAAAACAGCTTTACGCAAATAATGCAAGAAAAATAAAATTGGGAGACAAATGACCCAAAAAATTATTATAAATAAAGGGTTAAAACAAGGTTGTACAATCTCACCGCTTCTGTTTAATATATATTTAGACCATATATTAATAACATGGTTACGCGAATGTGCAATGTGTAAAATAAATGACGAAGTATTGAAATGCCTACTGTTTGCTGATGATATGGTTATCTTTGCAGACACTAAGGAAGATCTAATACACATGACACAAAAACTAAAAGAAATTAGCGGAGAAGCAGGACTTAAAATAAACTTCAAAAAAACAGAATACATGTGTACGGGGACGACAAACGACAATATTAACGAAAACGAATCAGAAATACAGTACACAGAATGCTTTAAATACTTAGGAGCTATGATAACAAAAGACGGAAAAATCAAGCAAGATGTAAACAGTAGAATACGAGCAGGAAAAACAGCTACAAGAGCGCTACATGGGGTGCTGTGGAGTAAAAACATAAGGAAAGAAACTAAGAAAAAAATTTTCAACAGCATAGTAGAAAGTATCATTATATATAGGGGTAAAACCTGGCCGATGACAGAAACAATAACAAACAAAATTCGTACAGTAGAATTAGATTTCATGAGGAGAAGTTTACAAATTACACGACAGGATAGATGGACGACAGAAAGAATCTGGAGGGAAATGGACATCAAATCCTCTATAACAAGAAATCTAGAGAACCGCACATTACTCTGGTATGGGCACATAGAGAGAATGGACGACGACAGGTGGCCTAAGAAAATTTATAAATGGAATCCACCGGGAAAAAGAAGACGCGGAAGACCAACAACAAAATGGAAAACACATGTACAAAGAATCATGGCGGAAAGGGACTTGAGAGAAAAAGACTGGGAAGATAGAGATGTGTGGAGGTTGAAAACGACTAACCTTTAAAGGAAAACAGTCGCATACAATACAATACTTGTTGGTGCTTGCGCGCTGCAATGTTAAGGTTATGTGATGTGCCGGTATAATTACTGATAGTTCATAGGGTAAAATTTATCTATTCTTGCTAGAATTTTGACCTTGGTTCTTTGGATGTATAAGGTATGATATTTTTATTTTGGTTTATGTGAATATTTATGTATATGCAGTAAATTTTTGTGTTTGAATATGCGTAGCCATATGGATACTTGCCCATACCAAGGAATTGTTATTTTTTAAGTATTTCTGATAAATTTTTATAAATATGGATGAATTGGATCAATTCAATGCAATACCCACTTGTTCATTTTATGACAAAAAGAAAGGTAGACTACCACCTCCTCCTCAGTTTTCAGATGGATCCGAGGACTTGGATGATGAGGAAAATATCACTTTAAAAGCTATTCAAACAAAGTAATAGACCATCAAACTTTAGGTAAACAATACGACAACCTCAAGTTGAAACTAGCTTTATAAAAAAAAGCATTTCGCTTTCAGAATACAATGAATCAGATGACGATAGTGAAGAAGACGATATGACTCTGCAACAGATACGGAACAATATATTACGTACAAGATGTCAATCTTTTCGTAAATATTACAATATTTTTAACGATAAAAAATTTATACTAACTGACATAGACCGTAGTGAGGAAAAAAACCGCAATGACGCTGAACCGCCAAATAAAAAAAGAAAATTCCAGACATCAAATTTGGTTGGACAAAACAAGATATTACTAAACCTACTAGAGATTCGGACATTTATTCTACCTATAATGCAGAGATTCTAACGCCCTTATATCCATTATGCTATTGATGGGTATAATAGATCTGCCCTACTATGAGGATTATTGGGCCAGTGGTACACGGATTGAGCAGATATCCTCTATTATATCCGTCAAACGATTCAAAGCTTTGAGACGTTTGATTTATTTTAATAACAATGAGGACGTAAACGAAAATACCAAAGATAGGTATTTCAAGATTCGACCCTTGATTGATAGCCTAAGACAAAATTTCCAGAAATATCACACTGAAATTGATTATTCTATTGACGAAAAAATGGTCGCATACAAGGATACCCTTGCGGGAAATCTTTGGCAATATATAAAAAATAAGCCCCATAAATGGGGTTACAAATTTTTTTTCATTGCTGGTGTGTCTGGCTATATCTTAGAATTCATACCCTATCAAGGAGCAACTACCTTTCAATTGCTTCAAGGTAGTATAAATGAACTTACCCATACAGAAACTAACATGGGTTTTGGTGCGGGGAAACCAACTAAAGCAACTCTGTTTTTTGAATATTTTTCAAGTCTTCGTCTTTTTATATATCTAAAGAAAAATTTTGGTATATACGGCCTTGGAACAATGCCCAGTAATAGAATTGCAGGCTGTCCAATTGAAACCGATAAGGTCCTACAAAAGAAAGGAAGGGGAACCTTTGATTATAAATCGGATGAAGACGGGGGTGTTTTAATTGTTAAATGGGTTGATAATAAAGTAGTGCTCATAAGTAGTACTATTTTTGGAATAGAACCTTTGGCTACTGTGAAAGTATTTATGAGTCTGTAAAAGCAAAATATGATGTACCATGTCCAAGCAGTATAATAAACATATATGGGTGGATTTGATACTGCTAATGCATTGATGGAATTTTATAAAACTCCTCATAAAGCCAAAAATGGTATTTTACAATATTTGCATACCTTTTGGATGTAACTGTTGTAAATGCTTGGCTGTTATATAGAATGGACAGTGATGCTTTGAAAAAAAATATATGGCGCTGAAAAATTTTAGGCTGGAAATTGTATCAGGCTTGGTTAGATGTTGTAAACAATTTAGAAGGTGGCGTCTCAGTTCTGATAATGCAGAAGCATCAAGATCAACCATAAAGCGTCCAACTGTAGAGCGGCCAGATCAAGCATCAAGGATTGATTGTTATTGTCACTGGCTAGTCTATACCAGTAAGGGAAGGTGAAGGCGCTGTGTAAAAGGCACAAGTCGCCTCAAGTGCAAGAAGTGTGATTGCAGGTTATGTCTGACAGAGTCAAGCTTTTCATTTAAATCAATAAACAATTAATTCGTTTCAGTAAAACTTGTTTGTATTCATGATTATCGTAAATTAATAAATATTTTCCATGAAGGTTGTTTTAATGGACTATGTGACCAAATGGTTACGATATCTAACTTTGTTTCTAATTCTATAAACGTGATACTATTAAAAGTATTTTCACAAATAAATTCAAGATACTCTGTAACAATATAATAATTTTAAACATCTTTTTTAATGTTTTGCCCAATAAGGACAAAAAAAATGGTGTTACCATATGGTAGCCTAAACCGATAAAGGGTTAAAACATTATTTGGCTATCTTTTGTTAAAATAAAAGTGATGTCATTGTATTTAATATTTAAAAAAAATCCATGGTACTACGGTACCAATATGGTTCCATTTGGAAAAATTGAGTTTTACCCTAAAAAAAATTTGATGAGTTTAATTTGACCATATAAATATATAAATCATATAATTTAGTATGTTTGAAGAGATTTCAATTTTTCTAGCATAGGATGGGTCGTTTAGAATAAATAGGAACAGTCCTGGCACACTTAAATGGAAAACTAAGAATTAGATTAGAAAAAATTATGTGGTATCATGTGTTTATACAGGGTGTTTCTGAAAAAGGTGTGTACATGGCTTTACCAGACGTTCACTGGCTTAAAATAGACCGTTTGACACCAATTTACTTATAACTAAAAGTGCACCATACGGGCGCTAGAAGGCATCAAACTTTTCAAAAAAATTTTTTATATTGGGAATAACTCGAAAACGGTTTAACGGATTTTGTTCCGTTTTTGTATGCTGGTTGTCTGCTTTTGAAGACGTTTTTCTGTGTAATTTGGACAAATTTCTGATGCCTGGAAAAGTCGCTTTCATACGGGCACTGTCAAATAAATAATAATATTTAACAACCGTCAACGATACCAAACCAAAATAATTCTGACAAATAAAACGAACATATTGAAAACTCTTTTTCTCTTGTTAAATTGCGCTAATGTTAATAGTTTGATCAGAAAAAAAGTTAAAATCATATCTATGCAAGGCGCATCCATACGCTTAGAAATTCAAGTAGACTACTAGTAGGCTATGCGATCAAATCTATTATTTGTGACATTCATTTTCGGATCATCCAAAGTTACTCACGTTTCTATTTTGCAATTAACTACTTGAAAAATGGGCTACACATTTCCCGAACAGACTGATATGCTGTTAGTATTGGGCTTTTGCAGTGGCAATTGTCGAGAGAGCGTGATTGTTTACGCAGAAAGGTTCCCAAATCGGATTGACATGATCGCATAGCAGTCTACTTGAATTTCTAAGTGTATGGATGCGCTTTGCAACCGTCCTCACGTTATTTCCGATATACAATATTTTTTTACGCTCTCTGGCGGCGTTATGGTGCACTTTTGGCTATAAGTAAATTGGTGTCAAACGGTCTATTTTGAGCCAGAGAAGAACCTCTGGTAAAGCCATGTACACACGTTTCAGAAACACCCTGTATAACTGTAAACTTAAATTTTATTTATAACTTTATACGTTTTTTTTCTAAAAAAAGTGCATCGCACTATACATTTTGTGAACTGTAAAAAAACGATACCCGTACAATGTAGGAGTACAAAAAATCAATATTTTTTATTATGATAAATTATTAAATTTTAAAAATAAATAAGGGCGTTGCATTTTTTTTTAGAGAAAAACCTTCAATATCAATATAATTTAAATTTATAGTTACATAAAACCATTAAAATAATTTGAAAAGTATTAAAGCAAAGTTAGTAACAGAAATTAATTGTGTTATAACGTTTGAAATGTATCTTTGCTTATTTAAAGCAATATAAAAGTTTATAATTGCGTTTTATAGTAGAGATTTTATTCAAGCTGAAATTTTAGGTCAAAAGTGCTTCAATATTGAACAACTTCAAATATTCAAGATTTTATTAATCTGTTACCGACCTCCTTCGTACTAATTTAATTTATTCAATTTATCTAGAGAAATTGTAATTTTTGAGAGGTTTTAATATAATTTAATAAGTTTATTGTTTTAATGCAGACTTTATTTGAAAGCTGTGTTTTTTTGTAGATTGTTGGAACGTTTATTTGTACTTACCTAATTGAATGGTTTAGACTATCTACAACAGACACATTTAATTCGCTTTATACCAACATTATTTCTGTATTTGTATAAATTACTAATTCATATATTAAATTAAGTTGGTTATGTATGTAAATTTTTGTTTAAATAATTACTACAGTTAGTAAACAAACCATATTCAATAAACAAAAATAATTGAATCTGTGACTTTAATACATACTCGCTTTAGGAGAACGTGGTTCAATAATATTGTTTCCAAAACATCGCTCGCTTTTTATAATAATATTAGTTTTTTATGTGGTTTTGTTTTAAAATGGTAACACTATCCTTAGCTTCTAGAACTAGAACCTTGGGATTATAGTTTATAGTGCATTGAAAACTTTTGTGTTTCAGATGTGCCGATCCTGCACCTAACCTTAGGATCAAATCTCAATCCCGATGACATTGAAGAGGGTGACGATGTTTACTTCGAATGTAAAGTCAACGCTAACCCTTGGGCATACAAAGTACTTTGGAAACATAACGTGAGTACTAAAAATTAACAACGCTAATTTGGAATTATCTTTAAAATTTAGAATTCACGTCATTATCTAAGATTCCACCTACAATAAAATTGTGTAGAGTCGTAGGAACTATTTTATGGTCTATATCCTTTCCAAAGAATTGCGCAACTTTTATGTTTGTTGTTAGACAAAGTTCTTGCAGAGAGTTAAAAACTTTTCTTTTCTTCTGTCGAAGAGTTGAATTTTAAGAAAAATTTTCGTTTAAAAGTAATTGTAAATTTAAAGTATATTTATCTAGGGTGCATTTCTCGAAATATACCTGTTTAAATAAAAGTTATAAATTTTTAACATTTACTTTGTGGCATAGATAATGGTTTATGTTTTAATTAAATTTCCCACCCCTTACAAAATTATACAACTAAGATACGTATGTTTACGCAGGCAAATCGATAAAATGGAATGGAAATGCGTAATACTAAATAAAAGTAATGTCTTACATTCAATTTCTAATAGAAACTTTAAGTAGAATTGCATCGTTTCTTATAATAAAACCCATTTTAACAGAAAAAGAGACATGTTTAAACGTTTTTGTGGGTTCGCAATCTTAGTTCATTAAAAGATGTTCGAATGTAGCAAACCTTGCAAACAATGTTTTCTTTCTCTTTTTACTTCAATGCTGCCACATACCACATACTCATCTGTGAGACAACAGAACTACAATTAATAAACGAAGTTTTCTCGTAAAGAAGTTGGAGTAATTTTGCAGCGAGCGCAATCTGAAATATTGTGACAATATATGTTTGGACGTTCTTTTCTCTTTCTCATTTATTTCAATAGCCAAGCATAGTAGGAAATGAGAAGGAAGTTTTTTGCGGAAATAGGCAAAGAAAGATGTGACCCTCATAAGTTTCATGTCCGCACACACTGTTTTGCTGTTTATTATATCAACGGGAAACGCAGAAGCAGCATTCAGTAATTACAGTTGAAAGTCTGGACGTGTCTGAAGTTTCTGGAATTCCAGAACGTTTCCCGACTAGGTATAACGGAACTCGTGCATTCTTGTATATACACGCAGACACTGAGAAATGGATACATCTATCCCACAATATTAAACCTATAGGGTAAAACATTTGAAATTCAGTTGAACTCTACCTTTTACAATAAAGCCACATCAACTTCACTGTTAACCCGGTGAATGTTAGCAAGTTTATCTTACGTTCGTGAATAATAACTAAATAAATAACACGTTTCTGTCATTTTCACTTGTTACGCACAATAAAACTAAACTTTTTTCACAACACAATTTTTGAATCTTTACATAATGTGTTCATGAACAATGCAAATACAAATTCTCTAATTTTATGTAAACAGTTTGTAATTATAACAAAGGTTCTAACTTAAATTTATTGCAATATTATTTAAAAAAATTATTATACATTTTCACACATAGTTAAAATCATATAAGGTTGCGTATGACTCATTCTGAATAAGTGCGTGCATTAATTTTCATAAACGTATGTCGACGTTTGTATGATTTTTTATACAGGTTTCTGTATTACCGATAACATGTAATTATAGTACATTTAATCAGATGTTGCTTATTTTATTTAATTTCTTGTATTAGTTTTTTGAATTATGAAGTTATTAAGCGCCTATTGTTAGAATTTTTTAAAACAGAAATAAAATTGAATGCAGTTACGTATATACAACGAAAACAAAATCAACAATCAAAACAAAACGTCAAAATGAGAAATGTCAAAATATGAACTGAGTGTCAACATACGATTATTAGATTTGCATATATTAACACAGCAAACTTAAGTTCATTGATTCTGTTTTTTTTTCTAGAACACATGGATAAAGAGAAACAGAACATCGTAACAAAATTATTATAATAAGATCCATGCGCAAGCTTAACTGATTGTAACTATACCATCAATCCAGAAACAGCAGATTTGCGTGTGCTAGTGAAATAACGTAGCATATTTATTTATTTAATTAATGGAAATATATACAGTTACATCAAGTTTACAATGCATAACAAAAATTGAACACAGTCAATGTAACAATAGTAAGTACCGGTTGGCCAACTAAGAATGGACGCCGGCTATATCTCGGGAATTATAAATCTGACAATATTGAAAAAACATTTTAATAGGTAAATCGGCTACGAGAAATCGCGGGAAATTATTTTCAAGTTTGTTAGATGGCCGCTAGGGGGCGAAACTTTTATGGCCGATCATATAATTGGTTCTTTCTCCAAAAATATGCAAATATAAATATATTTTTAAATATTGCCGTAGTAAAGACTGCAAATTTCTGATTTTTTTTGCTTAGAGTATTTTACTCTTTCTTATAAAATGTAGTGGTGGGGAAACGTCAAACAAGTTTTTATTTAAATGAAAATAACTTCGGTATAAGTTAACAGAATTGAACAAACTAGGTCTCGTTTAAAAGAGCTATTCTTACTTAACAATATGCTGTATAAAAATAGCCCGAATAAATTTTGACGTGATAGCTAGAGGGCGTTGTTTATCATTACAACAATTATTGCGCAGTATCATGAGATTTTTAAATAGCAACCTATGTATCTTTTTTCACAGTTAAATAGAGGACAAACAGTCGGCGCAAACCGTAATTTCCTATGTTTTTTCAAACCGAAGATATCAATAAAAGTACTTACAGTACTCCATGGACAACAAGTAAAACATGTTGTTCTTGAGAATCACCACTTTGGTTTCCGGACCTGGTCATCAAGACCCTCCCGGATAATTAGGAAAAAATGTACAACACAATTTCACAAAACACAATCACATTACACACTTAATTAATATTATTACATGTGAATACTAGGGTGGGTAAGGGTTGGCATGTTTAGGTTTTAGTGGTTTTTCCTAAACCTTGAAGTAAATGCTTTGCCAAGGCGAACCAATCCACAATTGCACACGGTTTCCTCACTACACTATACAGGTTTGTACTGATCTTCTGGGGCACCATACATAACACTTACATCACAATACAATATTTAGAATGTACCATACGAATAAATAAATAAAATTAAAAAAATGTTAGACCGCTGACTATTTACATATTTTAAGCGTAAAACAAATTTAAATTAGTTGAAACAATTTAATTAATGCCGTCCTAAATGTTCAAACTGCCGTTCATCGTTTTTTGATCCACTTGAGCATCTAAAACCGACAATGTATGCAAAAGAAGAAAATAAAATGATAAATATGTATACGTTGATTATATTATCGCATGCATGCCACCTTAGAAATTTTTAATAGTTATAACCTATATTTAAAATTCACGTTTGAAATTGAAATCAATGGACAAATTCCCTTCCTTGACGTGTGGATAATTAATAGGGGTAATAATAAACCAGTACAGACCAATTGGTTTATAAAATCCATGGCTTCAAACAGATTATTAAATTATTTCACTAAGCACCCCCATAAACAAAAAATTAACACCATTAACAGCATATATAACAAGACTTTAAAACTAAGCAGTCCATTGTACCACACAAAAAATATTGAATTATTAGTATCCATTCTTAAAAACAATAATTACCCCACGAAACTAATTCGCGAAATAATAACACCGTCCATAAACAACTTACAAAATTTCAACATTATAACTAACAACACTTTAGATTCAAAACAATTTGTAAAATTGATTAATGTTCTAATTTAAACACAAAATTAATAAGTATTCTAAAACATGAAGAAATAAAAATAGTACTTTACAATAAGAACACAATTTATAATACACTTTATACTAAAACTAAAATAAAATAAAGGACTTAGATAAGTCTTGTCTAGTGTATAAAATACAATGTATCACCTGTCAGAGAGTGTATGTTGGTCAAACGAAACAAAAACTTACCAATAGAATAAAAAACCATAAATACAATTGTTTAAAAAAAAGTGATGATACAGTATTGTCTGTTCACGCCAAGGAAAGACATTCATTTGACTAATTTCAGAGATGATTTTCATACACCTGTATAATGCTAATGTTAACTTCAAAAATGACACTAATAATTTAAGTAGTACATATAACAATTTAATTTACAAAATAAGAAAATAAACGTAAAGTTAGCAAAACAGAAACAAAAATTAATTACTCTTAAAGTACAAACGCACTAAGAATATTATATAACGTAACTAATTAATACCCAACACCTATTTATATCAAGTTAAAAATAATATCACCACTATTAATAATTCAAATCTAAACTGAAACATAATGAAAAATTCTATACATATACAATTGTGATCAATTTGAACCTTTAGATAAAGTGGTCAGCGTTTTTTGATTCTTTTAGGAAATGTTTATCTATACCCACACTTAAAATGATTTTATATTTACAGGTAATTTGTTAGTTTTTCTATACGTTTGTTATTGTAATGTTTGATGATCGTAGTTTGTTATTTTTTTATATATTTGACGTGTCTTATTGTTGTTGTTTTAATTATTTATACTGGATTCGCCATATAAAAAATTAGTCTGTGTTCGACCATTTACGCCCACTTCTTTAGGTGAGTGTTTATAACTATTTGAGATAAGTTTTTTTTAATTTTTTAAATTTTATAATTACAATCGACTAATTTTTAATAACGTAAATTAATTTCTAGTCAAATTAATATTTATGTATGTACCTATGAATCCAATTGTAATTATCTCTTTAATAAATACAGATGCCTTGATAAAGGTCATACGTAGCGACCGAAACGTCGGCAAAACAAAGAACAGGGATTTTTAATGGAATAAATCTCTACAGAACAACTCCTACAGAAGGTCCAACCCGTGTTAGGATACTATAATACGAGGATGTATTGATATCTAGTTAGCCTAGACCAGTTCCTTGAATAAATAAAATATTGCATTACCATAGCAACGAACAATAACTTATTAGAAGTGTTAGTGTAAAGTTTGACGTAAAAAAAAGTAAACCAGAGTCACGCAATAAATTAAATGAAAAAGATGTCCACCGAAATTGTAAAATCGAAAAATTGGAGTATCGAGCCATCATCAAGTACCTGTATTTAAAAGGGTTAAGAGGTAAGCAGATTTACGAAGATACGCTTAATACCCTTGGTGATCAATGTCCTTTGTATGCGACTGTCAAAAATTGGAATGCAAGCTTCAAAAGAGGTAAATTTTCCATTGAAGATGATGACCGATCGAGAAGGCCAGTTTCTGTGTCAGTCCCCGAAAATATCGATGCAGTTCATGACATGATTTTATCAGACCGTCGAATTGGGCTAAAACGGATATCTGAAGCACTGAATATTTCATACGAACGCGTTCATCATATGGTTCACGTCAATTTGGACATGAGAAAAATTGCTGCAAAATGGATCCTCCTAATGTTTGAAAGCGTGCAGGGTAGAAGCATCGCGTTCGATCTGTGCTCGATTTGAAAACGATGTAGACTTTTTAAACCGAATTGTTACTATGGATGAGACTTGGGTACATTTCTACGATCCAGAAACAAAGCAACAATCGATGGAATGGCGACACTCTGGTTCTCCAAGACCTAAAAGTTTCGTGTCCAAAAATCTGCTGGAAAAGTTCTTGCTTCAGTTTTTGGGATTGCCATGGAGTAATCATGATTGATTTTTTGGATAAGGATAGAACAATAACTGAAGATTACTATTCGACATTACTGACCACTCTACGGGAAAATATTAAAGAGAAAAGACGCGGAAAGCTATCCAAAGGTGTTTTGTTTTTGCAGGACAACGCCCCTGCACACAAATCTCATGTTGCCATGCGAAAAATTTGTGATTTAGGGTTTGAATTACTAGAACACTCCCCTTATTCACCCGATTTGGCTCCGTCCGACTATCACCTCTTTCCTCAACTGAAAAAAAGTTTAAAAGGTCGTACATTTTCTTCCAACAAGGAGGTAATAGAAGCTGTGGAGGTCTGGTTTGCAGAGCAAGAAGAAACATTTTTTTTGAAAGGTCTAGAGACGTTGCAGGTTCACTGTAATAAATGTATCCAATTAAGAGGAGAATATGTTAAGTAATAAAATATTTTGACATTGAAATTTTGTTTGGTTCTATAGTAGGCTAAGAATTATTCAATATAGCCTCGTATAATCACAATTTACAGGAGTTAAATCAATTATTTTTTTAATTAAATGTAAAATAAAAAAACAGAAACAATAAAATAACTAATTTGTTGTCAAATACGTTCAGATATTTTACTGTTTTGTTTTAGTTGGTAATACAGATTTCTATGAATTTTTATGCAACAATTTGAAAACGAAAGTAATTTTTAGTACTAGAGATGAAAGTGGTCTTTTCAGACAATTGAAACTACTACAAAAATCCTACTTTTATTTGTGTAAGTGGAAAACTTTATTTTTATTTAACAACAAACTATTTCAATACGTTTCTACTTATATTCACTTCTAAATTACTTCATCGTTAAATACGCTTAAATACTTAGTAATTGAGGTAAATTCTTTTTAAGAAAATGTTATCTACACAATTGTCGTTACTGATTACATAAAATGATAAGGCAACTGCTTTTTTTCCTGAGTATGAGTTTAGACACGAACTTGGAATTACATGGAATAAATACAAACTTCAATTAAATTGGTGTATACATCACAACAATCCCAATTTTTAGTTGATGTGTAGTTTTTCAAAAGTATTTACTTATTAATATTCTCTATAGTACAACAAAAACGTGTATTCTTTTTTATAAGAAAAATATTGTTTTTGTTTTTTGACTTTAACTTTCCACAAAAAACGCAAAAATGAATTTATTATCTGTTTCTTTACATTATTTCAAACTTTTACGAGAACAATTTCTTTCTTTTACAAATTTAAGTTTGTATAAATTTAGTTAAAAATGACGCGAATCTTATAGTATTGTTTCTCAAATTTTAATTTATATCTAAACATAATTTACTACGTGCTAATTTCAATACTTTCGTATAATTTGATTTCTATTCATAGAACTAATTTTATAAGCAGTGCATTCATTATAGCTTCGAAATTATAACGAGCTTTGTTCGAAGTGCGCATTAGATTTAGAGTTCGTATTTAGACAGTAAAAAAGAATGTTACAATACGACTTGATACTACACATAAGTCCCGTTTCTAAAACTAATTTAGGTTTCCATTTAACAGCATTGTGAAAAAGATGCATGTTAATATACTTCGTACCATTCAGCATCCGTTGCTCTTCTTGATATAGTAACACATTGTTTATTACAATTTTGGTGTAAATAATTATAAAGAAATAACATAAATTTTTGACCCAACCCGAGAAGGAAATGTAATTAATGTAAATAACAATCAGACAAACGTACTACAAACAAAATTATTGTTTAAAATTACGAATTTTGATTTTAAGGAAGCAGCCTATTTCGTCGCTGCTACTTTGAAATCACCTTGCGATAAATCTCTCGACGTGAGATAATCTCGTTAAGAGATCATCTCGACGTCAGCTCATTTTGACGCAAGCTTATTGCGATGTGTGTTTATTTCATATAATAAAAATAAAGCTGTTTCGGAGTTTGTGTACGTAAACTTTTTAGCTTAAAATTTAACAAATAACATCCTAAAGTGTACTCACATTCTTAATTAACATTATTATTAACGTTTTTTTAGCAAATTTTGTTTAACATTTGTCTACATTGCAAACGTTTAATGAAAGTTTTAGATAATATACTTTTACAAATGCTTTGTTTTATAAAATTTATAACAAAACAGATAAATTAAAAAAATTTGTATTAAAAAGGGCTCCATATACAGTATGTCCCCGGATTGAGTTTACAATAGGTATGATTGACCAAAAATTTTCGAATTGGAATTTCATATTTTGGGATTCCGCCCTGCTTGGTCTGAAACTTATTTTTAGTTGACTTTCGATTTTTTCTAGTCAAGTAAGCCTTAACAGTCGAGCAAACACTATTTTAGTTCTAGGTAAACTACCCTTTTCGTTTACAGTACGCCAAAGTGTTACTAAGAAAAAGTTGTTCAGAATTAACAGTTATGGCGTTATGCAAATTTTCAGAATGATCGGCCTACTTTGATAAAATCCAGTATTGGTCAGTTTCCTTTGTGTCAACTTTATCTCCAACTTCGTTTTGTGTCAACTTTGCGTCAGTTTGACTTTAAAGAAACAAATCTGCAATTGACACTACAATCATACCTTGAGAATGGTTAATGATCACAAAAACAAAAAATATAAGGAATTTTTTGTTAAATTATTAAAACAAAAAGCAAGTATTAAGTTATTCTATTAACCCTTCACCTTCGTCGCAGCATAATTCAATTCTACGTCGCAGTTCCTTAAAGCTATTCCTAATTTCCTGAATTGGTAAAACCGATATAGCATCTGTTATACGTTTTTTTAATACTTCGGCATCATTAGGTAAATTTTCTGCATACACTACTTGTTTTAAACGTCCCCTCAAATAAAAATCGGCAATAGTCAAATCTGGGCTCCTTGGGGGCCATAAAACTGGACCACTCCTACCCATCCAACGGTGTCCAAATTTATGGTTTAACCAATTCACAACAATTTGTGAATAATGCGCCAGACAATCATCGTGTTGGAAATACATTGATCACCGATAATTGAGAGGCAACTCACCTAAAGCGTCATCGAAGAAATTGTCTAGCATATTTAAGTATGTATGCTGGTTAACATTATTATCAAAAAAATATGGCCCTATTATTCCATAATATGAAATAACACACCATACATTGACTTTAACAAAATATTGCCGGTGATTTGTAATTTTAAAAAAGGATTAGTGTCACCCAATATCGAACATTTTGCGAGGAAACAGTTCCATTGGTAAAAAATGTAGCCTCGTCGGAGAACAAAATGTTTCGATAAAAATAACGATTACTTGCTATTTTGCTTCCTATCCATAAACAGAAATCTAGACGTTTTGCTTCGTCTCCTGGTTCCAAAATATGATTAAAAATGGGTTTGTAGGAATAAATCTTCCGGTCTTTCAAAGTTCGTTGTATGTGTGATTTACTAATGCCTAAGCGAAGCGACCGCTTCCTCAAAGACACAGTTTTGGATCATTTTGTACCGAATCTAAAATTAGCAGTGTAGCGACATCGTCTTCATTATGTATTCTCTTAGCTTTATTTACATTTAGTACTGAACCAGTCCTTAAAAATTTCTTAATAAGCTTCTGTACACCCATATGTGATACATAAATATCTGAAATTTTTCATTAAATCTTTCAATCACGTAACGGTAACTTTTTCCCACGTCCATAACACTGTACTAAATATATTTTCTGTTCTAACGTTAGCATTTTATTGTAAAAATATTGTCATTACTTCGCAATGGAAATCAGTTTTGTGATATTACTTTAACTTTATTAAAGATAACGACACATGTTATACTACAATAAACACTTGACATGTAATCGATGTTTTTTCAGACCAAGCAGGGCGGAATCCCAAAATATAAAATTTCAATTCGAAAATTTTTGGTCAATCATACCTATTGTAAACTCAATCCGGGGACATACTGTATACAATATATTTTAAAATATAAAACTGTGTAGCCTACACCCTATTTGCGAACAGGTTTTCAGTTTTTTGTAAAGAAATGTGAACAAAATATTTTTTAAAAAATTATTTTTTGTTCTCTTCTGATTTTCATGTGTTTTCATTAATGTCTACATGCAAAAATCTTTATAAAAAATACATTTATTCTTTTTATTTGTTTTTAGGGTCAAATTATGCAGCCAAATCAGAAGAAAATTATTATGAGCAATAGCGACTTAGCTCTTCAAGGCATTTCTCGAACGCAAGCTGGTAATTATTCGTGTACAGCTTCAAATGTAGAAGGAGATGGTGATAGTAACATTGTGGAGTTAAAAGTAATGTGTAAGTACTTTTATTTTTGTCTCGAATACGATTTAAAACGAACGTATACTTTTCGATCGTTAAACCAACGACAGTAGACGTTTGTAATTAATGGAATAAATATTGACTGACAATGTAAAATGAAAGGTATTTTTGCATTTATGAAATGACAATCATTTTAATATTCTATATTTTGTTTTGTTTCACGTATGTACGTGGTTTGCTTATATCATATGAACAAATGAAATTATTTGTGCCTTAAAATTTGATATTTAATGTTATAGACAAACCAATATGTCGACCTAACTTAAAGCCTGTGTACGGCGTAGCAAGACATGAAAATGCGCAAGTTTTGTGCGAAGTCGAGTCTTACCCTCCACCTGACAGCTTTAAATGGTCTTTCAACAACACTGCGAATACCGTGGAAGTACCTCAAACTCGCTTTCAGTCAGGCCCTCATCATTCTTCTTCAACCTTAACTTATACTCCTGTGACTGAATTAGATTATGGCACGGTAATGTGTTGGGCTAGTAATCTAGCAGGCCGTCAACAAGAACCGTGCGTCTTTCACATTCTGGCAGCTAGCAAGCCAGATCCCCCATTCAACTGTACAATTGTAAACCAAACTTCAGACTCGTTAGAGGTACAATGTATAGAAGGATTTGACGGCGGACAGCCGCAGTATTTCCTTCTAGAAGTTTACGATCATCAAACCGGTGTACTTCAAACAAATATGTCTGCAAAATTTGCAATATTTAACGTCAGCGGCTTAGATTCTGGAAGAAGTCTGAAGATGTTAGTTTACGCAGCTAATTCAAAAGGAAAGAGCGAATCGGTTTTATTAGACGGATATACACTTAAACTCGCCGAAAAACAAACAGGTAAATTTCGTTTTTCAATTTAAACGTTCGAAAAATTTATACTGTGCTCATTATGTGTCTATAGTGTTATCGTTAGGAACAAGCGATCAAATTGAAATTGCACCGATGCTGGGAATTCTAGTAGGAATCGTGACTGCTTTACTGCTTGTATCTGTAGTAATCCTGGGGGTTGTTAAAAACCGGTCGTCTCAACGCGAAGGATCTCACATTCTTCGCCCAGGATTTCTACCCGTAAAAGAAAAAGTTACTTTACCATTACGTTCGGATTCTGAAGACCTATTTGAAAAAGACGATAAGAATCCGGATGTTGTACCCGCCAACAAGGGTAATAGTAATTTATTTTAATTATTTACACATGTATCTACTAATTATTTCTTTGTATTTAATAGATTCAGATTACCAACTAGGATCGGCGGCGCAAACACCGGGACTAAATAATTCAGTGATATCCGCAGAGTACGAAGCTCCAGGTCAACATATTACACCCTTGACTGAAGCTTACATAACCAGGGATCGGGCGTATGCTCCACAGCCAGTAAGTTAGCATAATAATTGATTCCATTCCTGCATTTAATGTATTCGTGTAGTTTATTGTTGTTGGAGTTGGTGGCTGGCTTACTTCATTACATTTCCACCCCGCGTGAACTAATTTACATCTTCTAATTTTACTTAATCTTTAAATGATTTTAGTTTTGTTAATATACATTAAAACAAATTATGCATCTTTCTTTATAAGTTAAATTGTATTTTTATTATGCTTTTGTAGGGTCGCTATACACCGTACAAAGATGTATTTTAGTAGTTAAAGTAAGTGTACTTCTAAAAACTACTTCACAGTTTTCTTTATGTGTGCACGTTGTCTGGATAGAGGATGCCGCTATTTACTTGTACCTCTTTATACTGTAAACTCACGTTTCTTTTTTCAGTTTTTTTTTAATCTTCTCGTCGCGGTTTAAAATTGCATGAATTAAGTAGTTACCTATGTTGCATCGTGATAAAACGCAATCAACACCTCCCATATTGATCGTTTACTAAATACTCAAAGTGGTATATTTTCTGTACTTTAAGTCAATGGCTCATTTTCTTTCGAAAACTTATAGTTAAATTAGAAAAATTTTCCAAGTAACTGACAGTAATTTTCAGTATACAAAATTAATCTAAAAGTAAAGTTATAAACGTCTAGATGTTTATTAAAAATTCTGTGTAAAGTAATTACATCTAAGTGTAACGAATCATTTTCATAAAATTGCTTATAATCCGATACTTAAACGTTTTAAGAAGAATTTCACAGTACAGTAATCCGCTAAAAAATATACACAAATTATTAAATACTTACTGGTAATATCAAACTTACTTATCAAAGTTTTTGCTTCTTTCCTGAAATTTCAGTGTTCTATTACTATTTTGTAGATTCATTTATAAAATGTTAAGACGTCCTCAATATCAATTAGTTTAATTAATACCAGCACATTAATACAACTTTTCTTTGCGTTTTTTTTTCCAACGGCGAAATTTAATTTAGAAGTTAATCAAATTAAAAATTTCATTTTACATTGCAGAACATGAAAATTTTACTGTCCATTAAATTCGTTGAGTAGAAATTCAAACTAAAGTATGACGAAGTGTTTGTCTAGTACATAGTCTTTATTTTTCTAATTGAAATTTAACTAATATGTTGAAGTATTAGTTCTTCTTAAATTTGTAGACTGTGTTAAAGCATTCTTTAGGAGATGGAATGAGATACAGAACTAGTTAAGTATTTTCAGTCGACATTTCGGCAACTGTAAATTGTGTGGCCTTTATCTGAAAGTCTACTTTTATTATAGGTTAAAGGATTGTAATTTGCAAAACGATTTTATAATAACAAATATAAAATAATTGAAAGAAATTACAACAATACTTACTAAAGTTGAGAGTTTTTTTAAAAACAAAACAACAAACATTAATTGATAGGGTTACAAATTAACGATAAAGACATCACCAAGTGGATAACACATAATGTAAAAAGAATAAAATTTCTCTCCTAGGTCAAAGTTCAAGAATTTTATGACACATTTGCGTACTATTGAGAATATTTATTTATGCACGTTGCATGTCAAACTAATTTAGGATTAAATTTAAATGTTAATTCTTTTAAATGTATTTTTTATTTTACCTTTATGAATTATTGAAGGCAGAGAATAAAACCCTTAAGTTTTGATACATGTAGTATGTTAAGTAATTTAGATTTAATCAAATTAAAAATAAATAAATTACACTTTAACTCTAAATGACTTTACATGCAACATGAATGAAAACTTAATAAAACTTTCTGCTGATACACCCAACCAATATACAGTTGCTGAATCTTGACTAAAAAAAATTGACCAAAGAAAGCCTTATTTTAGGAAATCCTTGTTTAATAAAATGTTACTGAGGAGCAAAAATGCGTTATCGCAAACACGACGCACAGAAACTCTAAATCGTTATCTTTGGTGGCTCAAAACATAGTGTCAAAGGACTTATTTCACGTCTAACTTACGAACTATCTGATTGAAACAGTAAATACTAATATAGATGTGTTACAATCAATTATTTACAATAAGTTACATACAAAGCGCATCGTTCCCTATATGAACAAATATTTGCTACGCTTGGTTTTTGATTCGCATTATTTTGATTATTAGTAAAACAAAACACTTATCAACCAAGAACAAGACAAGAAAAACGTATTCCTATTGCAGCCATAAAAAGTCCATCAACAATAGCATTTAATTTCTTCTCTTTGTAAACGATGTTGAGATCTATTCTTAAACTATTGGAAATTTAATTATACAAACTTGAATTAAAATAATAAAAAAAATCGTTAACCAGTGCTGCATATTTCGAAAATTGTTACTGGTCTACATACTGTTGTATATGTTACAAAAACAAACAGAGATACAGAAAAAGAAACTAAAATTAAAATAATAAAAAAATGCCGTTAATCAGTGCTGTATATTTCGTAAATAGTTAGTGGTTTTGACGCTAAAAAATTTCAAGCGTTATCTTCAGACTATAAATGTGTTACATGTTAGAGAAAACAAACAGCAGCACAGAAAAAGAAAGTCAATTTTTGTTTCTATGAATACCTTGAGGAAATAGACTGAATAAGATTAAGTTTTAAAAAACTTTGTCGTACAAAACAAATTGTATATTCAGAACACGTTTTTTAAGACAAAGAGTGGGAGAAATTGTCAAAAGGATATAAAGAAGAAAAGTTAAAGTTTCACAAGATCAAAGATTAGTAAAGATAATATAGACGAACAAATATGTAAGAGTTAAGAAGATACATAATAAAACGCTGGAACATATACAGGGTATTTATTTATTTATTCGTATGGTACATTATACAAATATTGTATTGTGATGTAAGTGTTATGTATGGTGCCCCAGAAGATCAGTATAAACCTGTATAGTGTGGTGATGAAACCGTGTACAATAGTGGATTGGTTCGTCTTGGCAAAGTATTTACTTCAAGGTTTAGGAAACCACTAAAACCTAAACATGACAACTCCTACCCATTCTAGTATTCACATGTAAAAATATTAATTAAGTGTGTAAACATTATAGAAGTTGCAATAAGAACATAAAATTCCACTAATTATACGCATAGTGCAATTCAACTGGGCATCTATTTTTTTGTATGATAACTATTCAACCAGACAGGAGCACAATATTTTGCTGTAGAATAACTAATGCCAATGCAGCTGTACGAAGTGTCTTTGCATCTGCCCCCCAAGTTGTTCCAGCTAATTTTTGAATCACATTATTTCTTGTTTTCATTTTTTGTTTGACTTTTTCTAAATGATCTTTGTAAATTAAAACGTATCTAAAGTTACTGACAGATAAACTGGGTTAAAATTATGGTTTAACTTTGTATTATTAAAGATAACATTAAGTTTTCTACTTTTTTCTCTATTACTTAAATGAAAACAAGAAATCTCTGTCTTTTTCAGATTGGGGCATAATCGCCATTTTTTGAAATAATTTTCCATAATACGCAAATCATCAGATAATTTATTTTCAATTTCGAAAAATCTGAATGTTGAAATGAAATTGCCATATCATCGACGTAGACGAATTTTCGACATTGTAAACAAGGAAGATCAGAATTATATACATTAAAAAGAATAGGTGCAAGAACCGATCCCTGTGGAAGACCATTATTTATAAATCTAAATTTACTGCTTTTATCTCCAACAAACTCTAAACTTCCGATTAGACAACATATTTTCAATAAAAGAAATAATTTTGGAACAAGAAATGACGTTAAACAATTTAAATTTTTACAGGGTATACAAGTATGGAACGACTGTATCTCAAAAATGGTAAATCGTAGAGATTTAAGGAAAAAATCCTTATATGTGATGAGCGTTAAAATTATTTTGAAGTTAGTAAATTGATCACTACGAGACGTAACTGCTAAAGTTGATGCTACCTAGGAAAGTTGAACGATGAGTTTTAACTTTGAAAACGTTTCTAGGATTTACTATTTCTGAGCTACATCCACTTTGTATCCTTATCGTGGCACCTTTTATTTAAATAGAACGAAGAAGAAGTAACGAACTTGTACTGATAGAAAATCTTATACACACAGGTATAAATCAAAAAAAGAAAAAGTAATAAAAGAGAGTAAGTTAAAATAATTAACACACAATGTACAATCTTGAATAAAGTAAAAAAATAAGAAAATATTTAAAGAAAGCAAAAACATTGCAACCAAAGATTTAGTTCCCATAAAAAGACAAACTAGTAGCTCCTGAGAAGTAAAACGACTTATATACGAGAGAGTATTACAATACACTAGCATTGAAAATAAATAAATAAAGAAGCAACGAAATTTTAGGAAAAGTTGTATTTAAGAAAACAGACTAATAATCAAGAAATAAACCCCATCAATACAGTAGAACAAGAACCCAACACCCTTTCTAAAATGCCTATTTTAGCATTAGCAACGAAATAGTTGGACGTCAAAATATACCATACTTTATAACAACACATGACAGACCTTATTATTAATTTTCGTCTGTCTGTTTATGGAGTAAACCAAAAACTATTTTGATTTAGTTTGTAAATTAAATAAATTCAAAATAAGATTCTTAATATATGTAGACCCTTAGAATATGTTTAAAACTATGCATTCTGCATATTTACTTTTCAAATGAATGTTTATGTTAATAAATAAATTTGCTAACTTAAGGAAAAGTTTTATATTGTTGAATTCTTGCTTTCTTAATTATTTTACATCCAAATTCAGTGTGTGGATTGAAATATGTACTGGAAACAACTCTTGAAAGTTATATGAAGTTTGCAAAATAGTAATTCACAGTTTCCCTTTAAATTTCTTATGATGGGTCTGACGATATCGTAAACCAAGTGGATTTGAAATGTAAAATATTAATTTCCTATGTTATTGGATGAGGTCAATCTTTCTAAAATACTTCAAAATTACTTTCAGTTACACTCTGCTATGTTATGAATAAAAAAAACATTAGCATCCGTATTATACAGGGTGCGTCCACTAAAACTTTATATTTGAACATCTTTTTGAATTATAAATTAAGGTAAACAATATTTAGCAATTTCATATTTCGCATTGACCTCTTCACATGTGTTTAACAAAAGGTAACGAAATCTGCACAGATACAAGGTTATTTGAAAAATAAGTAGAGTAAAAAAAAATGTTTTTGGAATTTTCTCAGATTTCGGAGTATAACATTTTTCATATGTGGTTTCTGTAACTCCTTGTATTGTTTTTATTACACTTTTACTGATGACTACGCAATAAATTAGGCTCAAAGAGAACTAATCTTCCAGTTTAAACAGAGTTTATGCGTAAAAAGTTGTTCACAGCTGACTCATTTTCACCTTATTTAAGATTCTTTCATTGCTGAATTTACTAATGTTAGCGTTGGAAATATTTTGTATACTACGAAATCACCATACTGGTGCGGTCACCGCAGCACCTGAACTTACTGAAAGTACTGGAATCCCGAAGGCGAGAAATTGAAAGCCTACGGGAGGCATTTAGAGATCAAAGCTTAAACAGGTCCGTGAAGTTGGCCGTACCCGATTGACAAACTTAAAAGTATTTTATCTAGAAATTTTGTGCTATTTATTGTTGATGATTAAAAATGTTGTGCTACTATATTTAAAAAGTTATTAATATTTTTATTATGGTATCATTTTGTGCTAGTTTTGTGCATATGTGTAAAATTGCACATAAAAATTTTGTGCTGGTAGTTTTAAAGAGTTATTAAGAAAAACAAATAGGTTCGGCCAACTTCACGTAGCCACGTGGACATACTCTTTTCATAAATTTGACATCTTTATCACGGTATAATTTTGTACTAATTTTGGCCTATTTTTTGCTGATAATTAAAAATTTTGCGTTAGTATATTTAAAAAATTATTAACAAAACCAAATAGGTACGATCGACTTCACGTAGCCATACCCACATGAACAATTCATCAATTTAATACGGTATAATTTTGTGCTAATTTTGTCTATTTATTGCTAATAATTAAAAATATTTTTATTAATACACTATTTAAAAGTTATTAAGAAATGGGTACAAGCGACTTCACGTAGCCATACCCGCATAAACAATTCATCAATTTAATACTGTATAATTGTGTACTAATTTTGCTCTATTTATTGCTAATAATTACCCATTTGACTAATTTGAGATTTTTATTACGGTATAATTTTATGCTATTTATTGTTAATAACTAAAAATTGTGCGCTAGTACATTTAAAAAGTTATTAATAGAAACAAATGGGTAAAGCCGGCTTTAGGGTTGCATTCCCGGATTATCAAACCAATTTTTTTATGGATTAATATACCTACTTTAGTTGAGGACAAGATATATTAAAATACACTAATTATTATTTGATGTATTCTCTACAAGGATAATACAGATTGACGTTAATTCTATGTAACAATTCAAAAAAGAAAGTAACTTTTAACTAGAGATGTAAATGACAGTTTTAAGCTACTGCCACCTCTAGAAAAATCCCACCATCCTATAAGTTTCTTCTCTACAAATAGTAAGGAAAATTAGCTTTTCCTCACTAGCCAGAAAAATAATGTCGTGTTACAAAAATGCCTTTTTAAAAAATGTAAAAAATGTGTCATTAGAACTATATGCGCCTAGTACTTAGTTAAACAATTTAATTTAATATTCAATCAGGTTTGTTTAATTTAAAATCTTTAATTTTGACACTTAAAAGTTACCACCCTACATTTATTGGTAAGAATTACGCGGCTGCGCTATGACAGATTGAAATCACACCAATACTACAGAGTACTGTAGCGAGACTATTGGGACCCACCTATTATCAATTTCCACTTTCACGTACAAAAATGTTACGAAATTCGGTACCAATAAGTTACGTTTACAATAAATATTACTTCTTTCATTGGGTTGTTTTTTTGGGGAATGTCGTGAAAAAAATGCTGTGTCTAATACATGAAGAAAGCCTTTTTCTTGTCCAACAAGTGGGGAAAGCTATTTTTTTCCCACTCGAGCTTGAGTTGCCTCACGAGCGTAGACAGTAAGGCATTAGAGTGAGAGTGGAAAAAAGGCTTTCCTCATGTGTCAGACATTTTTCCACGACATTCTCCAAAAAACCAACTAACCAACCCAAATGAAAGAAAAAACTATTAATTGGTCAACAATCTGAGAGTTACAGTAGTCTCGCCTATTTATTCTATGGTCTCGGTAAAGTCTCAATCTGATGATTTTAAAATTTCTGATTTTCATTATTGTATTCTCATTTGGTAGAAAAAAATACTGTTCATCCCGAAACATAAAAAAATACACGCACAAAAAACCGATCTAACTTAAATCAAACTGTTTGTAAAAATCAGGAATAATGTGTTCATCAATAATACACTGTTATAACCTGTTTGAGACTGATTATAGCCACCTCATACTGTTGATTAATTGATAATCTAATTCAATTTAAATTAACAGTAATAAATATCCAAACATTATTCCGTAATAAAGATATGAATTGACCATCTGAATATGACTACTTGAAGTCGGTTGTATCTATTTGTTTTTGTGAATAACTTTTTTAAATATATTAGCACAAAATTTTTAATTATCAGCAATTAATATCAGTAAATTAGCACAAAATTTCTAGGTAAATTATTGTTAAACTGGGTACGGCCAACTTCATGAACCTCGCTTAAACTGTACACTGGTGAAGCTTATAATAAATATGTACTCTATAATTTGTTAACACTAAACTTCCTACTTTATAGTAAGTTTTTAATTAAACCAATTCAAATGTTATTACATAATGTTATTTTACAAACAATTAATCATGAGGTACCCGATACCCTCTTTTTTTGTTTTTATTTATAAAAGTAGCTATTATTTAAGTGGGTACGTCAAGCTTGAAGGGAAGGTGAAGGTGAATAAACAATTTCAGTAACTACTAAATAATAACAATTAAAATATCTGCAATAAATTCTACAATATAACACAGTAATCAGCAAAGAAAATTAAAACAAAATGTACTAAAAATAATTATATTATAACTAAATCAGATGTTCAAAATTTGACCATTAACTTCTACACATCTTTCAATTTTGGAATAAAAACTTTTCTTTTTTTTCTTTTCTTGTTAAGGGTAGTTCTTGGAATATCCTCTACTTAACATAACCCTATAAAAAAAGTGGAGGGGTATCAAATCAGGCGAACGCGCGGCCATTGGATCAAATGGTCTCTTCTATGACATATGCATTTTTCCAAAAATTCCCGGTTTAAATAGTTTACCAGTTGATTGTAAAAATGTGCAAGTGCGTTGCCATGCTAAAGTACTATGTTTCTCACGATATTTAGAGGGAGTTGGTCGATTAAATTTGTACACTCATTTCTTAAAAACGCCAAGTATATTTTGGTGTTTAGATGACCTTAAAAAAAGTGAGGATTTAAAACATGTTCTCTTATAATTCCATTCCCGACGTTGACAGACCATCTAACTTGATGGTTTACATGACGAACGCAATGGAGGTTTTCAATGCTTCAATAATACATATTATGCCTACTCATTATGGAGTCACTCCTGAATGTAGATTTATTACTGAATAAAATGTGAGAGTTAACACCATTCTGTTTTTAAATAAAATTGGAAAATTCAGTTCGCCTTTGGAAATATTCGCCGTGAAGTTCTTGTTGTAGGATCATTTTATATGGATGAAATCTCAAAGACTTTAAAGTTCTAATAATCGTGATCTTCAAACAGCTTTACAATTTGTGTGATATTCATTTCGGAAAATTTATCATGTTCGTACCGGGCCTGAAGAATTCTAACTGCGGCTCGATAGCACCACTGACACTCTTCAAACGTAAAAATAATATTAATTTTCGGTAAGAGTTAATTTTAAAAAACATCTTTTTTAGGGGTTGTGTGTATATTTCGATAGAGAATTTAATTCGGAGCAACTTTTGTATTAGACATTTTGTTACAAACCTCTTCCTTAAAAGTTACCACTTAAAAATTTGTTTTTAATTATTATTATTATAAAAATGTAATGTTTTCAAAGAAAGAAATGGTAATAACTGTAAGCTACCAACCAACACTGTTAATCCCCGATCACATAAAATGACCCCCGATCACATTATTTTTTAAATTTTTTTTAAAAAAAATAAATTGTAATTACTGTAACCTACTAACCAACACCGTTCAACCCCGATCCCTTAAGGTGACACACGATCACATAATTTTTTAAAATTTTTTAAAGAAGTAAGTTGTAATAATGTAACCTACCATCTAAGACATTCTTTGAACTTTTAATATAACTAAAGTTTCCCATACACTATGACTTTTAAGGGGCGTTTCCTAATAAAAAAGTCAAATAATAAAGTTGTTCAAAATTTAATTCTTTATCGAAATATGTATACGACCCTCCTCTAAAAAAGTGTCTTCCCTAAACCAACTTAAGGATTTTGTAGCATGAAATGGACACGCTACGCTATAAAATTACATATGTAAGCGACTTTCCTATGCTTTATTATATTTGAATAAATACGAATATTTACCATTTTTGGTAACATTATTAAAGATGTGTAGGATTGTGGCGACAAAATTTTGAATATAGAGTACCTACTACAGTAAATGCTTCAGTTCAATGTTACAGCTTCCCAACGAAGCATTTACTTTATGTATGTAGTTTAGTTTAGACTACAGAAAATACTATGAAGTACAAAGCTTCTACTGCAAGTAAGAGGATTGACTCTTTTTAATAATACCACCCTTGAAGATTAATAATACCACATTTTGGATTGTATAGTTTTAGAAATACCACCAAAAACACCAGTTTAGTAAACTGCCTACCGCCGGAACGCTGGTTTGATTTCATTAAACGGCCAGAGATATTCTCGAAAAAATATTAGGATGTCTGCTCTCACCGTTCAAGATACTCAAGAAATTCTATGTAAAAATTTAAGCTACCTTAATTTTTGCACATAAAATACAATGTTTTTCGGTTTTCATAAAATGTTTACCGTTTTTATTAACTTATACCTTACATACAGTGTGAGTGTAAAGTATGGAATAAAATTCATTAAATTTGTAATCTTTATTTTTATGCAATTTTCCTCGGACAGGTCAATTTATATTTTTAAATTCGCATCTTTTGGTATAAATATCAACCCATTTTATCTTCACCGGTGGTGGCGCATCGAGGGGCAACTTAAAATGTTAAATAGCAATGTGGGTCAAAAGTTACATTTTCGAAAACACCATTTCATTCTCTATGCCTAATAATTTCTGGGTTTCTATTAATAAATCGACCCAAACAACAGTTTCCTGAAAGCATTAAACAAATCCTCACCTATTCGCATAAATGGTACATTTCTATCACAACCAGTGGCGGTGTAACAGAGGGCAATTTTAAATGGTACTAGTAGTCAAAAGTTACATTTTCGGAAAGATCTTTTTATCTACTATTTAGTAATATAATTGTTTCTAAAATTGGGTGATTAGAACAATCTTCTATCTTTTAAATTTTTGAAATTGCCCCACGATACGCCACTACTGGTTGAGATACAAATGTATAATTTATACCTAAAGAAAGATTTGGAGGATACTTTCAAAGCAATTTTTTTAATTTTCCTGTTCTAATCGACCGATGATGAAGATGCTTACATTGCTGCATAGAGGATGAAATGGTCTTTCCGAAAATGTAACTTTTGACTTCCATTGCTATTTAAATTTTTTTTAAATTGCCCCCTGTTGCAGCGCTACTGGTGGAGATAGAAAGGGTTAATTTATACCAAAAGATGAGAATTTAAAAATAAAAATTGACTTGTTCGAGAAAAATTGCATTAAAACAAGGATACAAATTTAATGCATTTTATACACTCGCACTGTATACTTTAACGTTTAAAAGCTAATTAATTGCACTAATAATCACTAAAAAGACATATATTCATTCATAAATTTTGTGATATTGCATGGTTTGCATTTTGCTTCGTCTTGTATTAATGAAGTTTCTTATAATAAATGTACAAAAACAGCTAATGACATGGAAATATCATTTTAATAGAAATAAATTTTACTTTATAACAAAACGTCAAAGAAAGTGTCATATATACTGATAATTACCTATATCTTCTAAAATACCCTGTACAATATATTGACATTCTATGTTTATTTGAAGCTCATGATGAGATCTTTTTGAACTTTAGAGAAAATATGGTGTATTTCACGACTCTTTGGAACAACGCTCTGTATAATTGAAAATATTTTTAATCAGTAATTGTACTAAATTAAAATATCAAAGTTAATTTTTTTTATCAAATAAGTTATCCTCCAATGTTAGAACTGATTAGGGTTTTCTTACTGTATGAATATTGTTCTTCTGCTTTTCCTTGTTTATTGTCTAACAAATTAAACTTTTTTTTTATAATAATGTTGTTTGCTGTTTCTTTAGTTGAGCCGGTAATCCAAGTACCGTTAAAACGTGTTAACATCATTACATCACAAATATGGCGGCCAGTCATGAGGCGTTTATAGTAACCGCATTTTTTTTAAATTTAATTAATTCTACAGGATTATCCACGACCGATGCCATGGAGTTTTACGGAGAAACGGCCTATGCGTTAACTTTTATTACAGTTGTATTATGTCAATAAAGACTACATTTACAGGGTGCTCCAAAACTAAGTGGTATACCAAAGGTGTGTTTTTTTTAAATAGAACATCCTATATATGATTGCATTTTTGAATTCTACTCAAAAATTAAGCTTTCCTGTACCAAAATACAGAATCTAGTAAGAAATGATCATTCTTCTTAAAATGTAAGGTTTTAGAAAAAAATCTTAAAATAAAAATAATTACAACAAATTTACTCTTTGGTTTAAATAAAAGACTCTTTTATTAGTCTATGTGTTTAGTGTCTAATAAAAATCTCGTTACATAGTGTATATAATTAATAGTTCAATCAGTAGAACATTCTGGCTGTAATACTTAGCTTATTTTAAATGGAACATTTTGTATTTTATAAGTTTATCGTATACCTTAATCAATTTTTTAAAATTTGGATTGTCCTATGCCATTCCTTCAATTAAATACTCTAAAATTTTGTTTTGCTAATGAAAGTAATACAATAAATTGGTATGATCTAGTGATTGACACCATATTAACTTCAATTAAAACGTTTATAAAAATTCAACATCCTGACGACTAAAATGTAATGTCACATCACAATAATTTAACAAAAACTATAATAAATGTTCTACGTGATAATCACCTTGTTGAATACACATTGTTATCTTTCTGTTCAATAAACGTTTTACATTCTGTGAGGTATTAGAAGTCACTACCTTAATATCATTCTTAATTCTTCTTTTTCTTCTTGTGAATAAGTCATGGCAACGTTAAAAGTATTTCAACAGCTTATAAAACAGAGTCAGCAGAAAGAAATGATTACCAATTCAGAACAATTGCAACATTCGGAAAGTATCATCTCCTAAGTTTACTAAAATTTATTTTAGATTACTTTTTACTTATTTATTTAAATATTAACGAAGTTATAGTTGTAACCGAAGGTGCAGTCAGTTTGAAAATATTTAGAAAAGATAATAACGTATTTTTTCGTATTTCAAATCCACTTGGCACTTGTAATTTTTCATAAATAGTCGTATATAAATTAATAAAATAATTCATCTGAGTTACATGAATTTACACTTTTTTAGAGTAAAAATTGAATTTTGTTTTCAATTTAATTTTGCGACAGTTTGTTTAAACAACTTTTTTGTAATTATTTAGTTCAAAGAGCTAAGCAACTCATTCATGAATTTAACATCCATGTACGCAAAAGTCAGTTTAAACGATTTAATTCAGAAAAGCGCGAAAATTTATTTAATTTGTTGCATTAAGCTTTATTACAAACGTTATAACTTTCAATATATGTACTTAATTTTAAGTGGTTTGACATAAAAATAAATATATACAGTTATTGATTCATTTAATAAAAATGTTAAATTTCTTACAAAATAATAAATAGTTGTAAGTTACTTTTTAATTTTTTTCAAAAATGAGCATTGACTATTTTAAGACTAAGTGCCTAATATAGGAGTATTTATGCCACTAACCATATTAACAGCTAACGCTAAAATGATGCACGAGAAAATTGATTATCAAATATACCGCTAATTATCAATATATCAAAAACAGGCACCCAACGAAGTAACTTACGCCGAATTGTCGATCACACGTCCAAATTCCTTGGAACCTATCAAGAATGGTGGTAACCAATACGGAACTTTACAACGACGAGACGAATCTACAATATATGCACAAATAGACCACAGTAGGCGACCTCCTCCGGCACCAGTTAAGACGTCAATCACATCCCCTATTATTTCACCTGTTTCATCTCTGTTTCCTGCAGCTAAACCTAGTTTATATCATAGGGAAGTTGTCACAGTTAGAACACCGTTAATGGGTTGCCAACAAGAAAGTTGTGTTTAGACATTAAACGTCGATAGTGAATACTTCCTAAAAAAACGTTTATAATGTATTACAAATTTGTTTTCTAAATAAAGGACAATAAGTAATAAATACGCATAGTTACATATGTAAATAAAATATAAATTATTTAAGAAATCGTTTTTTACGAATACACCAACGCATATGCATATCTAGGAACATATTGTGTCCGTATATCAAAATTTGTTTTATTAAATACACGTTAAGTTTTAGACATTAGTTGTTAAAACAAGCGATTCCAATGTTTAACATGTCTCAGCAAAAACTCTTAATGTAAAATATATATTAAGAAGACTATAATTGTTAATTAACTGATCTCTATCAATAAAATTATATCGACCTGTACGTTTAACAATGCTGATAAAACACCTCGTTAGTGTTTTCTTCTAGTCTAATTTTATTATTTAGACGTATTTATATAAATAATTAACTGTACATATAATATTGATTTCTTTTATTACGGAAGACTTGTGTATAAAAGGACCGCAACTTACGTTTCTAACTGCTATGTTAGCGGTTTTCGGAGCACAAAATGGTGTACACTTTGTATATACACAAATTTGAAAACCTTAAATTAAATTAATAAATGTGATATCATATGCTTCAAAAACCAGAAGAAGATAAAGATGTTATAAATTCGTGTTTTATACACTCACTGTGTTTACATGCAAGTATTTCTTTGTAATCGCGGTGAATGTGTACATTATACATACTATAATTGTAACTTAGATATATCTTTGGAAAAAACATTTCTTGTTGTATCTTTATCGTGTCTTTTGAATATAATTTCCTAAAACATCCTAATTCTGTGTTTTATTTATTATTCCGTTTAGAAAAACCTTGCTACGGTAAATATATAGTAAATTTCATAGCACAATTTAATAAGTGCTTGTATTCAAAAGTTAATTTCCGAGCTATTCAGTATTTCTTAATTTAATAGGAAGTAATCTCGCGTTGAAAATTATTAATAAACTATTTTGCACGGTTTACTTCTTGCTACAGTAGGTATATGCTCTTAATTAAAAATATTCAAGACGATGTAGATCACTATTTCTTATATAACAATTTAATGAATAAGAAATTAGTACATAAAAACTTAAGTTTACGTTTTGTAATTTTATGTAGATTGAAGAGAATATTACAGGAAAATAAAACAACACAACGTCAATTGAACGGTTCAAGTAGGATATTTGATAACAGCAAATAAGGTCTGAAATAAGGTAAGTAATTCTAACATAAAGAAGTGTTCAAGATTAAATATTTGAAAGATCTACAGAAACAAATTTATTGGTAAGTAAGCATACAAAACTAAACGTTAGTTGAGTGACAAATGGTTGTTTGAAGGGCTTTCTGGAACGTGTATTTTATCTGATGTTTTCTATTTTGCCGTCATATATTAATTTACCAAATCAACCTAAGAAATGTAATAGTCATTTATTAATTTATTCGTATAGTAGATTTTCTATCTATCTAATGTAAGTGTATTATATAGCGTCCCAAAAAATCAGTATAAACCTGTATAGTGTGGTGACAAATCCGTACGCAATTGTGGATTGGTTCGTCTTGGAAAAGCATTTTTTTAAGGTTTAGGAAAACTAAACATGCAAACGTTAGTATTCAAATGTAATAATATTGATTCAAGTGTGTAAACATTATAGACGTTAAATAAGATCATAAAATATAATTGCGCAGCCATTGCACGACGACATATAATGGACCGGTCCAAGCGCAAGTCACGACAAAAAATTGCAGGATAAACAAATAACAAACAAAATAATGGAAAAATAGATAATCAGGACAGAGAAATAAAAATATTGCTTCATCCGTTAAGTTATAAATGTTTACAAACCCTCCTTTAAACTTCGATAATTGACAATCATCCACAATATTTGCAACGACTGCAAGCAAATGTAAGTGCATTTTTTTCGCTAACTTTTCGCTGACAATCACTTTGTACTATACAAAATAAAAAGCAAAAATAATAAATAAATATTAATATGAAGCAAGTAGCTTGTAGCTAATGAATCAATCTTTGCTTGGACGATTGAAGCGATTGATCATTTTTAAGACGTTCTAACGATGAAAATTGTAGTTTTATTTAAAAAAACGCACCGTCCAAGCATAGATCTGTCTTAGTTCTAGTCGTACTTAAAAGAGTATATTTGTATTGATTAAATTAAAAAGTTATTTGATTAGTACCAAACCGCGGGTAAAGCCTTGCTCTTAAGAATGGTCTGTTCTTACGCGGTGTACTTTTAACCAAATTTTTCATTTTTGATCAAAACCCAGGACTACTATTGTTGGATTATCAATAAGATGTTGATTGAAAACATCAACTGCAGATTATATATTTTTTTATTCTTCAACTTCAGAAAAAGTCGTACTTAAGTAATCTTGCAACTTTCAGCTGTTAGGTGACATTTATTTTAAATTGGTAAGTTTTTGTTAGGTTTGCATTTATCCTATTTTGTTTTAACGCAGCTTTTCGTCAAATGTTCGATGGAGTTACAAAGAACAGGAAAATAATTGAGAGGAGTAGATTTAACGTTTAATAAAATACAATTTACATTTATTTTCAGTGCCGGTTTTAAAGCTTCTAGAACCTCACCGCACATAAAATTTTAATCTTAAACGTCCAAACTAGTTTAATTTTCATACAGTAAAGACACTTGAACTATATCCGTTCAGTAAGCTGTAGTTCAGTTATTTAGGTGTTAAAGCAGAGTCGTGATTCAAAATTTTTATCTTCCGACATATTGTCAGCGTCTTGAATGGCAAAATATTGGTCTTCGTTCTTGATGATTTTGAAGAAAAAGAATATAGTCTTAATCTTTTTGGGTTTGTAGCTACTTACTAATGTTGGAACTATTCTTTTGATTTATCGTTTATCATTCATAATCGTCATTGTCATTTACGACAATACTTATAATAACTTGTAAAATTTGGTCCAACACTCTTTTTTATCCTTTGCTGTTACATAAGTTTGAGAACTAAAATTATTATTGTCAATTTTGATAATGGTATTAAAATAACCCAACGAATACACTATTCTTTCGATAAAATCCAGATAAATTCACTTCGGTGGTTTTTAAAGATGGTAAACCATTTTCCCATCAATATGGTGACTAATTATGTATACATGAACTGCCAGTATCGACAAGTGAATTGATTAAAGCCTGTCAATTTTAATAAGCTTTGCAATGTCATGGCCATCAATTACTTCTAATATTTCACACCTTTTCTAAAATCAGCTAAAGTCGTCGTCGCATTTTTTATTGAACAATATAATTTCACTATTCTGTTATTTATTTTCACATAGTATTTTTTATATTTTAGCATAACCTTATTGGAGTTATCATCTTAGATGCCTCCATCGCATATTAAATTACGGAGTCAGTTTCAGTTGTTTTTTAACTTATGATATACTAGCACGTTATGTAACCAAGCACTTCTAGCTGGTTTTTTTAAAATCTTGTATAAAGTTATACTTTTTTTGGTTTGTGTTATCATTTTTGCAAAGTAGCGCCATGATTTATTTGCCAAAATAAGTTTACAAATATCATTCCATTCTATATAAGTTCATCGGCTTCTTCAAATTCTTTAAAATAAATTTTTTGAATGTGTATTTTTGTCACCCGGAAATGTTCTGATTGAGTCTTCTTTATCGGAAAACTTGTAAAAAAACCAAACCTTGTGGTATGCGCTTTTTAATTTATGCATTTTTCGCTTTCAATGTCGCCGTTATTTTCAGTACTTTCATCTTCAAAGCTGTCTTTTGTACCTAGTTTACCATTTTCTTCTTACAATTAAGAGCTTATTTCACACAAACTTTAAATTTAGAATGTTTATCTTTCTTATGTTGACGATACAATTCAACTGTCTAATGTTTTTAAATTTAAAATAATCGGATTGCACTTTGTAATTTTGTCATTTATTGAAATAAAAATAGTTATAGAAAACGTATTAGAGGTAACAGCCCATATTTAAAATATAGAACTGCAATTTAAAACTTATTGCCTGAAAATTCACCCGATATTGAAAAAAATATGATATAATAAAACAAGCGTTTACTGCAGAACTCCACGTCGCCCTGATACTAAAAAACGTTAAAGAATGTAAAAAGTATGGATATGTTATATGATACCTACTACACTACGTCCCACAAAGCGAGGTATCTTTTTTTGTATAATTGATATCGGTGGAGTTATTGTTACAACAATTAGTATCACGTGATTGTCATATCTCAGTAATTACTTTATTAATTTAATCAGATCTGAAATTATAAATAAGGCCTATGTGCAAAATTTCATCAAAATCAGGCCGGCCATCGGACATATATATATATTAGCAACTTTGCCGACAGGTATGTAAAGCAAAGTTGCTAACATTTTCGTACGTGAACGCTTTCACGAGTCGACACTAGATGTCGAAAAGCTTATCTTTTAAATATATATATATATATATAATGCTTTATTCTTTCACGTGAAATTACAAAATTCCTTGCGGAGGATGTAACATCTCTTACGTTGGACAAACCAATCGACGTATTTCTGCGAGAAGAGAAGAACACAAACTAGCAGTCCGAAAAGGATGTTTAACTTATTCTCTTGCTGAACATCATCACCAAACAGGACATAAAATCGATTTTGAAAATACAAGAATGCTAGGAAGAGAAAAGTATTTATGTAACCGCCTCATTAGAGAACAAATTGAGATAGAAAGACCTCCTAGCATTAATAAACGAGAAGATGGAAATGGTTTACCTAACACTTGGAAACCGTTATTAACTTTACCTCAGGATAGAAGATCTCCAAATATCCAACAAATAGTACAACAAAATATGAAAAACAACATTACCATGATACCGATACGTAATGCTATTGGTTACTCTGGTCCAGCGACACGTTCAAGGTCAAAATCGCATAGAAACTAAAATTGTTATTTATTAATTACTTGAAAAAGCTGCGTGTTAGCGTGGCGAAACGTTGTAACTTTTTAATAATTATTACACGTGTTTCAACCCCAAAGATTTTTTTATTACAAACATGTTTACACGTGAAAGAATAAAGCATTATATATATATATAAGCAACTTGTAACTGCTTTACATACCTGTCGGCAAAGTTGCTTACATTTACGTACGTGAAAGCTTTCACGAGTCGACACTAGATGTCAAAAAACTTATCATATATATATATACATGGTATCCCACGACGATTAAGACAAGTAATATATCAAAATTGGGCAGTAGTAGATAATTATAATTTTGGGGGTGTAAATTAGAACAAATGTTGCATCTTTTCTTGTTATTGTGTTACCCAATGAGGTATTTTTCAAATCTTCTAAATCTGTAGCCGAAAATTACAGGGGGATTTAATTTGAATTTTTAACTTCCAATCCTTTAAGTACCTGTAGCTCTTGAATAAATCACTTTAGACCCCAAGTGTGCTAGTTAGTTGGAATTGTTTTATCGGGAGGAACACAGAAAGGCTCAAATATACAGTTTGTCCCATTAATAATTTTGAATGCGACGTCACGTGACCAAAAACAAATACCTCATTGGGTAACACAATAACAAGAAAAGATGCAACATTTGTTCTAATTTACACCCCAAAATTATAATCGTCGTGGGACACCCTGTATATATATATATATATATATATATATATATATATATATTATTTGATTTATTATAATGTACTAACTCTAATTCGCCGGAAAAAGTAAAAAAAGGTGTTAAAATTTTTGGTTTGGAAACATCTTATATTTAAGAAGTGGAGTAAATATCGCGTATTTAACTGGGTATAATAAATATGTTTTGATAGCATATTTTGAAGAAAATTATAAACATTTAAAAACGTCGACGTTATAGTTGATGCATTTTTAAACGTAAGAGATAATATAAATATAGAGAAATATACAAAATTAATACCATTGCTAAAGCGCAAACATGACGAACATCTTTTAGAAACGAATAATTTATAAAAGTTTATTACCGAACGTCCGATTAAAGATTATCTTATGATAAAAGTAAGTAAGATTATTTTTTAATGTTTATTTTGGAACATTATTTATAGACACCATTGATTAAGTGGATGCCAAAATCATGAACTACGAGACATAAAAATCAAAGATGTCCTTGATTGTTACATTCATTCTTTAAAAAATCCAAAACGTCTCAAACCTAGTGAGTGACCATGGGGTGCAAGTATATCATGTAAAGAAATTAAATTTTTTTTTTACCCAGTAAAATGTTCAAAACAACCAATAAGCATTCATTCCTTTGGAAATATGCTTTAAAATAGACTGCTTGTTTAAAATTGAAAAATCCAAAAAGATACACATACACAGATTTTAGGCAAAGTGGGGCTATAGGTCTGGCATGGAATGGGGTAGGTATAATAACACTGAAGCGATGTGAGGACTGGAAAAGTACTGCAGTCGCAGAATATTTGTTAGGCGTGAAAATAAAAACTGCAAATAAATAATTGCATCAAAATAGCTCAGAACTTTCGCCCTCGAGAAGTACATAAATCCAGCAAGGAAGTTTACCAAAGCGTCTTTGTTCAGACCGTTTATAATATGCAACCTAAATTATAAGAAACGATTCTGACAAATACTTAATCTGGAAAAATGTACATGAACTTTAATTTCAAGTAATTTCTTACAAATTTACCCATGCTTTCAGTTAGGAAATTGTTTCAGTTTCGTTGTTGTTATGTGTTTTTCTATTTTCGTTTCTTAATAAATTAATTGAATTTTATTGGCTTGTTTATATAAACTTAAAAATGACTACTTTAGGCCTTGAAACACAAATAATTATTACCTACGGAATAAGTAAATAAATATAAATAAAATATGGAAGGTGATCACTTCTTTATTATACTCCATGATCGACAAGCAAAACATATTGTTCCCGAAAAATATCACTTTGGTTTCCGGACCTGGTCATCAAGACCCTTCCGGATAATAAGAAAAAACAGTATTACAGAATTTTCGAACACACAATCACAACCTATACGGAATTATTGGGACTGTTGTTGCCGTATCAATTTTGCACTATTATCAACTTAAATGAAACTTTTCAACTTACTAATAAATTTTATAAGATATCGTATATAATTTAATACATATTATTTGCTTCAAACTATATTTGAGGTCTGTTAATAAATAGATGATAAATAATTTTTCTACAAAGTTTTTTCTCTAACTCTGAAATTCAATAGTTTTTTAGTACTCGTCTCTAGTGTCAGTGCACACTTGTATTACCTTCACAGTATAATTGCTTAGTAACCGTTTCTTAAATTTTTAAATTTGCTTCTCTCAAAAAGCTTGATTGGCAGACATTTTTTGCTGAAGCACTGTTCAATAATTTAATACCTGTCGCAGCCATTACAGATCTTTATCCGTATAGAAGCATTTTTAATAGCATTTTTTTTCTTTTTCTAAACTTGGGTGTTTTTCAAGTTATGTATCCTTATTGTTTAATTTTGTTTTTATTTTTTATTTACTTGTTTTCGTAAGCAATTGGACAACGTGAGAAATTGTTTTCACTCAATATGACTAGCTTAACCCAAATCTTGTATAAACGCAAATTTCATGATTGAGATATATTTTTACTAATTGTTTTCCTATTTTTTTTATAAATTTTTGTTTAGTATACTTTACTTAAAGAGGAAATTTCACTTAAACAACAAATTTATTTACAAAATTTATTTGATAGTTTCAAACAATTAAAACAGAATTATGAAAATCATTTTGACGAACTAATCATTCAGAATAGCATTCGCTCTGATATTCCCGCAGTTGTTAGACTTTCACAAGAATGTTGACCTTATTTTGTGTCAAATTAATATTATAATTATTATTTAATTCATAAACGGAAAAAAATCCCATATAAATGATCGTATGTGTCATAAAAAAGTACATGTTTAAGTCCATGAATTAAACTAAATATTAGAATAAAAACGTCAAAAATTAACAAAATTATGTCTTTAATAACTTGCATATTCTAGAAATAAAAGAGTGTGTGTATATAAGTACGCATATTACGTATATATCGAATAAAAAATCGAAGTAATAGTATGATTAATTTAAAATTAATAATTGTAATACTTATTATACATGGCAACAAAAATAATGTGTCAATATTAGTCCAATCAATGACCATTTTCCGGGTAATTTGTCGAAGCAGCACCGATTTTCATAAAAATTTGGATTTAAGTTCTACTCACTCTCTACTTCAAAGTTGATTTTGTGTCAAATGTTGCTTTTTCTACAGGGTGAAGATGACATCTTTTCTCGAAGGTAAAAAAGTCCGGGAATGGATAAACTAACTAATTTTAAGCAACTTTTGTTTTATAAAGTTTTTTCTGAAAGTCAATTATTTTCGAGTTATTCGCTAGTGAAAGCATCAATCTTTTAACCAAAACAATAACTTAAAAAATATGCACTTTCAGAAAAAAATCATTAGAGTCGAAAACGTAGATATAAAAAAAATAGCAAGTTTATAGTTTCTGAAGAACCATTACAAACGGAGTTAAAATTTTGTTTTTGTTAGACAAAACAAAAATTGAAAGTTTTATTGTAAAATAACTAAAAAACTATGCATTTTCCGGGAAAAAATTACACAAAGTTTATAGAAGTGCTTGAAAAATCCTTTAATTTGGTTTTTTTTCAATGTGATTAGCTGCAAAATTATGCGAGTTGTGACATAAATAAGGTTGGTTTCTATTTTTTCGACATTAAAAATTACAAATCACCCCCTAAACACCACCCCAGTTAAAGTAAATTGCTACCACTTCACAAATTACTTTATTTATGTAATTCAAATAGGCTCCGAATGTTTGACAGGTTTAAAGTACCTAGTTTTTAAAAAAGTCGAGCTTAAAGAGAATATGGTATTTTTGTAATTTTGCAAAAATTTTCTTTTCTCCAAAATTACTCAAAAAGTATAAAAAATAGGCAAAATTTTGTAAAGTGTAAAATTGTAGGTTTTGTATTTTTTAAACTTTGTTTCTTTTGTAAGATAAAAATAAATAAATAAATAATAAAAATACAAATCAAAATATATTTTCATTTAGATTAGCTTTTAGCTTGTAAAAACTACAAATTGGTTTTATAAAGATTTTTGTAGCTTAAAAAATAAGCGAATTATGATTAAAAAAAGCATTTTTTCAATGATATATTCAATATTAAAAAGGGTGCGATGTCGAAAAATAGTTTTTGTTGAAACTCTACATGTACGTTATTCAGCAGAGACAATTGTCAACATTGTGCTCCTATTATAGACCAAAAGGAGAAAGACGAGGATGAAGAAGAAAACAAAAATACAAACGAGAATGAAGGTGAACTTCAAGTTGAAGTTGAAGAGAGAGAAGGAAGATTTTGAATTATTTGTTGATTTTTACTTATAAATTAAGTAATAAATTGAAATTCATTTATTTACATAAATAAAAAAAATGAATGTTTGCTTTTCCCTGTCTTTGATTTGCGATTGATATTATTTATTATTTTTAATTAAAAACTAAATCAGTTTTTATGGCTTGATAAATTAATACTTTTTTTAATATCAACAAGGTTCTACATCATAAAAAAATTTAAATTTTTTTTTGCAAGAGGTAATTATGGTAAAAGTCAATTACAGTCAGAGAAGGTAGTTTTTAAGAGTTGAAAATTTTCAATTCATAATAACTGAACTCTCACAATGTCAACTCATCTTATTCTTTTGATTACAAGCCCGAACCTGCAATTGTCAAATTATTTTTAAATAAGGACAGTTTTAACCAGTACAAAATAAAAAGCAACCCCCGGCACTGAATCAACTTTGAAGTAAAGAGTAAGTAGAACTTAAATCCAAATTTTTACAAAAATTAGACAAATCACCCGGTATTACCGTTTTTGTCTTTATTTACTGGACTATAATGTTTACCAGTTAATCTGAAGCATTCTGTTTAACATGGGGAATTTTAAAACCCAATTTATATGTCTCCAAAGTCTTTTTAGGATATTTTTACTATCAGAACACTTAACAATATCTACCAATATCTACTAGAACACGTTTTGCGTAATAATTTCTAAAATTTAATCAAACATTAAAAATATTTGAAAAAAATATTTAATAATATTTATAAACCTTCGAGAGTCCAAATCCCAGTCCAATTTCTTGTTTTAGTTACAACTACCTAATTGAATATGAAATAAATTAAATAAATCCATTGCCAGTTTAAGTGAAAAAGTAAAAACTTTTAATTATGTCTCTTCACCAGTGGAAAATAAATGCTGTTCTTGAAAATAACAATATAACTAAAAAAAAATAACTGGGATTTGAACCCTTAAATTTTAGAAATTATTGCCCAAAACGTTTTCCTAGTACACATTTTTTAAGTGTTCTAATGGTGAAAATATCCTTAAAACACTTTGGGGACATATAAATCAAACTTTTCAAATTTCCCATGTTAAACAGAATGTTTCAGATTGTCCGGGATAAACGGTATACACTGTGTCCAAAATAAAAATGTACAGCATGGACATCTTGAAAACGGTAGAAAATGAAGGTTGCTCAAATTGCAAAAAAGTTAGAGTGTATTTACATGGCATTTAAAAAAGTTTAATAATATTTTTTTGTTTTCGAGATTTTACAAAAAATAATCCATTTTTATTTTTATTTTTTGTATTTATTGTGCTTATTTTTAAAAATATTAAAATCTCAAAACACCTTTTTATTGACACTTTTAGAACTTTAGAAATGGTGCTTTCAAATTTTTAATACAACATTATATCTCGGAGAAACTTTTTTTTTATATGGCTGCATACAGAAAACACCTTGTATTTGGTAGTGTTTTTATTACAAATTCAATAATGTGTCACACATAATTTGTAACGTTAGGCATGCAAATTTTTTCTAAAAAGCAGAATAAAGTACACTACTCCTATAGGCAACCTTCAATCCTACGGTGCAATGATACGTGCATGATTGGTTTTAAAATTTCCCGTCCTAAACCAACTTCGATTGTTATTCGATTTGGGGATTATTTTTCCTAATCGATATAGGTCAATTTCGATTTCCGTTATTTATCTTCTTGCGGGTGACGCCATTTGCGTTACAAAAAAACTCGCTTGGTTTTCATTCCAGTGCCAGTGGGAATTATTTGGGTTGATTTCCTCAAAATGGTCAACATCTAGTAAGAGGCCAACCATAACTTAATACCCGACCAATATTGTATAAAGAAAATATTTGAAATTGTGTTAAAGCTTCTGCAGGTAAAAGAAAATTATACCCGGTTTTCAAAATTATAATACACACATTTCTTTTAGTGGGGTTTTTTGTGTTTTCCTTTGGTGTTGTCTTCTTCTTGTTTTTCAACTTGTGGCATAGACACTAAAAGTATATGTATTGTTCTGATTAAATTTATTATGTATTAGCTGAAGCTTATTTTTACTAGCAAGATAATTTTAGTTAAGTGTTTGAAGTTCTTGAATTAGATAGGATTCTAATCTTTTATAAAAAAAACTTAATAAAAAAATCTAATTAAGTAGTTTTAAGAAGAATAACTTACATTGTTAAAGTTAATTAAGGTTGTGCAGCAACATTTATGTGTAACGTTGGTTGCGGAAGTGATAGAAAAAATTGACGTTAGATGGCATGCGAGATGGACAAGTTTGATGATTATAAAGGAATCAAATAGGTTTAAAACAATTTTTTAGAATTAGTTAGTAACGAAAATTATAAACAAGTTAATAAAAAATATAAACAAAAAATTTTTCAAAACGAAGTACTGTTTTAATTGAGTGATAAATTTGAAATTGAAAAATTTAATTTGGAACTAAATACTGTTTTTGGATTGAGTAATAAAGTTGAAATGATGGAATAAGAAATAAAGGTATGGTTGATGGATGGAAAAGTGATATAAAAAGCAAAGTTGAGCGATTTACATTTACGGATAATGGAGGCAAGAAGCAATAAAAGTACGGATAGTTTTTTTTTTAAATTGAACTTACCCCAAGTTTGAAGAAAAAGGAAGTGACGGCTAGTCCATTTTTTTTTCTTAAAGAGTAAGAAGGTGACGTGGTTGGAACGAAGTTTATTTTTGAACGGTCTAGATGGGCTGGATTTGTAAAAGGAGAAGAGGCCATCTGGATAGACACAAGGTGGATATAATTTTTTAGATAAGTTTTTTATTTGGAGTTGTTGTGTTTTTTTATTAAAAACTTAACTTAATAGTACATTAAGAAATTAGTGGCTTATAACACTACATTATCGCACGCGTTCAAGTTTTGCAATGAACAAGTGCAATAATATACCATAAGCCACAAATTTTTATACTATATTTTTATATTTTACCCCATTTTTAACGGTTTGAAAGAAATAAAATTTTTCAGTATTGCTGTAGTCTAGTAGTGCTTTGTGAATCTAGTGTTCTTTACTTTTACAAAAACAAAAGAAAATTTAACACAAATTTAATTTTATTGCGTTCATTTGACATTTAAATTTCAATTATTTGAATTTAAAGATTCAAATTTGAAATTAATGTTAAAAGTAGAAAACAAAAATTAATATTAAAAAAGTACATAGATCATTTGGTTTCTGCAATGGAAGATTGTTGTACCCCACCAGAGTTTGAAGAAGCAGCGGCTGAGGTACTGAATACATTGTTACCTACAAAATCAAAAGCAATTTATGAAAAAGAGTATAATGCATTCAATATATGACGTGCGAAAAACAAAGCTGGTATTTCTGAAAATGTTATGTTAGTTTATTTCAAAAAATTAAATAAAACCAAAAAGTCATCTACGCTCTGGTCAACATATTCTAAATTAAAGTCTTGCATAAATATAGAAAATAATATTGATATCTCAAAGTATAATAAATTAATTTCGTACTTGAAAAGATTGTCTAAAGGGTATCAACCAAAGAAATCCAAAATTTTAGAAGCTGGGGATATTGACCGCTTCTTACGAGATGCCGATGATCACAAGTTTTTAGCCATTAAGGTACCTATAGATTTTCTTTCATTATTACTAGCAGAAATGTAACTTAATATTTGCTTTTCGCTTTAGGTTGGTCTTATTATTGGTTATGCAGGTGCTTGCCCTCGTGAGGAAATTATGACTATAAAAATTAACGATTTGTCATTTAATACAGAAAACATTCTAATTAAAATTCCGAAAACAAAAAATAACGTACCAAGGTTGTTTGCAATCACTGAACAAAATTAGATTAATTTTATTAAAAAATATTATTCATTGAGGCCGGAAAATTGTAAAACAGAAAGGTTTTCTTTTAACATACCGCAATGGCTATTGTATTAATAGTCCAATTGGCATTAATACTATTGGGAGTACGCCAAAACTCATCGCAAAATTTTTAAATTTAAATGATCCCGACAGTTACACTGGCCATTGCTTCAGAAGGTCAAGTACCACTCACTTGGCAAATAATGGTGGCGACTTGATAACCATTAAGGGTCATGGTGGGTGGAAGTCTGGGGCAGTTGCTGAAGGGTATATTGAAACATCACTGAGCAAAAAGATTCAAGTTGCAGATATACTCGCACAACCTAGCACTTCAACGGCTAACTTACAATCAAGTGATGCTTCCAATATACAATGTATTTCAGACACGCACAATGTGGAAATTCACAACATGCGTAATAATGTCGAAATTTCCACCCAAAATCCAGGAATCCATATTGAAGGCAAAGATTCTTGCACTATTAACATTAATATTTTTAATAATTGTAAATTTGATAATACTGGTAAATAAATACCGTTTGTTTTTTGTTCCTGATATTGTATAATAATTTTATTAGATATTTTGAATTACAAAACACACGTAAATAGAAGTATAGGTTATGAAATTAAATTTTTGTTTATGCGCCTGCGTTTGCTTTTTTATAGGGAAGAAATTCTTCGTGTCTCGTGTCCCTACTATTCAAATATTTCGGTATTTTTTAATAATAAGTCTTCATGATTTATAAACAAATTAATTAGATAATTAAAGTTTATCATTAGTCTATACTATTAATATGTATGTTATCTGTCACTTTAATTTAATATAAATTAGTACCAACCCTAAAAAAACAAAAAAACAGTAAAAAAAGTGTTCCGTCAAAAAAAAAAACATCCAATAAAGCACTCAAATGACGTCATCAGAGCATCGAAATGTCGAGATTAAATGGGTAAAATAGAAAAAAAATTATTAATAGTAGTCGACATTTTTTTGTTTGACATTTAGATTTGTTTTATTTCATTCGAATTTACATTAAACAATTTATGTAAGGGATTTTTTTTTGAATGGAAGATTTGGAAGAATGGGATTTTGGTATCATGTGCTAAGTGGTTGAAAATGAGTTAGCTGGGATATAAAAATTATTGGGTTTGACAACAAAAAAGAAAAAATATTAGTATTGAGTAATTGAGCAATTATAGTCAGGTTGAAAATTCTCAATTTAATAATAACAACATATCCTTGTTTATTTGCATGTTAAACAGTTTATTCTCAAACGGCTTTATAGAAGTTATCAAACAATTTATTTCCAGACGTAGCACCCCTTTAGGTATGTTTAGCTATAATCCTACTAACTGCCGCTGCCGATGAACTATAGTTTTAAATCGAGGTTCAGAAACAACTTTATTACTTCTTGTTAGAAGACAATATTTTATAAAAATTCATCTCTCCTTCCTCTCCACATTTCGTTGGCGTTTGAGAAGCCGATGTTTGTGGATAATTTTAAATTTCATTTAATACGCGTATTTCGTGATACTGTTTTGGCTTACGAGTGTATGCACTCTATAATAGTCTGTCGTAAACTCATGTCTTCTAATCCAGTCTTCATCTAATATTACCGATTGCCAAGCACTAACCCCGTTCCATTTTCTAACCGGTGGTTCTTATTTGTCAATACCATCCGAAGATTACGTCAGAAAACCTAAAAACACTTTGTACGAATTTAAGAAGATTACTCAAGTGATCCAACATTTTTGGAATGAGTGGCACCGAGAAGTTTTACCAGAACAACAATACCGCGTCAAGTGGCGTAAACTTCTGGAGAACCCATCTGTCTGAGTTGAACAACTAGTTTTCATGCATCTACCGAATTCTTCCTATTTTTAAACGCCGTTAGCCTGGGTAATGGAAATTCATCCGTGCTCCTACGGATTCACTCGTGTGGCTACATTGTAATTCGCCACAGATCATTTTATAAACGACCTGTGTTAAAAATCTGCCCTTGATCTAGTCAAAATATTTAAATCTAGATGTGTGAGTTTTCGGGGGGAGAGCATGTATTAGAAGTGTTTTCCGTCACCTTTCGTAAATGTTCAGCCTTTTGAAATGGGTCCCCTTTAGAGCTTATTACATTTAAAATTTATTTCTTTGTCAGTACTAAGATTGCTTACAATTTATTGTATTCAACGTTTTTAAATTAACGTACACAATCCAAATCCAGTTTATACGTTATTTTGGTTCTTTGAGTTTTCCTTAATAAAAGAAAATCACAAAAAGTATAAAGTCGTCCAAAATAGCTATTTACACTACGTAGAGGGAAAGTGAAGTTTTACTCCACGCAAATTGCGTGTTAGTCTACAAACTGAATCTGAGTGGACGTAGCAATTCTAGTGAAAGAAAACGACCTTACTTCTAAGTGGTATATCTGATTTTGTTTGATATCTTCAGAGACTTGGTTCTGCAATTTCTATTTGAATTTATTTTATTAAAATAATAAATCTACTAATAAAATAGTTTTTGAAAAATCGCCTAAGCATTGGTTTTGTGCGTGTTTTAATTAAAAATCTAAATTAGCGTAGCGATAGCGTAAGCGAAAGAGTGACCGAAAGTAAATGAACAAAAATGGAACCTTCACCAACTAGTAATCTTAAATACCGGCCACTTTCTAAACAGGTATTGAACAAAAATTCTTTACATTCCCTCAATCGACAATAATAAATATTATCTTAGTAGCCTTAGTACTTCAGGAAACTGTTAATATCACATAACTTGTAATGTTATATTACACTAGTGCTGTGTGGTTTTTGGACAGCTTGTGACAGCTGTTTGACAGGAACACAAATTCTTGAAATGAAAGTTTTACGGTTTTAATCTCACTTTGGATTTGTTAGTATATTAATTAAAGTATTATGTATTTGTTAATATTATATTGAGATCGAATAAAAAATAATGTTACAACTTTTGTTAATATATATGCTTATGCATTACTACTACACTCGCACGATATTTGTTACTTTGTAACTAATTACAAAAAGTAAAATTTTTCGCAACTTGTTAAATTGTTTTGAAAATAGTAACCCCCGATTACAATATAAATTCGAAATAGGTTTAATTCCTTTTTAATTCTTTTCAAAATTAAAAAAATATTATTTGTTACACGTAACGAAACATGATTGTTTGTAACTCATTGAGTTATGCGTTTCGTCACGTAACATATATAGCTAATTTTTATTTTAAAGGAACGCAATCTTTTTTATTCCTAATTATACTTGAACAAACTTTATTTTGCTTTTTGCATCCATAATTCTGAAGCGATAATATTTAATTTAAATCATAATTTCATCTAATTCTGATACGTTTCTAAATTTTTGATTGACAGACGTTTTTATGCCAGTTCTTTAACTATCTATTTATAGTTTTTAATCAATTAATGTTTATTAAAGTTATACCACCCCTAATGTGCAACCAAAATATTTGATGCGAAGGATATGAGTATTATAAACTAGAAAACATTCTAATTACTAATACTTTTTAAATACATTGTGGTCTAATTTTATTTTTATCTAGTGGGTGGTAAATTGTTGAAAAGTAACGAAAATTCTAAACGAATTCCTGTTGCCTTAATAAAAATCCATAAAAATCTATGCGTATATAATCGATATTGGAAGCCGTTCTCTAAATTACGTAATAAGTACTAAATTTTAATAATTTTAGATTCTAATAATTAACTTTATTTTGCGCATGTTTTATATTGTTAAAATTTTATCTAAATTACAAGTTCTTAAGAAATGATAATATTTGAATTATTAATAAAGTTACTGAGTTGAAACTGTAAGGAGGAGACAACCAAAATTTGAAAATTAATATTTGACGTTAACTTAATCGATAACTCCTACATGGTGTTCTAAATTCACAAGGCAACATGCCTAACTAAAATCATTTATAAGTTGCTTATCTTAAATAAAACACCCTTTATTTTAAGATAATTTTTAATGTATTTTTTATGCAAATTTGTTTGGTTTTGGTATTTCCTATACCTAAATATTATATTTTAGTTTTAGAAATATTTAGCGTTTGTGTAATTATTGTTTTACTGTGATAAACAAAACTAAGTAAGCGGGTTTGTTTATTTTCATATCTATTGTTTTTGTTAAATGTTTTTAGACAATATTTATGAAACAAGCCATGACAACCAAAACAATCATTGCACTAATACTAAATATTTCTAAAACAGTTAGATTTTGGTACAGGCAAAGTAGATACCGACAAATTTTTAGAACACCATGTAAGTGTTATTGATTAAGTTAACATCAAAAATTAATTTGTTTTACTGATTAAAGTTTAGCTAAGTAACTTTAATAATGACGAAAATTTTGATATTTTTTGAGCATTCGGACTTTAGATCAAATTTTTAAAATATGGAAATGGTTTAATATTAGTAAATTTTAGATATACTATATGATACACTTGTCTATCTAAAATTTACCACAAAATTATAAAATACAATATACAGGGTGAATCACCACCAACGTGACCGAGATGTATAACAAAACGGTAACAATTTTACAAGTCTTCCTGTTTTAGTAGCTTGCAGGTTAATAAATTTAACATTTTAAAATTATATTAAAATATACAGTATGTCCCAAAAAAGTGTGGTGGATCAAAGTTATATTTTTTCTTATGGGACACCCTACATTTTATTGCGTTTTTTGATTGCCTGTAAAAATAAGGTACATAAAAAATCCCTATACTTAAATACATAGTGTTCAGAGTTATTTTGACTTTTCTTAAAGTATGGAGTATTAAAAAAAATCAATATTTTCTGATCCAACAAATCATAACAAATTTACTCTTACGTTTAAATATTAGATGAATGTATTCTATGAATAAATATTAAACATCCCTTTACAGAGTGTTTAGAATTTGCATGTTAATTATATTGGACCATTCAATATGTAATATCAGCCTTATTTTAAAATAGAGCATCCTATATTTTATGAATTCATAACGTCAACAAAAAAGTCATCTTTCGGATGGTGTAAGAGTGTCCTATGTCTCAGTGTTACCGTATTTTCAACGTTGGTAGTGTCGTATAATGACTTTGCAATTAGATTCATTTAGCTATTGTTGGACGATACTGAAATGTTCACTTCAATTTTACAAATTGCTTTGCGGTGCACATTTTCTTCATAAATGTGATTTATTTTCCTACAACGTATCTGATTTTTACTTCACATCTTATCAATAAAATGTCAGAAAAATCGTCGTACAGGTTTTTATAAATCTTTGCATATTAGTTTTATATACAATAGTGCAAATTTGATTTTGGGCATAATCTATCAAATCAAAAGGGCCGTTAACCTAGATAGATTTTTAAAAACTTAAAATATATATAAAAATATTTATTTTACACATTTTTTTAATGTTTTTTACAACATATCTATACTTTCCATTCGTTCTTAGACGATTATTAGTATCAGGGTGATGTAAAAAACTGCGGTAAACTTTGAGCGGTGTAAATCCTAATAAATTTCCAATAACTTCAAATCTCGCCAAAACGACATTAAGTCTAAAACAAATTAAATAATTTGTAGCCTTAAACGCTGTAGACAACAATCACAACTTTCATTTTGATTTTTATCTTAAATAATTCTAATAATAAATACACCTTGAAGTAATAGTAAAAATCAATATATATCTGTTTTATTAGATCACTGGAAATGTAATTTATTCCAATTAATTGCTTATCCATAATGATAGTAATTATTACAAACAGTTTTACATTTAATTAAATGCATAAAATATAATTTAAAATTTCATATTTTGTTAATATTTTAAATAAATTATCTATTGTATATAATCCTCCAAAATCGAAAACGCGGTAAATGTTAGGATTTACTAGAAAATATTAGGATTTTCTGGCAGAATTAGTAAAAGCAAAGAGATGGCTCTCAAACCGAACTTTGCTAGTAAATCATAGAATTGTGACAAGGGTTGGGTGAAAACTATTTTAACTTAGAACCGGTAAAAGTTTGAATAAAGGTGAACGTTAAAAAAAACTTTTTAAGGCTATAATAAAGTAACAAATGTTCAAATAAAAAACCTGGATTAAGCAGGTTGTAACGCTAAAATGTTAAAAAATTAAAATTATTGGCGAGCTAAATCAGATTCCTCAGTTGCCTTTGAGTCGTGGGTTGAATTTTTAATCCCTCTAATACAATATCAAATAAAACGCATATACTCCTAAGTATTCTTATAACACGTAAATAAACAAAACAAAATATATAATAAGTAAAGGAACTCGGTAACAAAATAATTTTAAAAAGGATAGACATGAGTACTCATGTTCTTTTATTTTGAACACACCCTATATATAACAAAATCTTTAACCAAAAATAAATATAACCTAAAAAACTGTATCGAGACTATTGTACTTAAATAAATGGTTTTAAACATAAATTAAGTGTCCTTATTAAGCCCAGCGATAATAAAAATAAATTAATATTATTGGTAAGTATGTACAAATGTAAATGTTTGATTAATACAATAAATATAACTTCGATATGCAGGAATTATATACAAAATTGAAAATAAAAGGTTAACATCAATACCCTGGTCCACCCACTGAGGTAAATTTAGTCAAAGAGGTAGGTAATACTCAACTCACAGAACTCGTTAAGCTCTTTTCTAAATCGCTAGTTAATTTAGGGATGTCTTCATTATAGTCATATTCAGATGCCAATACTGTGCAACCAATACAAAAGGTAACTACACTGAGGAACCAGTTACATCTGTTCAACGAAGGAATGCATCGACTGCTCCAGGGATTCAATGGACCAGAAATGCTTCGATCAATCCGGAAGTAAAGCAACCAAAATATATGTATAATTAATATACATACAAAAAAAAGGCAATTAATGCTGCTTATTTTTCAGGTAAAACTTTTTAATTAGTACCAATTGGCAATTACAAAATTGGAACATTTATTTTTGTAATACAATCATTTCAAATTGTTTTAATTTTCTGATGATGCCCTGGATAATTTCTAGCACACCTTAATCCGCTTATATGGCGTAGAAAACCGTTTCCGTTTTTCTCTAAACACTCTTTTTCTTTCTTAAAATTTAAAAGTTACTAAAATATTTGAATATTTTCTGATAATAAAAACCCGCTTAAATTTGTGAACGTTTAGTTGCCTACCCGTATACAAATTAAAGCTTGGTAGCTTAATTTGACCATCGTCACAAGATAATGAAATTTTTTGGAAGGAAGTGAATCGTAAACTAATTTGTTAACAAATATATTTAGTGAACTATAAAAGTAAAATGCAACTTAATGTTAATACAACTTATATTCTTACAACCACTCTACTTCAGCGTATGTCACCAACTGAATTACAGGCTAATCGACAATCGATTAATCCCATAATTTCCATGCATCTTCGGTGCTTGGGTTAAAACAACAAATTTGTGAGCATGTCTGCTGGCATATCATCTGTAGGAGTATAATTTTGGCTAATACGCCCTTCTCGTATGCACTGTCTGATAAAGTGGTAGCGAATGTCTATGTGTTTACTCCTGTTGTGATGCACAGGATACTTCGCTAGACATATTGCTCGTTGGTTGTCATTTTGTAACGGTACACAAACGTCTTCCTCTTCTAATCCCAATTTGCTTGAGAATTTGCGAAGGTATATGGCTTTCTTGGCGGCTTCTGCGAAACCCATATATTTCGCCTAGTTGAAAGACAGCGTTACCGATCACTGCTTTTTCGTGTCCCACGTGATTCGGCTTCCGCTCAGTTTAAAGCAAATTCCGGTATAGGATCTCCTGTTTGTAGTGTCTCTACCCCACTCTGCATCGACGAATCCGGTCAAGTGCGATCTTTCTTTTAATGTATAATAGAGTCCGACGTCTGGTGTTCCTTTTAGGTATTTCAACACCTTTTTGGCCGCATTCCAGTGTGATCGATTGTAATGTGGGGTTGACATCGCAACCCATTCGAACCAATTCTACATCCGCGTATTACGTATATAGTAAACGCAGAAACAATAACAAACGATTGCAAGTAAGCAAATGCAAACTCAGCTTTCTAAACGGCCTTGCTTATTAAGTACACTAACCTACTTTGCATGTATAAAACAAAGTAGGTACAACAACACAAATCAGTTCGGCAGTTCGGCAAAGAAGTACAGTTCAACAATTCGGCAGTTCGGTAGTTCGACAAAGCAGTACGGTTTAACAGTTCGTCTCATCAGTTCAGTTCGGTTCACGAATTCGTCAACTCAACACACGCTTCAGTTCGCCATCAGTACGGTGCAATTCATTCCGTACCATCGTCTTCTGTAAGACACACGACGCCGGAAGATCAGGTGACATCGCATAACACGTAGTACGCCGAATACTACGTGCTGACAACAACGTTTCCATTCATTAGAATTAGTATAGCTTGACTACGCTATGTACAATAATAAACGCTGCTAAATTCTAATCCAAACGTAACCCTTTCTCTGATTCCAAACCGGTGTTTAAAGTAATACACCCTAAACACCACAGTAACAATGGTTAAACTGCCCTAGATAACTACAAGCAAATGCTATGTCCGTGTTCGTAGCCACCAACAGATAATTAAGTCCTCTTACCAATTGCCGGTAAGGTAAGGCTTTCTCATCGTGGCTGACGTCTCCCTCTGGTTTACATAACTTCATCCTTGGGTCTAACGGAGTGGCTACTTCTTTACAATCAATCATGCCAAATTCTTTTAAAAGTTCGTTCACGTATGCACGTTGACGCAACGTAATGGACTGATTATCACTGCCAAACTTGATGCCCAAACAGCATTTTGCTGGACCAAGGTTAAGTAGTTCAAAATGTTGTTTTAATTTTTCACCAATTGCAATAGCATGACCTTCGTTTGGTGACAAAATCAAAATGTGATCCAAATTTTTCCACGATAAAAAAAAGCCCCCCATCACGACCATTTTTTATACCCACAGGCCCCCCTTTTTTAAAACCCCCCCCCCCTCTGAAAAAAAAAAAATAAAAAAAAAAAAAAACAACTCCTCCAACAACAAACCCCCCCCCCCCCCCCCCACCCCCCCCCCCCACCCTCTTCTCTTCCCACCAATATTTTCTTCATCACCCCCTTTAAAAAATCCCCCCACCCCCCCCAAAAAATTTTGGGGTTTCCTTTGTAAGTAGAACAGCAGCAGCTCGACCTTTGGACCCTGCTTTATTCTCTGATGACCTCGCCTTGTACGTGTATGAGGTGATTTTTGAATGACATCATCTGATGACCTCGCCGTTAACGTGTACTAGGTCTTTTGGAAATTTTTGCTGACGTCAATGCCGGCAGGGATTTTTGGGAAATTTTAATTAACGCCACTTTGGCATAATGACGTACGTCTTACCTTGAAATAAAATAGTGCAATAAAGATAAAAAATATATATTTGTCTCTCTCATTTACATACATATTACATTCAATACTACAATACATGAAAATATTAAGCAAACGTTGGATCACATGGACATCTTCTTCTTCATCTGCTCGCGATGGAGATGTGGTACTGCTGCATCCTTCTTCAACGCACATATTTCCCAACGGTCTTCATCTTCTGTAAATCGAAAAAGAAATTAAAATAAACACTAAATGTAATAAATTGAATGGAAATTTTTAAATATTTAATAATGAATCATAAAAAATCATAACTTAGCGCTGTAAAAATTAAAAAAAAATACACAACGTAAAACAATATGGCGGAATTAAAACTTATCTAATGAAATGAATTGATTAATAATTAAGTTGCGACATCTAGTGCCGCCTCATACTATCATTCGAAATGTAAAATAAAATGATTAAGATTGTTGTTTATTAAAGAAGTAATCTTACAATCCAAAAATTAATGTTATAAAACTAAAAATTTTAAATAAAAATGTTGAGACGTATGTTAAATAATTAATCACGATATAAAAAATTAGCGCTGTAACACTAAAAATGTTCAAATTCAAACAACAAAAGTGGTGGAATTATAAGAAAGAAATTTGTAAAGTGTAAATTATAAAATAAAGTAAATAAAAAAACTACAAGTTCTTGGTTGATAAAATGAATTTTGAAACTGATTAAGAAAAATTAGATGTTGAATACGATAATGTGTTTGAACAAAATCAAAATTACAACATCATGCAAAGGTAATATTAAAATCAAAAATTAACGACACGCAAAATAAAAAAAAAATCAACGCCAAACAAGCAGAATTAAAAGGAATTACTACATCATGCATTACAGAATAACGTTTATAACACGGTTCATAGATTAAAAAAAAAAAACAAATTTTGTAACGTAAAATCGAAACTTAGCGCTGCAAAGATAAAAATACTCAACGTTAAAATCAAAATGGTTGATTTAAAAACAAACACAAATAAAAATTTTAAATTAAGAAACTAATATTTAAAAATAATAAAGCAGAGTTAAAATCAAAAAAATAATTAAAAACGTACTTACCCCTACATACACGAGATCTGACACTACCGGTGGTTGAAAATAAACTGTAATATTGTAATTAGAAATCGTAATTAGCCCTAATCACGTCACGCGGTATTTTCCTTCGCTGTGCGAATGACGTGTACCTGCATACCGAAACGATTAAATAAATTTTCTATTGTCATATTGTTAAACGAATCTTAAAAATAATTCTAAATAGATAAAACTTTGAGAAAAATTGGAATACGTTAGCAATCTATAAGAATAATGTGCAAACGAAAAACTGTAAACATTTCTGCCGTGGTAAATTAAACGAATTTTAATAATTGTACAACTGCAATCTTTTTTCAACATCACTCTGTAGCTCTAAACTAAACCAACAGTAAATTGGATGAACCATATAGATGAATAATAGATAAAACAAAAACTTATTTACAAAATTAAAAATTAAAAGTTATTTAAAAAATAAAGGAATAGTTTTTCAAAAACAAAATGTTAAAAATGCACTTTTCAACTATTAGAAATTTGTCGATGGCCATTAATCCACAAGGACTATTAATGTTTCGCTGGTGAAATTTTAACGACACTAATGAATAATTGACATTCCTCTGCTTTCAAAAATGCATAGTTTCTAGTGAATCATTGCAAATATTTAAAAATAATGTAAAATTTTAAGAAAAAACGTAAAAAGATTTCATTCAGAATTTTGTTTAAAGAAAACAATAAAGTACATTCGACAAACGAACCATCAACAACAAATGCGTGACATAAGAATTAAACATGTTCTAAAAATGATTTCGCGTTTCCGTTTACAAAATCGGAAAAACTAAACGTAAAATGTAAAAAGTTACTCAAACAAACTAAAACTGATGTAAAAATATGAAACAGGGTACAGCAATATTTTCAATTTAAACATCTAAAGTCTTCTTAAGAATACAAATTATAGATTTTATGCACTGATTGAAATATAGTTTTGGAATAACAAATTGTTAGCCTTTATTGAAAATATAGCGGGAATAAACAAATTAATGCCTTATTTCTTAAATTGTTATTCAAGTAAAACATAAACCTTTAAACAAAATGATGTTAAAAACCAATAGTTACACCTAACAACGGCTTTTTACTGCTTGACAAATACATTCGAATTTACAAATTCTTTTGTTGTTTAATACATACTTACAAATTTAATAATTTTTAGGGTATAGAACGTTAATGATCATTGATCTTAAGTAGGAAAACTACAGATTTTCATCTGAATTTCAAAATTTCTTATATTTTACGCCACAACTAAAAAACTAGAATTAAATTTAACTAGAATTACTCAAAATATGCGTTAATTAGAATGCATCGATAAAATACCCAAATTACGTGACGTCACAAACTTAATTATCCAACAATCTTCACCATTCAATAAATTTAATTTACTAACTTCCAAAATCATTTATGAAACTCAAGGAACATTTAGTTTCTTTAATGTATATTCTACAAACATCAAAATCTCAAATCCAAAAATTCCAAATTTATACTCTTTACCTAAAATACATAAAACCAACCATCCTATTAGACCAATAGTTAATTACAAATCTTCACCAACATACTTTATTTCTAAATTTCTATCCCGCGTTATATCAAAAGAAATTAATTTCAAACCATCTTATTCTATCAAAAATACAATTAAATTAGTAGAAAATTTAGCTAAACCGAGAATCATTCTAAGGAAGAGTATAAGACGTTTACAAAAAAAAAAAACATTTTATTATTACGGTAGTGGTTCTAACAAAAATCAAAAGAAACATTACAACGATAACGCATAAGATTCTTTTGTAACATGTAGGCGAACACATAACAATGATGCTAAGTATCTCGAAATGTACACGTTTGACAAATGCAATTTATCACATTGAAATTTTTGAATTATACATTAAACATCATAGTCTTCAAACTTTATTCACAATGCAAGAGTTTATATTGAATAAAGTAAAAGATGTTAACTCACATAATCTGAACCTTGAATGATTCTGTAATGATGTTCAATCAGCTTCAGATGACGAATATAAAAATTTGAAGGAAGCAATTAAATATGTTTTAAGATATACTAAAAACTTATTGTTACACGACTTGTACTATACTTACTAATTTTCTAATTGATGAAATTAAAAATACGACTTCGTGAATAATCAAAATATACATATTTTATATTTATACTAACGTGAATGTAAATAAAGTATTTCCAATATAGATCATACGGGTCTTGTATGATCACATATAGTTAATTCTTAGCCCTGGGCAAGCTTACCCATATACACTATCTGCTAAACATAATTTCATGATGTATCGCATATGTAATTGATTTTGGGTAGTCAACAGTTACGTTGTGATTATATGATTTTTAACGTTAATGAATAGACTAAAATTTAAAAAAAAAACACTGCATACACACTTAAACAACATTGACGAGGAGCTGATCATTTCAGCATCTTCGTCATTACCTTCCCAGGATTCTATTTCATGTAATGCCTTATTTATAAATAAATAAAAAGATTCGATTTTTAACCTTTGCAATAGGCCTGTATCACAATATTTAATTCTTCAAAATTTTGTGTAAGTATATCATCTATATTTGGCGGAAAAGGTACAATAGGAAAACATCTTTATTTAAAACGTGCCAATGAAAAATGTAATTATAGACAATTCTTTTGTTAAACTACAATCTTTAATATTCTTTGAAGAAAATCAGATTCTGCACGTCTACACAATTAAATTAAAGATAATGGTGTACTTAATAAATTTTATTTTGCTTTATACAATGTTAAATAATAACAAAACTATTTACACTTTTGGTAAAATATTAACGTAAACAATAACAATAGTTACTATTATGTAATAATAATGATAATATTAATTTGTGAGATTTTCTAAAATTACAAAGAAAATAAATCAATTACCTAATGAGACCAAAAAACGTTATTAAAATAAATTTCTTAATACACCCTAAATTTTCTAATTAGAAACAAATATAACTGTGCGATCAAAAATGTAACTTTTAACTAAATTAGTCATACTAATTGTTTCAGCAATGCTATATAATACAGATATCGTATTTTAAAAAAGTTAGTTTTATTTTCATATTCAGCAAGAAGCAATGGTTCGACCAAAAATAACCAAGTCTATGAACGCGTTAATTACTCGTTTATTAAAAATCCTAGAATTCTAAATAAAGTGCTGTGTAAATTTGTTTCGTGTTTTAAACCTACAACCTCGTGGAATAATTATCAAACAAAATATTTAAAATTTATCACTTACAAATATATCACTAACCTTTTAAAAGCAAACGATAATAAATTGTTATTAAAATTGAAGCATGAAGAAACTGCCGAAGAGTTTCTTTTTAACGAACGGTCAAAATGGGACCAATTAGAAGATACATATATACAGTATAATCCGGAAACTAAAGAAGTTACAACTTTTATACTTCCATCTTTTATCAATAGTGATGACGAAGAAACCGACATCGATTTAGATACTGATGACGACGAAGATAATGGTAGCGATGACGATGAAAATAGTGAGGAAACAGATGACACAACAAAATCAAGACCATCGATTTCGTATACCAAATCCAAACGATCAATATCAACTGCTCAACCGTTAACGCCTTTAAAAAAATTAAAACTGGGAAAGAACACTTCCAAATATACTACCGACATTTCTTCAGAGTCCGAAACAGAAGCTGATAAAGTACTTCAACATAATAACAAAGTTGTATTAAGTTATTTATTCGATAAAGATAATGAAAGCGTTTTCAAATTGTTACTCAACAAACTTGAAAAATGCTCAATTTGTTGGGAGATGAAACCATTAAAAGATTTCCATTATATCGTTGAATGTTCTCATTCTTTCTGCCACACTTGTATGAATACCTTAATATCCAATACGACAACACCTGGATGTGCTTGCGCTATTTGCAGAAAAATATTTTTAAGGGTGTGAAAATGTCATACGATACACGTTTCAAAGTATCGCATCAAATATATTTTAAGAACGATTAATTGTATATTATATCTTGTATTGTAAAACATATATAATGTATTTTATAAACAACAATATATTGTTTTAATATTATAATTTGCAATATTTACAGTATTGTATCTTGTAAATCGTTACTTATTTAATATTTATGCGGCTTAATGTATATATAACTTTATACACTATTATAAACTACAAAATGCAATCAAATATATAACTTTGAATATTAACATAATAGTTATTTACTATACAAGTACTACATTTGAGTGAGAAGTAATCCTACATTAAGTTTGAACTAGTTTAATTCAAAAATATAACCGATGATGAAATAAATAATAATAATAAATAAAAAATATTCGCCATTTATCCCTCCAAAGGATCTGTAGCATAACGTCTAATTTTTCAAAATCTTTTGCAGAAAAAACATCTTTATTTGACGAAAAAAGATACAATTACAAACCATTGCATTTAACTAAAAATCTCTAAATTTTGTATTTACCGAATTAAACCTGAGTCATAGACTTCAAAGCGCGCATTTGTTGTTAATAGGGTATTTGACTACTATGTTCAAATTGTAAATATCAATTAAAAAACGCAGGTTAACTTCATGTTTCATTAAAAGGTATTTACACTAATATGGCTTCAATGTTACTTGAAGAATGCAGCGATGACGATAATGAACAAAATGTAAATTTTTACAAAATCAAACATATAGTTCAAAGCTGAAAATTTACAACAGGTTGAATAAAAACATATTTCTATTGGACATACCCTCTATGTTTTTATAATTTTACCTAGATTAAATAAGATTTATTTAGTTAAATATAATCATAAATCGTTTATTCGCTTGCTAGAAAAATAGTTACAATAATGAATCGTATTCAAACGTATTTAATTTAATTTTTAAATGAAACTACTAATTCTATGAAACAACTGGACAATGTTTAACTTCATCATTACGATTTAAATTTTTTAATGCTATATCTTCAATCGTAGCCGGAAAAATAGAGTGCCGGTTTACCGAGCGTCTGCTTATTTACAATAACAAAATAAAAATTGAAGGAAACTAAATACTGATTATTATTTTCCCAAATACTGTTATAAAATACACATTAAGATTTGTAAAAAACAACAAGATACTTGTTTTTCTAAACATTTTTAATTTACATTCTCTAAAATATTTTCGAAAATAAAGTTTTTTTTACATTCAAAATACATGTTTGCTTATATCATCTTATTAATACGAATATTATTTAAATAAATTATAAATAAGAAACTGAATTAATAATTTTATTATACATCTTATAAGAAGTTGTAAGTAAATAATATGTTTATGTTTTTACAAAGTGTATGAGGTGATTTTTGAATGACGTCATCTGTGACCTCGCCGTTAACGTGTACTAGGTCTTTTGGAAATTTTTTTGCCGACGTCAATGCCGGCAGGGATTTTTGGGGAGATTTTAATTAACGCCACTTTGGGCATAATGACGTCGGCAAAAAAATTTCCAAAAGACCTAGTACACGTTAACGGCGAGGTCACAGATGACGTCATTCAAAAATCACCTCATACACTTTGTAAAAAACATAAACATATTATTTACTTACAACTTCTTATAAGATGTATAATAAAATTATTAATTCAGTTTCTTATTTATAATTTATTTAAATAATATTCGTATTAATAAGATGATATAAGCAAACATGTATTTTGAATGTAAAAAAACTTTATTTTCGAAAATATTTTAGAGAATGTAAATTAAAAATGTTTAGAAAAAACAAGTATCTTGTTGTTTTTTACAAATCTTAATGTGTATTTTATAACAGTATTTGGGAAAAATAATAATCAGTATTTAGTTTCCTTCAATTTTTATTTTGTTATTGTAAATAAGCAGACGCTCGGTAAACCGGCACTCTATTTTTCCGGCTACGATTGAAGATATAGCATTAAAAAATTTAAATCGTAATGATGAAGTTAAACATTGTCCAGTTGTTTCATAGAATTAGTAGTTTCATTTAAAAATTAAATTAAATACGTTTGAATACGATTCATTATTGTAACTATTTTTCTAGCAAGCGAATAAACGATTTATGATTATATTTAACTAAATAAATCTTATTTAATCTAGGTAAAATTATAAAAACATAGAGGGTATGTCCAATAGAAATATGTTTTTATTCAACCTGTTGTAAATTTTCAGCTTTGAACTATATGTTTGATTTTGTAAAAATTTACATTTTGTTCATTATCGTCATCGCTGCATTCTTCAAGTAACATTGAAGCCATATTAGTGTAAATACCTTTTAATGAAACATGAAGTTAACCTGCGTTTTTTAATTGATATTTACAATTTGAACATAGTAGTCAAATACCCTATTAACAACAAATGCGCGCTTTGAAGTCTATGACTCAGGTTTAATTCGGTAAATACAAAATTTAGAGATTTTTAGTTAAATGCAATGGTTTGTAATTGTATCTTTTTTCGTCAAATAAAGATGTTTTTTCTGCAAAAGATTTTTGAAAAATTAGACGTTATGCTACAGATCCTTTGGAGGGGATAAATGGCGAATATTTTTTATTTATTATTATTATTTATTTCATCATCGGTTATATTTTTGAATTAAACTAGTTCAAACTTAATGTAGGATTACTTCTCACTCAAATGTAGTACTTGTATAGTAAATAACTATTATGTTAATATTCAAAGTTATATATTTGATTGCATTTTGTAGTTTATAATAGTGTATAAAGTTATATATACATTAAGCCGCATAAATATTAAATAAGTAACGATTTACAAGATACAATACTGTAAATATTGCAAATTATAATATTAAAACAATATATTGTTGTTTATAAAATACATTATATATGTTTTACAATACAAGATATAATATACAATTAATCGTTCTTAAAATATATTTGATGCGATACTTTGAAACGTGTATCGTATGACATTTTCACACCCTTAAAAATATTTTTCTGCAAATAGCGCAAGCACATCCAGGTGTTGTCGTATTGGATATTAAGGTATTCATACAAGTGTGGCAGAAAGAATGAGAACATTCAACGATATAATGGAAATCTTTTAATGGTTTCATCTCCCAACAAATTGAGCATTTTTCAAGTTTGTTGAGTAACAATTTGAAAACGCTTTCATTATCTTTATCGAATAAATAACTTAATACAACTTTGTTATTATGTTGAAGTACTTTATCAGCTTCTGTTTCGGACTCTGAAGAAATGTCGGTAGTATATTTGGAAGTGTTCTTTCCCAGTTTTAATTTTTTAAAGGCGTTAACGGTTGAGCAGTTGATATTGATCGTTTGGATTTGGTATACGAAATCGATGGTCTTGATTTTGTTGTGTCATCTGTTTCCTCACTATTTTCATCGTCATCGCTACCATTATCTTCGTCGTCATCAGTATCTAAATCGATGTCGGTTTCTTCGTCATCACTATTGATAAAAGATGGAAGTATAAAAGTTGTAACTTCTTTAGTTTCCGGATTATACTGTATATATGTATCTTCTAATTGGTCCCATTTTGACCGTTCGTTAAAAGAAACTCTTCGGCAGTTTCTTCATGCTTCAATTTTAATAACAATTTATTATCGTTTGCTTTTAAAAGGTTAGTGATATATTTGTAAGTGATAAATTTTAAATATTTTGTTTGATAATTATTCCACGAGGTTGTAGGTTTAAAACACGAAACAAATTTACACAGCACTTTATTTAGAATTCTAGGATTTTTAATAAACGAGTAATTAACGCGTTCATAGACTTGGTTATTTTTGGTCGAACCATTGCTTCTTGCTGAATATGAAAATAAAACTAACTTTTTTAAAATACGATATCTGTATTATATAGCATTGCTGAAACAATTAGTATGACTAATTTAGTTAAAAGTTACATTTTTGATCGCACAGTTATATTTGTTTCTAATTAGAAAATTTAGGGTGTATTAAGAAATTTATTTTAATAACGTTTTTTGGTCTCATTAGGTAATTGATTTATTTTCTTTGTAATTTTAGAAAATCTCACAAATTAATATTATCATTATTATTACATAATAGTAACTATTGTTATTGTTTACGTTAATATTTTACCAAAAGTGTAAATAGTTTTGTTATTATTTAACATTGTATAAAGCAAAATAAAATTTATTAAGTACACCATTATCTTTAATTTAATTGTGTAGACGTGCAGAATCTGATTTTCTTCAAAAAGTATTAAAGATTGTAGTTTAACAAAAGAATTGTCTATAATTACATTTTTCATTGGCACGTTTTAAATAAAGATGTTTTCCTATTGTACCTTTTCCGCCAAATATAGATGATATACTTACACAAAATTTTGAAGAATTAAATATTGTGATACAGGCCTATTGCAAAGGTTAAAAATCGAATCTTTTTATTTATTTATAAATAAGGCATTACATGAAATAGAATCCTGGGAAGGTAATGACGAAGATGCTGAAATGATCAGCTCCTCGTCAATGTTGTTTAAGTGTGTATGCAGTGTTTTTTTTTAAATTTTAGTCTATTCATTAACGTTAAAAATCATATAATCACAACGTAACTGTTGACTACCCAAAATCAATTACATATGCGATACATCATGAAATTATGTTTAGCAGATAGTGTATATGGGTAAGCTTGCCCAGGGCTAAGAATTAACTATATGTGATCATACAAGACCCGTATGATCTATATTGGAAATACTTTATTTACATTCACGTTAGTATAAATATAAAATATGTATATTTTGATTATTCACGAAGTCGTATTTTTAATTTCATCAATTAGAAAATTAGTAAGTATAGTACAAGTCGTGTAACAATAAGTTTTTAGTATATCTTAAAACATATTTAATTGCTTCCTTCAAATTTTTATATTCGTCATCTGAAGCTGATTGAACATCATTACAGAATCATTCAAGGTTCAGATTATGTGAGTTAACATCTTTTACTTTATTCAATATAAACTCTTGCATTGTGAATAAAGTTTGAAGACTATGATGTTTAATGTATAATTCAAAAATTTCAATGTGATAAATTGCATTTGTCAAACGTGTACATTTCGAGATACTTAGCATCATTGTTATGTGTTCGCCTACATGTTACAAAAGAATCTTATGCGTTATCGTTGTAATGTTTCTTTTGATTTTTGTTAGAACCACTACCGTAATAATAAAATATTTTTTTGTAAACGTCTTATACTCTTCCTTAGAATGATTCTCGGTTTAGATAAATTTTCTACTAATTTAATTGTATTTTTGATAGAATAAGATGGTTTGAAATTAATTTCTTTTGATATAACGCGGGATAGAAATTTAGAAATAAAGTATGTTGGTGAAGATTTGTAATTAACTATTGGTCTAATAGGATGGTTGGTTTTATGTATTTTAGGTAAAGAGTATAAATTTGGAATTTTTGGATTTGAGATTTTGATGTTTGTAGAATATACATTAAAGAAACTAAATGTTCCTTGAGTTTCATAAATGATTTTGGAAGTTAGTAAATTAAATTTATTGAATGGTGAAGATTGTTGGATAATTAAGTTTGTGACGTCACGTAATTTGGGTATTTTATCGATGCATTCTAATTAACGCATATTTTTGAGTAATTCTAGTTAAATTTAATTCTAGTTTTTTTTAGTTGTGGCGTAAAATATAAGAAATTTTTGAAATTCAGATGAAAATCTGTAGTTTTCCTACTTAAGATCAATGATCATTAACGTTCTATACCCTAAAAATTATTAAATTTGTAAGTATGTATTAAACAACAAAAGAATTTGTAAATTCGAATGTATTTGTCAAGCAGCAAAAAGCCGTTGTTAGGTGTAACTATTGGTTTTTTAACATCATTTTGTTTAAAGGTTTATGTTTTACTTGAATAACAATTTAAGAAATAAGGCATTAATTTGTTTATTCCCGCTATATTTTCAATAAAGGCTAACAATTTGTTATTCCAAAACTATATTTCAATCAGTGCATAAAATCTATAATTTGTATTCTTAAGAAGACTTTAGATGTTTAAATTGAAAATATTGCTGTACCCTGTTTCATATTTTTACATCAGTTTTAGTTTGTTTGAGTAACTTTTTACATTTTACGTTTAGTTTTTCCGATTTTGTAAACGGAAACGCGAAATCATTTTTAGAACATGTTTAATTCTTATGTCACGCATTTGTTGTTGATGGTTCGTTTGTCGAATGTACTTTATTGTTTTCTTTAAACAAAATTCTGAATGAAATCTTTTACGTTTTTTCTTAAAATTTTACATTATTTTTTAAATATTTGCAATGATTCACTAGAAACTATGCATTTTTGAAAGCAGAGGAATGTCAATTATTCATTAGTGTCGTTAAAATTTCACCAGCGAAACATTAATAGTCCTTGTGGATTAATGGCCATCGACAAATTTCTAATAGTTGAAAAGTGCATTTTAACATTTTTGTTTTTGAAAAACTATTCCTTTATTTTTTAAATAACTTTTTAATTTTTAATTTTGTAAATAAGTTTTTGTTTTATCTATTATTCATCTATATGGTTCATCCAATTTACTGTTGGTTTAGTTTAGAGCTACAGAGTGATGTTGAAAAAGATTGCAGTTGTACAATTATTAAAATTCGTTTAATTTACCACGGCAGAAATGTTTACAGTTTTTCGTTTGCACATTATTCTTATAGATTGCTAACGTATTCCAATTTTCTCAAAGTTTTATCTATTTAGAATTATTTTTAAGATTCGTTTAACAATATGACAATAGAAAATTTATTTAATCGTTTCGGTATGCAGGTACACGTCATTCGCACAGCGAAGGAAAATACCGCGTGACGTGATTAGGGCTAATTACGATTTCTAATTACAATATTACAGTTTATTTTCAACCACCGGTAGTGTCAGATCTCGTGTATGTAGGGGGTAAGTACGTTTTTTAATTATTTTTTTGATTTTAACTCTGCTTTATTATTTTTTTTTTAATCTATGAACCGTGTTATAAACGTTATTCTGTAATGCATGATGTAGTAATTCCTTTTAATTCTGCTTGTTTGGCGTTGATTTTTTTTTATTTTGCGTGTCGTTAATTTTTGATTTTAATATTACCTTTGCATGATGTTGTAATTTAGATTTTGTTCAAACACATTATCGTATTCAACATCTAATTTTTCTTAATCAGTTTCAAAATTCATTTTATCAACCAAGAACTTGTAGTTTTTTATTTACTTTATTTTATAATTTACACTTTACAAATTTCTTTCTTATAATTCCACCACTTTTGTTGTTTGAATTTGAACATTTTTAGTGTTACAGCGCTAATTTTTATATCGTGATTAATTATTTAACATGCGTCTCAACATTTTTATTTAAAATTTTTTAGTTTTATAGCATTAATTTTTGGATTGTAAGATTACTTTTTTAATAAACAACAATCTTAATCATTTTATTTTACATTTTGAATGATAGTATGAGGCGGCACTAGATGTCGCAACTTAATTATTAATCAATTCATTTCATTAGATAAGTTTTAATTCCGCCATATTGTTTTACGTTGTGTATTTTTTTAATTTTTACAGCGCTAAGTTATGATTTTTTATGATTCATTATTAAATATTTAAAAATTTCCATTCAATTTATTACATTTAGTGTTTATTTTAATTTCTTTTTCCATTTACAGAAGATGAAGACCGTTGGGAAATATGTGCGTTGAAGAAGGATGCAGCAGTACCACATCTCCATCGCGAGCAGATGAAGAAGAAGATGTCCATGTGATCCAACGTTTGCTTAATATTTTCATGTATTGTAGTATTGAATGTAATATGTATGTAAATGAGAGAGACAAATATATATTTTTTTATCTTTATTGCACTATTTTATTTCAAGGTAAGACGTATGTCATTATGCCAAAGTGGCGTTAATTAAAATTTCCCCAAAAATCCCTGCCGGCATTGACGTCAGCAAAAATTTCAAAAGACCTAGTACACGTTAACGGCGAGGTCATCGATGATGTCATTCAAAAATCACCTCATACACGTACAAGGCGAGGTCATCAGATAGCAGGGTCCAAAGGTCGAGCTGCTGCTGTTCTACTCATGTACGTCTCCTTTTGCAGTGTTCCATTCAGATAAGCCAAACTAACGTCGTATTGTCTTAAGTTCATGCCGCTCCTTGCCGATACAGCCTCTACAGTTCTAATAGAACTTAGACTAACAACTGGTGCAAATGTTTCGTTAAAGTGAATTCCTGGTTTTTGGAGCTTTCGAGCAACGTACAGTTTTTACGCTTGGATAGGCCATTTTGTTAAGGAGTTTGTACGACGGACAATCGCCTTTGTATTCTACATTCTTCCGCTAAGGAGTCTAATTGATTGTTGACAAATTTACCTCCGTTGTCGTTTGGAGGTACTTTATCTTCTTACCGGTTTAGTTTTGTACATTGCTTTCACAGTCTTGAATGTTTCGTACAGCTCGTTTTTAGTTTTTAGGAAACGAAGTTTGCACCAGCAAGTTGACTCGTCTATAAAAGTAACGAAATACCTTCCCTCACCCAACGAGTTGACACGCATGAGGCCGCACAAATCAGTATGTACTATCTCAAGGATTTTGAAATTTTTCTTCGGAGTGCTGGAATATTGTAAAGCGTACATTTTGCCCTTAATGCAGGTTTTACATTCTAAATTGGAATCAATCTTCTCCAGTTCGATTCCTGTCACGAGCTGCTTCCTGTAGGCGTCGGTTAAATCACCAACGTTGAGGTGACCCATTCTTCGATGCCATACCTCCAAAGGTAGCTTTGGGTATCGCGACGTTGTACCAACAGGCACGCACTCTAAATTCTGCTCGGTTTCACAAACGTGATACAGGTCGTTCTTACGTAAAGCTACGAGAGGTACATTTTCATCTTTATCCAGAACTTGGGCTTTATCTTTCTTGAAAAGAAAATCATAACCGTTTTGGGTTGTTTTGGGAACCGACATTAGATTTGTTTGCAGTTCCGGGACTTGCAGGACATTTCTTAGCGTGATAAATTTCATTTCGCCAGATACTTTGCATGATAATTCAGCCTTGTCCCTTGCCTCATTGCTTGTCAAGTTTTTATCCGCCATATGTATTTTTCCTCCACCGCTTTGAACGTCGGTGAGAATCTCAACGTCTTTGCATAGGTAAGATGTTTCACCACTATCAAAGCACCAAAACGGTGTTTGTGACATCGGTGATTGGTGAGCTTTATTGCATTCGTTTGTGTAAAATGTTGTTTGACTTTGGCCAAACTTCTTTTTCGCAAGACATTGAGAGGCCTTATGTCCTACTTTATGGCACTTGTGGCACTTGTATTTGAATGTAGAATTATCGTCTTTTGTGTCTACATTTTTGTTTGCCAGTTGTTTCTTTCTTCCATTTGTAGTTTCCACGTGTCATAATTCGAGCGATTAAGTCATTTGATGCGTGTTAAATTCGACGCCATATTATTTATTGTGTTTTGTGCTACGTGTTTATATTATTTTCAATGTATCGAACAATAGCTGTTTGTACACATTAATAATTGTCGCGACTCGCACAAAATTTCACACACTAATTCAAAGGTCAACACAGAGAAATTATACGATTCTATTAATAGGCGTATTTCTTTGTTTCACGTGTATCGTATTACTTTATGCGGTGTAAGCCGACAGCCAGGTTTTTCCACGCCCAACAGAGCATTTGTTTCACCCACTTTATTCTTATAATTATAATTGTTCGTATTAATTAGTTTATTTTCAGGTTGCCTGAGGCTGTAACCTTTTGGAAGGTAGTAAATCGTAAACTAATTTGTTAACAAATATATTTAAAGTCTGTATGCTATTGGCGCGGAGTAATAAATCATAATTGCTTGAAATAATTCTTTAGTTTCTTGTGAAAGCGGTACTTCTACGGTTAAGTAAAAACCAATGAATTCTAACCAAAATACGGTCATTTGCCGCTTTTGATGCATATCGACCCATCTAGGGTCTAAGAACAATAGTTTAATCTGTGTAAACACGTTGCCATCAGCCCAGGTACTGATGAAACGAGAATCATAGCCGTAGATGTGGGTATTATACCAAGATTCAAAAATAATGGTATATAATACGTAAGAAGTAAAATTTGTAATGTGATCTACTATACAAATAAAATAAATAACATATACATAATATATGACATAAATATAAAAATAAAATAGTTTTGACCAAGTTTGAAATTGGAACCCGCGGTCCGAAATGAACATTTTAACCTAGAGCATCCCGATCTAAAAGAAAATGGAACAGACGAAAGATTGAAGCAATATTAAATACCAGGCATCGGACCCGTGAGACATACATGCACGTGTTAGAAGGAAAAGAATTTAATTTGCAGAGGCGACTGCTAACTCATTATAAGTCATTGCCTAAGGTAGGAACGGTATAATTTCAAAAAACTTTCAAAAATTAAAAAACCCGTCGGTTTTTAATAAAAACCGAAAATGCTGCGTAACGGTGACAACGTAGTAGCCAACTGTCTAAACCAAATATGAACACTCAGTAAGTGCACAGAATAATTTTCCTACATTATTCTATTATAATAAAGTAACGGTACCTAAACCCTTGATCAGGTTGGTAATCAGTGGTAACTAGTTTAGGTAGTTTTAAGTAAAATTTGTAAATAACTGCGTTCGAACATAACCACCGTTTGTTGAAAAGCGGCTGAGGTTGAATATTTTAATACTGTATACTATTGGCACGGAGTAATAAATCATAATTGCTTGAAATAATTCTTTATTTTCTTGTGAAATCGGTACTTCTACGGTTAAGTAAAAACCAATAAATTCTAACCAAAATACAATCATTGTGCCGCTCTTGCAGCATATCGACTCATCTAGGGTCTGAGAACAATAGTTTAACCTGTGTAAACACGTTGCCATCAGCCCAGGTACTGACGAAACGAGAATCATAGCCGTAGATGTGGGTATTATACCAAGATACAAAAATAATGGTATATAATACGTAAGAAGTAAGATTTGTAGATTCCACAAAGTAAAGATTGAAACAATAAAAGAAACCACATAATAACTCATATCAAGATAGATTTTACTATTATAATATATTTAGCTACTAAAAATATGATTTTCCAAACGTATCAGGTACCTACGCCACTGCAATACTGGAGATTCGATAATTCTGACAGGTTTGTTACTCCGCGCCAATAGTATACTGAGTATAGTGAACTATAAAAGTAAAATGCAACTTAATGTTAATACAACTCATATTCTTACAGGCCCTCTACTTCTGCGTATGTCACCAACTGAATTGTAGGCTAATTGTCGTAACGTAATTAAAATGTGCAACGTTGTCGCTTCCTAACAGAATTGAACTGATAAAATTATAATAAATATTTTCTTAGATATTTTAAATTCTAACTTAACCTTTGTACCAGCTGACTACTTCGTTAAAAAAATTACCAAATCTCAAAGAAAATTCCAAGACCTACGTAGCTACACAATACTTTTGTTGCAACATGGTTAGTAATTTTGGCACTTTGAGTTAAACTTCATATTTTCTGTTTTACAGAAACTACGCCAGTTTTTCAAAATATTAAATTTTTTTATTGTTGTCAAATAGCGGAGCAGATGCTTATCTAGGTCATCAGGTCACTCAAATTATATGAAATTTTCGGAGCAAATTGTGAACTAATTACGAGAATACAAGGCATTCAACTGTCCTGAGAAAGTATCAAGTTTGTAGAAATTATATTATTTCTTCAGGACAACAGCATCACACACTTCCGCTGTATTAACATCTAAAATTTTGATCCTGACGTTCCTGGCAAATTCGCAAAGTTTACTAAGATTTTCTTCTCTGTGGCAGGTGTCACATTGAAAACAGTGCTTATGAAGTTCACCGTCGTCACAAGGTTATAGTTTTACTCTTTCGGGAGCACGTTTCTTACACGTTGCAAAAGTTTGATCTTCACCAGAGTTGCGTGAACACAGATGCACCTAATTGAGACAGGACATTACTACCAACAAGAATTTTCTCCAGATGTTCCTTAGAAGAGAGCTTCATTATCATATGACGAGGGAGTTTCGAGGTAGCCAACTCATTTTTTATTGGTATTTCAAAAATGACTTTATATGACAAATACATAACATTAAAAGAATTCAAACAAGATCGTAAATATCAAAATAATTTTTATGTATAAAAAAACTTCGAATCCTTTTTCTTTGCAATATAATTCTTTTATTTAATTATATTCTGATTTTGAATTAAAACTGTTTCTAATTCAGTCTCAAATAAACTGTATATTTCATATACTAAAATTCACAATTGGTTTTTTTGCTCGTTTGTTTGTTAGGTCTTTTATAAGTTCAGTCCCTATAGGTCCTACGCCAAAATTAAGTATTTAATTGAAAACAGCATTGAATGTGGTAAATAAGAATGGGGAGTACGGAAAGAGGGTCTACCAAAGGGCTTGAGCTCATGTAGTAGAAATTTATTTTTACATAAACTATATTTCTACCACCCTAACGACAGAAAAGGCTTTCAACTAGTCATGTCCATGTAGAACTCAAAACACACACGCATTTCTAACATTCTTGAACACATTTGCAAATATTTTTTGGATTAAATTATACAAATAATAAAATTAAATTGACTAAACCTATACCTGTCGTTTTATAGTGTTCCGCAAGCTTAAGTAGTAATTCTACAGCGCATACAGTAAAAAAATCAATAAATTCCATCACAAATTCTAAAATTGCTAAACTAATTTAAAATTACACAAAAATCTTAAATAATTTATAAAAATTTCAATTAAAAAAAATCCATAAATTCCAATGCACAAGTTAAAATGTAACCAAATGATTTTATTAAATTTTGTATTTAACTAGATATAGGTTAGCAACACAAATTTGTTGCAGATAATCATTAAAATTAACAATACTCAGAAATTTGTATATAATTAATATGCTAAAACCCTAATCAGTTTCAAACAGATACCAATCATATTGAAATGAAGAGAATTTTTTTTATGTTTTTTTTAGTTTGTTTAATTATTATCAAATTACCTTCAACATCAAAAATTATTTGATTCTAGATCTCAAAGTTTTTGTTTCACCGAGTAAATGTATCAGCATGTAGGTAGTGATCTTTAATTTGAAAATAATAACTCTATGCAACTTTGATTACTAGAAATAATAACCTTTTTACTATTTTTTCAGAGCTACTAAATCTTTATGACTCACGATGTGACCATTGATTGAAATTAAACCGTTAACAATAAGAACTTTTTTATTTACACACATATTTGCTTAATTTTACGAGCGTGCAATGTTGCCTTTTTACTTTTGCGAACACGTGCTATACTCAGTATACTATTAGCGCGGAGTAATAATCCTGTCAGAATTATCGAATCTCCCGTATTGCAGTGGCGTAGGTACCTGATACGTTTGGAAAATCATATTTTTAGTAGGTAAATATATTATAATAGTAAAATCTACCTTGATATGAATTATTATGTGGTTATATGTTATTTATTTTATTTGTATAGTAGATCACATTACAAATTTTACTTCTTACGTATTATATACCATTATTTTTGTATCTTGGTATAATACCCACATCTACGGCTATGATTCTCGTTTTGTCAGTACCTGGGCTGATGGCAACGTGTTTACACAGATTAAACTATTGTTCTCAGACCCTAGATGGGTCGATATGTTGCAAGAGCGGCACAATGATCGTATTTTGGTTAGAATTTATTGGTTTTTACTTAACCGTAGAAGTACCGCTTTCACAAGAAAATAAAGAATTATTTCAAGCAATTATGATTTATTACTCTGCGCCAATAGTATACAATATTATAATATTCAACCTCAGCCGCTTTTCAACAAACGGTGGTTATATTCGAACGCAATTATTTACAAATTTTACTTAAAACTACCTAAACTAGTTACCACTGATTACCAACCTGATCAAGGGTTTAGGTACCGTTACTTTAATATAATAGAATAATGTAGGAAAAACACTCTGTGCACTTACTGATTGTTTATATTTGGTTTAGACAGTTGGCTACTACGTTGTCACCGTTACGCAGTATTTTCGGTTTTTATTAAAACCGAAGGTGTTTTTTTTTTAATTTTTGAAAGTTTTTTGAAATTATACCGTTCCTACCTTAGGCAATGACTTATTATGAGTTAGCAGTGGCCTCTGCAAATTAAATTATTTTCCTTCTAACACGTGCATGTATGTCTCACGGGTCCGATGCCTGGTATTTAATATTGCTTCAATCTATCGTCTGTTCCCATTTTCTTTTAGATCGGGATGCTCCAGGTTAAAATTTTCATTCTGAACCGTGGGTTCCAATTTCAAACTTGGCCAAAACTGCTAATTCACATTTTTCAAGTTCATAAAATTCAACCGAACTTTACTATTCATTTAATTAATTAAAATTTTATGGGTGCACTAATTTTAATTTTGTGCTATAGTTTAAATTGTGCTTGGCACTTGCGTTTCCTTTATTCGTCACTTTAAAATTTTTCAAATTTTGCGTTTATTTTGTTTAAATGTGTGACGTCACTTCCCCCACCTCTCTCTAAAATTTTTATTAATTGGCCGTAGTTCAATTAATGCGGATTGCATGGAAGAGAGCTGGCGTTGGTTTTGCGCTCTTGTTTTATAACATTTTCCAATCATAGCCAATTAGAAACAAATTTTTGAATTTTGTTTTAGCGTGGTTCTACACCTAACGTTACTATCAAACTATTTGCTAGGTAAGCGTTTTCTTATGTATTACTACTGTTTCAAATCTGTAACAAAAACTTGTCATTAATTATTGTACTTATGTATTTTGTAATTACGTTTTCTTTTTAATAATAGAGGCTTTGATAAAGACCGGACTAAACCGGTCAAAACGTTGGAAAAACAGCGGAACTTTTTTATGGTTGTCTGATTTTCCTCATCCTTATATTCATACAGAAGGCTCAACTTGGTTGAGAAAACTAATTAATTAGATTTAATTAATTTTGCATGTAATAATCGAGAAATTGTTTCCTTAATCTTCTCCTTTACAAATTCTTTTTTTAATTGTTGCGCCATTAAATGCTTGGTCGTTGAAATTTTTGATCTTTTCTAACCACTCACGTTATTAGTTTTTTCGTAAATGAATTGTTTTTCTCAACTTCGCGGACTGTTTTAAGCACTGGAAAATGTTTCGACACTAATCCCGCGTACTTTATAGTTAGTTTTACACGCGCACATTGTTTCGTTATATTGTGATTTAGTTTATTGAGCCATGATCTTGACAAACTCTTTATTTTCTTAAAAACTATCACTAACGCTACTTAACTTTAGGGTTTGGTGCCGTATTCAAGTTTTGGAGCTGCTAGGGAATGAAAACCACAAGTTTTGAAGACAGAACGAAGCCAAATTACATCAATTTCCTACCCAGCTGCAAACATCTTTCCGAACACCAACGATTTACAATCAAGATCAACATTTAGGGTTTAATAGTTATAGAATCACCGTGGGATGTCAATTAATTACTTATTTTTGGTCCAGGGATACGGTATAACATTGCAATATATTACCAAATAGTGCGTATACGTGATTGTTGGTAATAGATCCTAACAAGTTTAAAATATTATTAAAAACACTTAAAAAACAAGAATTTTTTAGTGTTTTTGTAAACATGGATAATTACAATAAGCTCTACTGGGATATTTTCAATTCTTGTTGGGTTGTAGTGAAAATTTACCATACGCATAAACTAATACCAAAAAATCAGTCTATGTAAAATAGTTGCATTTTTGTCGTTCAGCTCCCCCACTGTATTATAAATTACTATTCCAATTTCTATAAGTGCTATTTCTACATTATAACACACTTTGATACGTTATCAAAATAGTAGATTATATCATTAAGAGTAGAAGTAATCTGAATGATATATATATACTATTTTATCTTCAAGCTGGACAATAATGAGTTAAATCTTTGTACTTACGACGATTTTATTTTGCTACATGCGATGCGTTTCGTTCTGACAATGACAGTTGGGAAATAGAAATGTCATGCGCGTGAACATTGGCGGCTCGTGCTAAATACTATAAGGGTAGCGGTTAAGCAATATTGGTTAATAATTTCGTTATTTCGTTTTTGAATCATTCTTATTAAATATTTCAATTATTAAATAATAAGTGTAAATACCTAATAAACAAATCTTCCTTTTAAATCCTATAAATGCTTTCAATGAGCGGTAAATTTGACTTGTTCGAGTCGACCATAGGTATTTTAACTCTTAGGATTTGAAGTACTTCAACTAGGGCTAGGAAAAAACAGTCACTTCAACAGTTTCTATAGAGATACACAAAAGTCAACATTTTCGGCCGCTTGAAGATAAATATCATTTTATAGTAGGTTTTTCAGTATATTCTGGATCTACCCGATTATGTTTTTTTACGTTGTTACTTGAGATGCAAAAAATTGTATGAAAGTTATTATTTTCAATAAACAGGTATTATTATCATTCTCTAAACTCAAACCACAATTTAACATATCGAATATTGTTTTTAATTAAACCTGTGGATAAAAGCATCACAATCAAAATTATATTAAATGATGAAAGAAAAATATTAAAATTTATGCTGAAATTGAATTGAAAATGCATTTAAACATGTGATTATTGTTTGATTATATTTTTATTTATAATATATTCATATTTATATGGCATGTGTTAATAATAATATTAGCATAGGTTTTACTGATATATGTAGATTGAAATTTATTCTACTGCGGTAGCTGGTCTATACAAAATTCAAAACGTGTAAACCACATTACGGTAGGGCTTATTTTTAAATCAAAATTAATCAACAGGTTAACCTTTATCTGCTGAAGGTTAATAGTCCTGAATGTAGGTAATCGTTTGACCTTTACCTTCTAAGGCGATCGATACATTTTTTGACTCTTGTCCTATTTAAACAATGCAGCATTGTTGTAACTTACCTTCAATTAAAACCTTGAAGTATTAACAAAAAGTTAGTCACCAACCACTTTTGTTGATGATGCGTTAAATGTAGTTTATTTATTCTGTCTAATTTAAAATTAACTAAAATGATAAAAATTTTATTTTTCGTGTAATGTGTAAAAAATTAATGTACTGTTCGGAGGATATTAATTTTATTCTAGTTTAGTTACATTGAAACGCTAAACTGTTAATCCCAATATGATGCATGCATTACGCATGTAGGTGTTGGTTCTGAACTGTATGATTGCTCGAGAACTTTGAACTTATCACAGTTCTCCGAAAGGTGTATTATTTTTATTGTGCTTACTTTAAAGATTGTTAAAGGTTGCGTAGCCATTTTGTCTCATTCCATGACATTAGTTATTAATAATTTTTCATTTAAGTTATGCGTCTTTTGGTTTTCTAACCGTAGACGTAACAGTTTTTTGATGAGTAATTTTTAAACAATTTTAACGAGAATAAGAAAATACCACATCGTTCATTGAAATTTATGTTCTTGTTATCATTAAAAAAATAATTTTTAAATGTAAATGGAACTCCAAAAGTCGTTTGTAAATTCTTTGTTTGTACCTTCAATATAAAATAAACTACTTAAATAAATTATCTACTGCAATTTTTATATACTTGTCAAGTTCGAGGCCGTTTACAACAAATAAGTGTTCCCTAAACAAACAAACAATGTCAAATATTGAATCCAGAGTAATATTTTGCATTTAATATCTAACTTCCTGTACAAAGATTTATTATACTTCCTTCTCAAAGCGACAAAATCATTTACTAATGACACAAATGTTTCTTATAGAACAAACTACATGTAAAAGCCAATTGTCTTTGTTTAATTAACAATTACACTTTTTATCACTGGCCAAAGTGAAAATTTGTTTTAGTTATTAACATTTGTTACCGTATGAATTTTGAGCTTGTTAGGTCTTTCTCTAATTTATTACAAACACCATTATTACAAAATCGTATAATCTATATTAATATGTTATGTCGTTTGTGCGTCCTCACCTTCGTTTTTACCGAATACTCTCAATTCATTTTACGAATTCACATTTTACGAATTCACATGGAGTACATGCGAAAATGGACCTTTTGCAATTTTGTCTCACATTAGAACGGCTTGAGATATTTTTGTTTGGACAAAAGTTTCGAGTTTACGAAAGATGTGTCTTTATTTTTTCGATTTAGATTTTTTTGTACAAGGGCATTTTCGAGGTTAAAAAATGTTAAAATTGTCAAAAAATTTTAAACAAATTGAGTCGTAAGTTGACCACAACTTGCTTATTTACGGACCGATTTTCAAAATTCTAAAAGCATCATACGCGGATAAAGAAATAAAATTTTTGGCCGTTTCAGTTTTGTATGACCTCGCCTGTTTTCAAAAGTTATAAGCAAAAAACGTTTCCGACAAAATTTTATTCGAAAACTAAAACGGCCATAATTTCTAAATTATAACAGAAAAAAAAATTTATTTAAAAAAAACTTTCCTTTTATGACCCTATCACATAATGTTTATTAAAATTTATCATTTTTTAAAAATTTTTTTCAAGCAATTTTACATTGTTATACGAATACTGTAATTTTTATAACTCCGGAACCATATTACGGAAAAACACGAATAAAAAAATCTAAATATTTCGTAATTTTGCAAATTTTGAATGGTTTAAGTGTAGAGGATTCAATTTCACCCAAAAAAAATTTTTTTATGCACGAACTTGATGACTCACACACCCGTAACTGCGAGCGTTATGCAAACCAAACAGTCAATCTCACCTAAACAAACTTTGTTGTATTACGTTAAAGCGGTCGAGCCAATAAATCGGGTTCTAAATATTTTTTTATAAATAATTTCTATTCGTACTACATCTATATCTTCTATATTAATATGTTATGTCGTTTGTGCGTCCTCACCTACTCTCGATTCGTTGCGAGCGCACACCCGAATACTCTCGATTCATTTTACGAATTCACAAGGAGTACATACTCTGCATTCATATTGATTACTCAACTGATGAATGTTAATGTAAGTGCTAATTATTGTTCTATCTGCTCTTTAGAAGCTAATTCATTTTTGTGACTTAACGCATGCGTAGCATGCTGGTTTTGTCTAGTTAGAATAATAATGTGAGTGGTTGAAATAAAACTAATTAACTTTAAAATAATTAAAGTAGATTTTATGCCATTAATTAGAAAAAAACTAAATTTGGTCGAAAGTCTTAGTACAACAAACTCTAACAGGTATAATTTTAATGTACACTCATGAAATTTAAAACTTGGACACCACAATTTCTGTAAACAAAAGTTTGCACATTGTGAAGCGGGCTTAAGGGTATCATTTACAATTCTAACAGCAGGTAGTCTCAGCAGGGGTTATCTTATAGAAAGACTGTAGAATGAATCATTACACTAAGCACGTTTTAGAAAATAGGTAATTTACGTTGCTTACTTAATTTTTTTCTTTAAAGAATATATTTGAAGGTATCGCTAATTAAACACCATAGCTCGATTAATTATCGAATCAAAATTTTGTTTAGGAAATGTTTACAAAATAAAATTAGAAATAATTTTGATTTAAAAAACGTCTACAAGCAATAACTTTTAAATTAAATCAAAAACTAAACATGGTTATTTGGGTTGACTGATTATTACTTATTTTTAAATAAATCTAACCTACTAATTATTGTAAGTTATTAAAAAAATCATTAAACTCTCTATTCATAATATTTAGTCCTTACAAAATGTATATTTTATGACGTTTCATTTTTTTCTGTAGTTAATATAAAAAGTGAAAATAAAAACTAAGGCAATTCTTATTGTCAACGTATATATTTAGTTTTTGACAAGAATTTATTACATAATTATAATTAAGATACCAAGTTATAGTTTAAAATTAAATGAAAACGTTTTTTTTAAATAAAGGTATTACTATATAAATAAATATAAGAAATCAATAATGGGTGTGACCTCCATTATTATTGATACATTCTTGGAGGCGTCTGCTCATTGACGCTATCAAGGTATCAATATAATTAATATTAATCGTTTCCCATGCGGTATCAATGGCTGCAATTAGTGCATTACGGTTTACTGGTATAAAATTTGGCCCTTGTTGTCTTCGGATAACAGCAAGTATTCGAGCCCAAACATTTTCGATAATGTTAAAATCTGGGCTTTTTGCTGGCCAGGGTAACAGCTCCAAGTTATTTGCTTGTATCCAGTTGCGCACAACCTGCGAAGTATAGGGTCATCATATCCCGATAGTTAATTATCGAATGTTCCAAGAAAATATGTGTAAATAGTAAATGGAATCTACTAACGTAACGTTAAGTCGTTAATTATAGTTACATAACTCTCCTTTCATAAGATATAGTTCATATTAATATGCTTATTGTAAAGCTTCGTACACACCTGAACAACAAACCGAGGAACAAACAGAACAACGAACCAAACGGCAATCGGAACATTAATTTGGACGGTGCTACGTACGAATTTTAGAACAGATTCGCAAGTCCTGATTGTTCCACGAACGGTTTGCGGCGTTCCCGCAACTTGTCGGTTTTTTCTCCGACATCAAAGAAAATGCGCGCGAATGCGTTTGCAGGTTTGGACGAATCTAAACAAAACGGCGAACAAACTTATGCGAATTAATTATTTATTTGTCCTCTTTTTTGTGGGTTTGTTTGTTTGTATATTATGGAGTTGACAGAAGAAAATGTTTTAAATTAATCAGTGTTTAAAACTCCAAGAATGCAAGAAAAAATGATGTCCCTATTAGCATCATTTGGGCGGGAAATTTCCAAAATAAAAAAAAAGCGAAGTAAATTATAATTTTTTTCTCTTCTTTGTGCGTAAAAATTTGGTTGGCACTATCTTCTTGTTTTCCGCAATTTTCTCTTCTCAATAATAAATATATATGAACTGAAAACTACTGAAAATAATTATGGGAACAGCACAAACGTTCCGTTTGTTGTTCGGATTGTGGAAATCATAAAAGATCGTTTGTCGTTCTGTTTGACTTTCGGTTCGTTGTTATGTTTGTTGCTCGGTTTGTTGTTCAGGTGTGTACGAAGCTTTACAACTTACACAACAAATTTTTGCGAATAAAGATTAGTTTGTGATGTAATATTAGAAACACAAATTTATATCATATCAAATTTATGACAACTTAAAACCAAGAACGTGTATGTTATTGCTAAGAAATTATTAAGGAAAAAGCGCAATTGCAGTGTAAATATTTATAATTAGATATTTTCGAAAGTTTATAAGTCCTCTATTGTAATCTTAATACTTAAAAGAAAATCCTGTCCATTAGCATTATAAGGAAATGGCTTTTTACTTTATGAATAAGTTTCAATAACAATAGAATATCTTTGCTTGTTTAATTTACTTCCTTTGAGTCATATTGCTCTAAGGGTTGTTACATTGTTCATTAGAAGTATGTAATAAATAAACAATTACCTACTGTTTGAGAAGGGGTAGTGTGAACCAATAAATAAAGTAAAAATGTAAATTCCATTTTAGTTTAAAATTTCAAGTGTTGTGAAAATGCCACCTCATCTCGGTGCTGATTTGAATTCGCGGATTGTTTCGAATGAAAAGTCATAAAATATATTTTTGTAAGGACTAAATATTATAAATAGAGAGTTTAAAGAATTTTTTTTTTTTTTGATATCTTACAATAATTGGTAGGTTACATTTATTTAAAAATAAGTAATAATCAGTCAACCCAAATAACCATATTTGAGTTTTTTTGATTTAATCTAACAGTTATTGCTGTGACTTTAAGTAAAAAGCAATGTAAATTTAACTTTTGATTTGATAATTAAAATGTGTTTTAGTGTTAATTATTCATTTCTATAAGATAACCCCTGCTGAGACTACCTACTGTTGGAATTGTAAATGATACCCTTAAGCCCGCTTCGCAATGTGCAAACTTTTGTTTACAGAAACTGTGGTGTCCAAGTTTTAAATTTCATGAGTGTACTTTGTAAAGTTTTACGTACGTGGTGTAATATTTTACAAAAGAAAATTTGATACTTTTTTTTTTAAAGAAATGTTTTTCTTAACTAAACTAAACGTAATTATTGAAAATATTTTGTTGTTTGTTTTTTTTAGAAAATGTTAATCATTGTAATAAACTACCATTAATCTAGTTTTACATAAATGAAGTATTTTTTATCTACACAATTAACACCTTATCATTAGTTTTATTAAATTATGAACAATCTTAAACATAATAATGCTGCATCAATTATGTTTGTATTCTACAGTTCATTCAATTATATTCAAGTTTTAGTCGTACTTCCTCGGATACCAATTACATAGACGTCACAGCTAGTCGTTTAAATATTGACAAGTAACACCGTTGAAGCTTTGTATTTCCAACTGATTTGTCTCTTTAACTGAATTTATATCCTAGAGGTACTAAGTTATTAAGTTTAGTGATTGATTTGGCTGTTCACTTCAAAACTCCTATTAAGAAACAAATTCATCTTCATGCTTTAATATAAAGTAGAATATATATCCTAGTAAACATCTACATTCTCAGTAAAGACATGTACAAGTACAATACGATAACAAACATTGTTTGTTTATTAGTTTTTATGTATTAAAGCAACTATTTAGTTATTTTTAAACATTAACAAAGAATTATTGTTAATCAGATATTTTTTATTTAGATATTTCATAAAATTATTCAAATAATAATTTAAAAAAAAGTAGTCATGTATACTTATTATTTTATTAAATAAAAGCGATATTTTTTACGACAAGATGATAACTTTACTGGACAAACAGAATGCTCTTACATGGTTCAAATAAGATGTATTATTAGTGTATAAGCCAACTAGTTGTCAATAACCAACAAAAAAAGCAAGTTACCCCTTATATACAGTGTCTCTACTTAAGTTGGCAACATATGGGAAACTTTTTTATTATTAATTTTAAGAAAAGTTATTCTTTATACAAAGTTTTGCATGATCTAGAATCTAAAATGCAATCATCAAATATTAAAGTCGTATACGCGGTTTGTCAACAAATTGTTTGACAATATCAAAATTTGTTATTGAGAAAAGTTAATCAGAACTAATAGCCCAGTCAATAGGGCAAATAATTAGTAAATTTTTGACAAAAATACTAGTAGGATACCACATACGCTATGTAATTGTAAATAGTATAAAGTACCTTAAATTCATGTTTTAAACCGAAAATGAATTGTCATTATATAGTTAATTAACATTTATATGCAAAAGAAACGTGTTTTTTTTTTCAACTTTTTCCTGGGTGAAAAGTAATAAACCAATGTTAATGGTGTAAAAGAAAGTTATAGAAGATAAAAATACGAATGAAATGAGACACCAAAGGGTCCTCGGCCAAGAAAATAGGACAAAGTGAAATATTTGAATTTTTCTTTTTAAATTCGTAGATTCGTCATTTTTTGAGATATCTTTCAGGAAATAGGTACTTAATGTGTGCAAAACTCTGCAATTGTTAGGCAATAGTTTATGCACAATTGCGAATTAAATTTTTTAAAGCAATATATTCAATCGAGGCAGAATGCTCGCGTGATCATCAATTGTAAAAAATAAAAAAGTATTGTAAAGTTGAAATAAAAACGAACAAAACGTATATTCTCATTTTTTGATAAAATTATATTTAACCCTGTATGTGATAAGTGTAGGGAGTGTGGGTCCGTCCGTGGGATGGGATTAGATTATATAGCCGTGCGGATGGGTATCCACTACTTCTCCGTTTTTTCTCACTCGGCCATTTTCAGTCATCTTTGCATGAAGTTTTGCGTGTTAATTATCATTTTATCAAAAAATCAGGATATATGTTTTATTTCTTTCTTATTTCAACTTTACAATATTTTTTTTATTTTTGACAATTAGATGATCACACGAGCATTCAGCCTCGATTAAATATATTCCTTTAAAAAATTTAAATCGCAATTGTGCATAAACTAATTGCTCGACAATTACAGAGTTTTGTACACACTAAGTACAATACCATTACATCCTACTTTTGAAAGATTTGTCTTACATCTCAAAAAATGACGGATTCACAAATTTAAAAAAAAACCCAAATATTTCACTTTTCCGATTTTTCTTGAAAAGTTATTACCTGATTGAGTCCAATTGGTGCTCATTTTATTCGTATTTTTAACTTCAATAACTTTCCTTTATACGCCATTAGCATTGGTTTATTACTTTTCACTCAGGAAAAAAAGTTGAAAAAAACACGTTTCTTTGCATATAAATGTTAATTAACTATATAATGACAATTCATTTTCGGTATAAAACATGAATTTAAGGTACCCTATACTATATACAATTACATGGCGTAGGTGGTATCCTACTATTATTTTGGCAAAAATATATCTCTATTTACTGCACTATAAATAATACGTTCAAATATGCAATTACATTCAATTACATGAATAAAATAACGTTTTCTTTTTTTTTGCAATAACAATGCAAATGTAACCTCAGTTACATAAAATTTAGGATTCACTAATAAACAAATGATTTTTAATAGTCAGAATTGTTTGACAGTGAACTTCAAAACATTCAGTTATATTAATTTGGTAGGAAGTATTTTTAAAATTTAGTAGAAGTGCCAGCAACAATAAGTACTGGAGATAAAATTAAAATTGTGTTAATTGTGGGTGACAATTATAAAACATATCCAGAAGCTGCAGACATTTTTAATAACCGACACCTAGAGAAAAATCTTTACTATGGCACAGTAAGAAAAGTATTAAACAAATTTAAGACTTTTAAAGATGTAAGTAATAAATTTAACAACATACGCCAACAACGGGTTATTAGTGATGACATGGAATTTGAAATAATGCTTTCAGCAATCAGAACATCCTAAGAAATCCTTGCAAACAAGGGCAGCTTCGATGCCAAATCCTGTTAACAAAGATACGGTTTCAAAAATTTAAAAAATGAACATTTTACACCCATACAAGCCCCAATTTATTCATACGTTAAGACCGGGCGATCATAATAGACGTTTTGAATTCTGTTGTGATATCCAAGAAATGTTAGAAGATAACCCATTTATGGGAAGACATTTTTTTGGACGAAGCAACATTTACATCAAATAGAACAGTCTCTACCTAAAATTGCCGTTGGTGGAGTGATACGAATCCAAATTTTACCATCAAAACTCGAGGCCAGTATCCATTCAAAACAAATGTGTGGTGTAGAATTTATGGAAACAAAATAATTGGACCTTATTTTTTTCATGAATTTTTGAATGCGGACCGTTATTTACTCTTTTAGAAAATGAATTAGACGTTTTTTTGATAACGTTCCCCTCCTTCAACGTCAACAAATATTTTTCAAAGAGAACACTTTTTTGGCCACTTCGTTCTCCAGATTTGGCGCCACTCTATTTTTGTTGTGGGGTTACCTAAAAGAAAAGGTGTATCTTCAATGGCCATTTACAGATGTTGCTCATTTGGAAAGAATCATTGCAGAATCGGTTCAGAGTATTACTCTGGCTATGGTAATAAGAGTATTGACAAACTTTTGTGATAGAACAATTACCTGTATTGACAGAGAAGGCGGGTATGTAGAGTCATTAGTGAATTAAAGAAGCACATAATTTTCGTGAAAATTATTTCAACAAAATGATTTATTATGGTATTATTCAGTTAAATGCATCGCTAAAATGTTACAAGACATATTTTAATTAATTGAAATGTTATCAAGCGTTCAATAAAAATAAAAGATTACTGTTTATTATTAATTATTGAAAACATTTAATAAAATTTACAAAAAAAATGTATCATTTAATATTAGTCATTAGTTAATAACTTTGGAAAGAGTAAAAATAAATTGAGCTAGATGGATCTGATTATGTACTTGTACCTATTTTTATTTTAATAGTGTATTAATTAGATTTTTACGAAGATTTTCATAAATAAATTTTGTTTTGTGGACAGGTTATCATGTTCGTAATAAATAAAATGGTAAATGTTCGGTATCACTGAATTGAAAAAAAATGAAAATTTTTTATTTTTAAGTAAAAGATGTAATTGCAAATTAAAACATATTTTTCTATTTCAAACAACTTTTGATAATTACAGTTTTTGATATTTTTACAAATAAAGGTACCTTACTCGTGAGTGAAATTTATTTTTTTGACAAACCGCATATACGATTGAAAATATGTAATATTTGATGATTGTATTTTAGATTCTAGATCTAGGCAAAAATATAAAAAAAAAAAATTTTTTTTAAAAAAAATAATAAAAAAAATATAAAAAGAAAACATTAACGAAAAATAAATTTAAAAAAAAAAAAAAAAAAAAAAAAAAAAAAAAAAATTAAAAAAAAAAAAAAAAAAAAAAAAAAAAAAAAAAAAAAAAAAAAAAAAAAAAAAAAAAAAAAAAAAAAAAAAAAAAAAAAAAAAAAAAAAAAAAAAAAAAAAAAAAAAAAAAAAAAAAAAAAAAAAAAAAAAAAAAAAAAAAAAAAAAAAAAAAAAAAAAAAAAAAAAAACTCAGCTTCTATCAGGAAAAAAAACCAAATTAAACTATTAGTAAATACAACTAAGCAAGTTATATTCATGCCTTTTTATACAAAAATAACTTTTTTTGAATGTACAATTATTCGAATCAACAAATTCTTCAAAATCTTCAAAAAGCAAATTTATTTATAAATACAATGTTTAGTAGTTATAAAATTATTTATTGTGCACAATAAAAATGATATAAATAATAACTAAGAATGCTAACAGGTAACTGTAACTGGTGATTGATTGTTATTCGCAATATCGTCATCAAAGTGATAAACTTCAACTGCGAAAAATCGTCCTGATTTGCAAGCCACTATTTAATTTGTGCTCCTCTTACACAAGATGTCTTTATATCGCTAATTGATAACAATAGTTGAAAATCTAGTATCTCTTATTATGTGGTATTCTACGTAAATAATCCACAACATTATTTGTTGGATCGCAATTCAATACTAAACGTGTAATTCTTGCATGTACTTTTTGCGACTCTAAGAAGGTATTTGTCCACTAATATTATATAGTGCTAAGTACGCAGTTCATTGATACTTTGTTTCCTTTTTATGACAGTTACAAATCTTCATGTATTTGGGTGATCTCCAAAGGCTTGCTGTTGGAAGCCCGGTGCCAACCTTCTACAGAATTATTTCGTTTTTGACAATTGTTGAAGTGCAGCATTATAACAGTTTCATAGCAAAATAGAAAACCTTGATGGTCGCATTTTTTTTCTAGTCCTAAAAACAAGCAAGCGATATTGTTCTAGGCCGGAATTAAATAAATAAACTGTTCATCATTCTTTGTTCTAGCTCGACGGTTGAAGGTTGGTTCTGTATGGTTCTTTTTATCAAGAAGTTGAACTGCCTGAATGTTCCACAATATTACGTTCATATATAATTTGAGGTTGTGCTTCTAGTTCGTATCATTTCTGTATTGTTCTTTCTACTCGAGATGCATCACCAGCATGGTTATGTGCAGTTTGTTTAACAATTTTCTCGCCAATTAATATAACACAACCTTCACATTTAGCTGTTTGAAATTTCTCACACTTTTAGAAACATTCATCACCGACTTGTTTGTTTTGACAAATAGATAACCACTAACATTTAACTTTTCTTTTCTATCTCACTATAAACGAATTTCAGAATTAACTTTCTTAAAGAAAATATTATCAATTACTAAATACTTAACAATGCATTGAAAAATTTATAAACGATTTTAAACCGATCAAAGACGAGAAAATTTCTTGTTTGCTAAGCCATTAAATAGAAGATTAACTTATTCTATTGTTGTTGAAGATATTCTTTCACTTATTTTTACTTAAAATGCTTTATGCATTAGTATTTTATTAAAATTATTTACTTTGTATTTCTTTTGCTAAAGTACAAATCTTTCTTACTTTAAGATGTAAAGCGGTTTATCTTTAGAGATACTTACCTTCTTTGAGCTATGCACTTGTTACGGTCAGAAGGTAGAAATTGTACCCGAACAGCGAAGAGTAGGGTGTGGGGTTAGACCTGTATTAATTAACTGATCCAGAGAAATTAGTTATTAAGGGCACCAAGTTTAATAGCTGACAAGAGACAGGTTAACAACGAATAAATCGCTATCAGCTATTCTTCACAAATGTAGCAACCAAAATTATTGCGGATTACAAGACAGAAAACCTAGGTCAGAATTAGACACGTGTAACAATTTCTTTAAAAAAATATTACTGCAAAAACACCCTATATGTATAGATATTTACCAGTTTCTTGAATTTTTTTATGTTGGCAACGGGATTGAAAGCGAAGGAGGGTGCGCGAAACGACGATGCAAAGGACCGCGACAGCAAAAAAGGGGTGTACAACGTAGTTGCTTATAAGAATTTAAGCAAGACGCCATTTTTAAGTATAGTATTAACGCCGATTTGGAAGTTTTGTGCGATATTCTCAGTATTTTAAATTGAAATCATTATTGTTGCGATTATCCAAGTTCGTCTAAAAATGGAAATTTGGAACTTTATGTTTTGGTTGAATTTTATATTAAAGGTTGCGTTCAAAGGTGTTACATTTTTAACCAAAGTTGGCGTGATTGTCGCCTTTTTGTCTAGAAGCTGAATTAGCGTTTGGTGCGGAAATTAAGTGCATTTCATTAAAAAGTAATACGACAACAAAGTAAAAAAGTGATTATAAATCAATATGAAGCGGGAAATCCCTCCAAGGAAACGCAAATTAGTGACAAAAAAATTGCGTGCTTTCTTTAATGAATTGTACGCGCGTTTGACTTTAGGCTACAGTCAGATTTTGCATTTAGTTGTAGAATTTAAGCGATATGGTGAAGATTGGAAAAAGAAAAAATATTCTGGGATTGAAGACTACAAAGCAACGTTCCGAGCTTCTAGTGTTCCGGTGGGTCAAGGTCAGACTATAATCAGGTTAGCATTTGATTATTATCTTATAGAGATTTATTATCGACTTGCGGAGAACCGTAAGGTCACATTGTATGATTGATGTAAGTTTACTGAAGTAATTAACTTAAAGATAAAACAAAATTATTCATATACCGTGTGTCTCTGGCAAGATGCAACATAGGATTTTTACTATAGAACAAATTTAATTTGATCTACTATTGATATGAAAATTTCGGATTGTTATACACTCAATACGTTACGGCATTTTGTTAAAGTTAGAAAGAGAAGAGTGTAGATTGTCTAGTCTTCCTTCAAATGTAAATTTTATTCTTTAAGTTTGTAAAAAGTAAGTATTTAGTATTTTGTGATTTACGAAAATTCTAATCAATCTTCAGTTGCTTTTATATTTTAATATAGCTATTATAAATAGAGTAAGTAGTAGAGTGTAACAAATATGGAGGTCATAAATTGAACTACATTATTGGAGCTAAAAATAACTCGATTGAATTTAACTTACTTCAGTACAAATGTGCATGCAAAAAAAGTTACAGAGTGTGAAAGTAATAATTTTTGAAAAGTTTTTTGGTAAGTTATATATTTCCCTTAATAAAAGCACAATTTTAACGAAATTAGGTATTCAGCAGCTTTTCAGCATGAGAAATCTAAATCTGAGATTTGATGTATATTGTAGAAAGCGCCACCAGCAGCACTTCGCGTACATTAAAATTTGTATAACTTTTTTGCCTCTAGGTATATTGGATTGTTGTTCAAAGATTTTCATTCCTTGACGTGATGTGCTGAAAAAAGTATGCTTGAAAGATGTCGATTCGGCCAAACGTTTCTAAGAAAATCCACACTAAATCTTCAGTTGTTATCGAGATACGGCTTCTTTTTCAACGGGTGTAACAAAAAGGTAGGTCACAAATTAAACCACATATTATGGGGCTAAAAATAACTAAATTCAACCTAACCTCAGTACCAATGTGCATTACTTATTTACAAAAAAATATATAACTTTTGACACCCTGTAACTTTTTTTGCATGCACATTTGTACTGAGGTAAGTTAGGTTCAATCAAGTTATTTTTAGCCCTAGAATATGTAGTTTAATTTATGACCTCCATTTTCGTTACACCCTGTATAATGAAACACTTTTGCATAAATCTTGTTCTTATTGAATTTGAGGTTAAATGAATCGTTTGTTTTTTGTATTGTAGACATGTGAGTAAACTATTAGACGTTATACTTGCATCTTCCAAGAATATGCAGGTATTCTAAAAGCAAAAGTTTATTTTAAGTCAATACAGTTATTATTATGGATAAGACAGATATTTTGATTAGTATGGATCGAGTAGTTTGTCTCTACCACAGGTATCTACCGATAAACAGAAGTTGGTGTTCTAAGGACTTTATTCAGAATCAGAATCAACTATAAAATGTAAAACAACCGCTCGCGTTTAATTTACAGATAGAAGAGATCAAATTATATTATTTTCAATTCGTTTGCAAATATCTAGGGACAACAAATTATGAATGGATGCATCCGTAACTGTGTACCGAATACATGAAGCCTGCCATTGGTTGGCTTGTTGAGTATCAACCAGATGGTGTTCCCTTACAATACCAGTACAAAAGGTTAGCTAAATGCATAAGTCAATCACAATTCTATAAAGCCTACAGTGCAATATAAGTAAGGGCGAATTAAAAAGTCTGGATCACGAAATCAAATGTTGATGGCACGTTTGTTATGGCAACTATCGACTGCTTGCGTTTAAAGTCTATTTGCCTAGATAATAAAGAAAGAATCCAACCTTTATGATAGAGTTTGGCGGATTCGATCGAGGCTGACAACCCCGGAATTAATCGAGTTGTTGAGACACCAGTAACAATTACCGAGTGTTATTTTAATTTTATTATATCCCCGATAACCTTCTACGTCTAGCCGACCGGGTGGTAACGCAAAACGTTGGCCGCTTTGCATTTACCAGATTCAATTCGCGGAAAGAATGAACTATAGATGTCGCCACTTGTACACTATTATGGCGTCTCGAGACGGGGTAAATTCATAAGACTGTATTGTTTACTGTACAGTAAAGTGTGTAAGTGAAAATGTTATTTGTTAGTTTACATAATATTCTTACCCACATTGGCACTGGATCAAGGCCATTAATAGAAGGTGAAGCAGTATTAAACGCCGGTCATATAATAATGTGTGGCATTAATGCTGAAAATCCTTCAGAAATAATTGCACTCTACCAACAAACATCCCAAATGAAAGGTCCACCACATTCGATTCGGATCATTTTTAAATCACGTGAGTGGAGTTCTTATTGTTCTTAATATACAACTTTAATTTTATTTATTTGTTATGCAGCAACAGTTCAGGACTGGAAATGTGTTTGTAGTTGCAAAGCGGGAGCTGGTGGCAGATGTAAACACATAGTTGCTTGCCTATTATTTATAAATCGGTATGGTACAACTACTAATTATTGAGAAACACTATCAATTTACGAATCCTAATATTACTTTTAGAAATTCCTTAGAGCAACTTAGTTGCACTGATTTACAACAAGCATGGGGAAAACGTAAACAAGATTTAATTACTTTGGAGGTTCAAGCGGTAAAGCATTTCTGCCTTGTGAAGAAATTAAAATCTACAGTTGTCCAGAAGGTTGATTCAACCCTTGTTTCAAATACCATTGAAAAACTAATAATGAGTATGAATTTTTATATTTTATTGCAAGTGCAAATTAATTAATACCTTTCTTATTAATAACTTATTGTTGTTGTTAATTTTATAATTAACAAATTAATTTGCAAGTGTAAAATTTATTATTTACTACTATATTATATTTAATATTGTACTTGCATTCACTAATATGTCGCTAAAGAATGCAGGTGCTCCAAATTCAGAAGTTGCTTTACATCGTAAACGACAACGAAGTTCTGCAAATTATACATCTGCACATTCATCAACAATAACATTGTCAATTATTGAGCCAGTAAATTGTACTATAATAGAAAACTTAAAATCAATTTTTGCACGTAGCGAGGGGAACTTTCCACAATCAGTTCCAATATTGGATAAAACATTACAAACATTTTACAATAACAATATTGCCATAACAATAGATAAAGCTATCCATATAACGATGTCAAGAATGGGTGAAAATAACAACACGTGGAAATCCCAAAGACGAGTACGAATAACTGCAAGCCGCTGCTACCAGTTGTACACATATTGCAACAACAAAAATCCAAACTGGACTAAGAAGATCAATTTATTTTTAAATACATCTTTCCAAGGCAATAAAAATACAGAACATGGAACTGCTTATGAAACAACAGCCCGAATTAAATATGAACAACAGTTTGGGAAAATGTATGAAACAGGCTTAATAATAAATCTAAGGGCACCTTGGCTTGCTTGTAGTCCTGATGGTATTAAAACCTTAGAAGAACGATTTTACAGATTAATCGAGATTAAATGTCCGATCATAGGTGCTACAAAGCCTAACAGTGAAATTATTTCTCTCCTTCCGTATATAAAATTTAGCAATTCAACACTATTTCCATATTTTAAATCCAAAACATTTATATTACGGTCAAGTGCAATTAAGCATGGCACTTTTGGATTTAGAATTATGCGATTTTGTCATTTATAGTTCATTTGATGATGCTATTTTTGTTTTAGAGGTATATAGGGATCAGCCATTTATGGCAGATTTACTGAAGAAGCTACATTATGTTTATTTTAATTATATGCTTAAAAAATTTATGAAGAATATAAATGAATACAAACTACTTTGTAACATATTTTCTAATAAGTTTTGATTACAATACGTATTTATTCAATTCAATAGATGTACACTGTTAATTCTAAGAATGAAATAAGTGATGTACATATTTCGTTTCTATGCAAATAAATGAAATTTAAAACTTTCTTATTTCAATAAATTGTTTTTATCAAAAGCACACACTTACTATCAAGAGATGTACTGTTCTATAATTTTAAGTAGTAGGTACTTGATTAATGAATTTGTCATTCCCTAAAACTGGATTGCTTAAGTTAACGATGCCGACTATAACAGTCATTACATGATCCATGTAGGGTAACAATGACCATAGCAATGGGCCTTGACATATTTTAAAAATTCGTTGTATCACTCGCTCAACATGAATTCGGGCACGAGCTATGGATGCAGTTCTTATCGCATCATTCTTTGTAAATCGTTTATTTTTCCGAAGGAATGGAGGTTGAATTAATTTAATAAAATACTGATCACATTTTTTTTGTATCAGTACGCGTTTGTCTACCATAATTGAATCTCCAGGATCAAGTAATTTTATTATTTTCTCGGCATTAAAAATGGCTTTATCAGATACCCTACCTCCATATCCTTTACTAAGAATAGTAATTAGACCGACGGTGTTACACCAATTAAATATTTTAAAGTATGTTTATTCTTGTAGAAAGAATAGGTTTTAATTCTGCAGATTAAACATTTACTTTTGTGTATCGGTATCTCCGTACAATCCAATACTAATCTTGTAGATGAATACATTTCAAAGCATTTAGGCATGTTATTTAAAATCTCATCTTTGGAAGGAAATGTAATTAATGATTTCATAACTTTACTTAAATGCCTTAGTGTTGTGTCAAAATAGAGATTGAGCAGTTTTCGATGAAATTTTAAAGAGTATGGCTAAACTCCGAAATGAAATGTCTAATTTTAATTTTATTAATGTTAATATAACCTTTTGTTTTGATTTCAGGTAACTGTTTTTACCAGAAATTTTCTGTAAAATATAATAGATTGTCTACTGCACTTTTAAGTTCAGGTTGAATATGAGATGTGCTCGGTAAATCTGTTGCTTCAATAGATGCATTGATTCCTTCAATTCTAAAATTTGTCCAAATAGGTACAGACTATAATTTTTGTAAAAGAAAACTAACCTTTCCATTTGTTTTTCTTGACTATTTTTGCTCTTTCTCGACGTAGAGAGATTTGTTCCTTATCCCTAATGCAGTCATGTTTCCTTAATGGTAGATTAATTGATGGTACAACATTCTTTTTAAGTCGTGCCCTTTTATTAACTTGGTCTAAAATGTAAAAAGATCAATCATAACCTTACATGTAAACTTATTAATGCATCTGCTTAACACGTTTGAAAACTGTATATTTTCCTTAAAACAAAGATCTGAATAGTTGCCTTTTAAAATGAAATCCTCATCCCTAAAATGTAAACTACATACTTTCATGTGTTTTGTTACACATTTTCTTATCTTTAATACCACACACCACTTTTGGAATAATAGTTTATTGTATGTAGGAAATTTGTGTAAAGAAATTGACTTATTATTTATATAAGTTGCTGCACATTGTGGTACACAACAATTATTCTTGCTTTTCGAACCACAAAACTCTATCTTCAACAACACAATAAATGATTTTTGCCCCGTCTGGAAAGCTTGCGACTTTTAATCGCAAGGGAGCGTAGCGTTTGCTGCGCTTCGCGAATTATCGTACCCAGAACGTCCGTAGTAACGCTTGAAAACCAAACAAAAGAGTAAAGAAAAGAAGAAAACCTTCCTAGAAATAAAAATGTCTATTATAATAATGAAAACCTGGTATGTAATTATTACCTGCAGAAGCTTTGCCAAATATTCCAAAATTTCCTTTTACGGCAATGCGTGAGTATCAGAATAAAGTTTTTTCCTTACTAGACTTTTAGCATTTTGAAGAAACACCGATGGCATGGGAATAAACTGACAATTGCAAGGAGGTTCTTTACAAAAGAATTGCGCCATTGTCAAAAAAATCAATAACGGAAATCGGAAATCAACTTATCGATTAAGAAAGAAAATCCCTAAATCGATTACCAATTTAAGTTGAATTAAAGCAAAAAAACTATGCAGCATATTTCCACCGTAGTATGAAAGTATTTTAGTGTCCTTTCTGCATTTCAGCGAATATTACATGCCCAACGTTACACACTTAAGTATAATAGAAAGATAGACGTAGTTTTAGTGTTAATTTTGACGCAATAACACAATTCATATTTTTATTTATTTATTCGTATGCTCATTTTTATTATTGTGTTGTGATGTAAGTGTTATGTGTAGTGCTCCAGAAGATCAATATAAACCTGTATAGTGTGGTGGCAAAACCATGTGCAATTGTGGATTGGTTCGTATTGACAAAGCATTTGCTTCAAGGTTTAAGAAAACCACTAAAATCTAAACATGCCAACCTTGACAGTTTTTCAGATAAATTTTTATTTACCAGTTTACCAATTAGCGATTTACTGGAATCTAAGTGAGGTATCCGTTAAATGAACATTCTCTTGCAACCATTTTAACAGCAACCATTATTTGGTACATCAAAAATCGTCTGTAAACATCGACAAACTTTAACCTGTTAACTAAGATTGTAATACAAATCGCTCTTATAGTGGTGCAATAAGTTATAAAACCATTATTTTTAGAATTTTTTGTGGCCAATCTTTACAGAGTGATCGGCTTTTGCTGTAACAAATAATGGTTGTTGATCTTTGTGAACGGTGAGCGCAATTCAAATGACTCTTAGAGCCTGGGATAAGTCATGAGCACATTTTTGTTATTTTGTCCTAAAAAAATTTTTTTACGGTTAATATTTAAAGTTGAATTGGCCTATTAAAAATGGTTGCAATATGATAATGCAAAATAAACTAAAATACTTCTACTTTTGTATAAGCGTCTTCGACTATCGTTTTATGTTGGTTCTTGAGACGTTGATTGCCAGCTATCGCGCTATCTTTTTTGGGCCTTCTTTTTTGGTGTTTTATTTTTTGCTGTTTTCCACACTCTTCCATCTGTTATTCTGTCTATGTGTTTGTTTCATTATCTTCTTCTTTTTCTTATCTATTTTTCTGTCACATCGCTGCTGAATATCATTGTTCCTTCTTCTAACAAAAATACATTATTTTTATGGTACAATTAAGAAATAGAAAAAAAATACAAGATAATTCAGTTGAAATAACCCAACTTTGATATGGTACGTGTTTCTGGAGCACTCCACAAGCCTTATGTACTGCTTTTATCTCTAACTTGGTTAAAACCTTCTGAATTAACTTTTGACATAAGTATAAAGAATTATAATTTATACGTTAAAATTGGGATAGTCACGGTGGAGGTGCGGCAGTGTATGTCCGTGATTATGTTACATATAAGGCTATTGACACAGAAAACGTAATTAAACAACTATACATACAAATATAACCCAGCACAAAGTATGTATAAAAAATTTTTAAACTTTTGCAAAATTCCTATTTTGAAGCATGTTGCTTATTACAAGATATGATAATAATAAAAGACTAACATATAAATGTCCTTAGAAACGAGAAAGCACTGTAGATCTATTGATTTTAATGACAATTCATAATGTACGCAATTAATTACGGACAAAACTTGTGGACGTGGAGATTTTAGGATTGATCTTATTCTTGCAAGTAAATTACTGCAAATAAAGGACTCTGAGATTTTTGCCTCAACAAATTCTCTAAATATGACATGACTGAATATAGTAGGTAAGGAAACTAAAAGCGAAAGACTTATCGGTTTTAGAAACTTAAATTACAAAAAATTTTATGTTAACTTGCAATAATGTAAAATAAATTTTTTTGATAAGACTTTAGTCAAAGATTTTAATGTCTAATGCTCCGATTAAACGTATGTGAATTGCAAAGTTACATTTACAATGGTTAAATGATAATATGCGATTTCTAATGAAAATGAAGGACACAGCGTTTCGTTTTTACATTTACGTAATCAAGTAACTAATGCATTTCAAACGGTAAAGAAATCATATTTTTTCGTCTACTGTGCGCTTATGGCTTACATTAATGCAAACAAAATTGATCGTTAATGACACCTATTAATGAACGTATTTTCTATTAATAAACGATTTTGGTATAGGCAACTAAACATACATACCAATAAATTAATTTGCCATTTTGCCAATATCTGTTAATGAAGTTCAACATAAAACATAAATAAAAATC